>JAFJYI010000253.1:600000-1166519 GCA_019022655.1 Acacia acuminata
AGTGTTACTTGTTTCCATTCTTTTTATAAGTAACAATTTTTTGAATAGATCTGAGAAGCAGCATTCTTTGCATTTATTGCGTTAAAGTAAAGACTTGAGGAAGAAGTGTGATTCACAAACTTTCAATTTATCTCGTAGCACCTGAATTAATGAACAGCCTTAACATCATATATAAGCAACTTGGAAAAACGAGGAAGGGTTTCTCCGATCCTATTTCTTCAATGTTT
Source organism: Acacia acuminata (assembly GCA_019022655.1). Taxonomy (NCBI): domain Eukaryota; kingdom Viridiplantae; phylum Streptophyta; class Magnoliopsida; order Fabales; family Fabaceae; genus Acacia; species Acacia acuminata. Next base: position 600,228 of record JAFJYI010000253.1, read on the forward strand.
GCTACGACATGAGCCTGATAGTAACAAATAGAGCACTAATATCTTGCGCATTATAGAAACATGTTTCAATTTCTTAAATGGTTGGTTTAAAAAAGGCCAAGACACTGAAAATCCTGTTGAACAAGTAGTTTAAGGGTCAATGGGTTAAAATTTGGTCAATACAAGTTCAAAGCGATCATATGATTAAAATAATATAATTTTAAATGAAAAATATATATAAGTACTATTTAAATGAAAATATATTCTGAGCAAAATACTATTTAAATGAAAATATATTAATCCACAAGTAAACCAATATTTATGTATAAACCACACATAATCAAGCAAAACAATACTGCCATTTATTACATTCAAAATGACATCATTTCAGATTCAGCAATAACAAGTGAAGAAAATAAATATAAAACCGGTCAATCTATCAAAATCGCAATGGGCGGGTCAAACTTGGTCACCGATTCACTGGCATGATCGACCGACCCAGATTGGGTTTTCATACTGTAAAGAAAAGAGTTTTCCTTATAAGCTGAAGGGTTTAGATGAATGGGCTTAGTCATTTGACCGAATTGATCAGCCACTTTTTTTCTCCGGCTGGTTACAATGACAACACCACCCCCAGTTTTCTTCAATTCGCCTAAGAAATTATCGGAGATAAGGTTGTCAAACTCACGAGTTTAAGCAAACTCGTGACAGTGATGTAAACTCGTGAATTCGAATAATAAATTTGTAAAAGTTTACTTTTATTATTAAATAGATATTACTAGTGTATAAATTAAATAATTAAAATATAAAAATGGCAATAATTTGATTTAAATATATTTTAAATCCAAATAATTGAAATTAAATCCATCAACATTCATTATTTGACATATTTAAGAAAGAAATTTCTATAAAATTTCCATATAAAGTTATTGAGCATAATCAAATCAAAAAAGTTAACACGAGTTTAAAAATAAGTTAACATGATTTTGTAATCTAGAAACGTAAAAACGGTAAAATCGGTGTATAAACTCGTGAGTTTAATTAAGTTTACAACTGATAACTCTCCATATTTTGTATATTTAAAATACATTTTGAAGATATTTGGAGAGTTATCTAAGCATTTTAGGAGATTTCTATGAGACTATATTATTTTAAGAGAAATTAAAGTGGTGCATTATTTAGGGGATTTCATTGTAAATACCATAGTTTTCAAATTTAAATAGAAATAGTTTAGTTTAAATAAAATAATAACAAGTTACTAAAATGAAATAGAAGAAAAAAATATGGTTTTAGTTTATTATTAATAGTATATTATAATAATATTTCTTTTCTTCTTTCATGGACAGCACCGTTTTGGAGTTGAATGTGGTAATTGATTAAAAGGAACTATGGTGCAGCAAGAGCGTTTTGAGAGAATGGGAATTATTGATCCAACAATTAAAAAGTCCAAGGAGCAACGACACTGTTTTGGGGGAAATCAATTGAATCAATTAAAACCTAAGGAGCAGCATTTAGGAAGGGGTTTTTTGCTGGAGCAGAGAGGTGGACATTCACGATGATTAATCGCCTTGTACAGTGAGAACAGAGCATTAGTGCTGCGGCAACACAAGCTCGACCTTCACGCTCTCATCACCTCACCATCACTTCTCCATCGCCGGCAACCTCTACCGTCACCTCCATCGTCGCCGGTGACCCCACAACCTCACTATCCACCAGCACCTCGATTCATCCACCTCCTAAGCGTCGCCGGAAAGCTTCAGGAACAAACCAGATCCGGTAAACAGAGGAGGCGAGCTGATGCAGAGAGGGGATTGGTCTTCAATGTGCTGATTCTATTTTCTTGGTTTTGTTCATTTTTCCAGTATCTTATTCTTTTCCAGTGTGTTTGCGAAATCTGATTTTGTGTTGTTGTGATCTGGATTAGAGCCATGTTTGGCTAATTTTCTCTTTGCAATCTAGAGGAACTTTGAACTGTGTGGATTAGACTTTGTTTCCATTGTTTATAATTAATATTAATTTTGGTTACTTAATCTTATTAAGTTTTATCTATTTAATGATTGGCTATCATTGAATATGATTTTGAGTATTAGGATTTATTGTGACAAAGGAGATTTTAATTAGGCTCTAAGATTAAGTAATATTGGATTAGATTACGATTTAATTTGCGATTAGGATAGACATATACCTAATTGACCCATATAATTGTTGAAGAGTGTGTCCGAGTTATGTTGTCTCTTGAGTAATTATGTTAGACATAATAAATTATACTCAAGAGAGGGTTGTAAGTGGACCGACAGACACTTATAGCTATTTATACTCGATATTAACAAAAATAATATTAAGGCTAATTAAATTAATGAAAACAAGGTTTATGAAACTAATAAAGGATTAGTGACTCTGGGTTGCTAATTTGATTATTGTCGTAGTTTGTTTATTTTGATTTCATTTTTATTTTCTCTTCCTTTAATTAAATTTAATTTGGTTTACTCAACTTAAATAAAAGTGTAAAAATTAATGCTTAGCTGAAGTTTGTGATATAAAGTCCCGTGGGAACGATACTTTTGTTATCATTTTATTACTTGGTACGACCCGTATACTTACGGAGTTTATAGGCTAAATTTTGCCCTATCAACAACTAACACGAGTATACCACAGACTCGACTTGTTTTTGCAGGCTAGAAACGTAAAAACAATAAACTCAGAAAGTCAACTCGCGAGTTTGACAACCATAATCAGAGACGCTACAATGCCACATGTCATCCAACACTAAAATGTAATTCCTTGATTTCCGTAATCGACGCACTAGTTCTTCCATGAGCCAATCCCGATTTTCATGGGCATTTCCCAATAGGTTATCAGTATCTAAGCCCAAATGATACAGCAAATATTGAATAATCCCAGCATCTACCTCTTCTTCGCAGGTTAACCCCGACAAGCAAGCCCATACGATGCACTTGAACTTGTTGCCAACAGATTTTTGTTTCAAAACGCTTTTAACAAGTGCCGTCTTGCCTGAACTACAGGTCCCATGAATCACGATCGCCTTGAAGCCATTACCGGACGTTAAGAAATTAGCCATCCACCTTTGAGTTCATCGGTAACGTCGTCCTCGATACAAGTAACTTGATCGAGTTTGTAGAATGTATAGCAGTCGAAATCTAGTGATTTCGGTCGGCTCAATTGGGCTGAGCTCGAAGAAACATGAAATTACGGTGGTCTTTCAAGCTCGTTGAGTTTAGCTATGATAGCCGACCGCATCTTAACCACATGATCACGGAGAAAATCCTCTTGATAGACTTCTGATCCTTGAGGTTTTTCCAATCGGTGAGGACGTCGTCGTCATTAAGATCGGAAAGCCATGAAATGTATTGGGTTTCTCTCATAATCCCTTTCTCATTATCCCTCATTATCTTTAAATCATATCCATCCACTCAATCACAATATCATTTTAACCTCTCTCTTCTCTCCTCAATCAATGGCCCATATAGGCTAATGAGGGAAAATGAGAAAAAAGATAAGGAGAGAATCCTCTTCCTGAAAGGTATTCCGGTTTGGTTAAGGCTGTGCTTTCATTCTCTAACTTCTTACCGATGGCTTTAAACTGGGACAAGATATGATCCGATTAGCTTGAATTGTCCTCATTAGCCAATGAAGATAAGTATTGTTTCCTCAAAAATCTTGCAACGTCGGATAATGCCATGATGACAAGAATAACAAGTACAAAAATTTAAAATAATATTTTTCCGAGGCTATCGTACGAAGCTAGAAACCAAGAGGGGAAAGAAAGAATTATACTAGCGATTATCGCCCCTTACCCAGAGCCTTTTAGTTTTTTTCTTGGCTCAAACTCAAGAGCTTTTTATAAATAAAAAAGGATAGTCACTATCATTTTTTATAATGTGAGTATCACTTTTTCACCGTTACTTTTTCCATGTTTCATCATAATCTCAATAAGAGAGAGAAATGATAAAGGTAGATGAGATTTTCATTTAACGATAAAAAAGTGATAGTGATATTGATGTAACAATATCCTATTCTATAAAAATATACTAGTATATTTTTACCTATATAGTATTTTTCTTTGGATTAAGGTATAAAATTATTAATAATTAAGCTTCTATTGTAAGTATATCCAACATCATATATATATATATATATATATATTTAAGAGGTGTAACAATAGCTGAGTTTTTAAATCACACCAAAACATCATCATTGTTAGGTTACTTTTTATGATGATGCTTAATTATTAAAGGGTTAAGATGTAAAAATACACATGTGTTTTCGTTAAAGGAGTGCCCAGTAGCAAGTGCTTTTTAAGGTGCAAAAGTGACTATGTGGTTATAAATTAGGTGCAAAAATACCATTTAACTGTTAAGTTTGACTTTGATCATTAAATTTGACTTTTTTTTGCTGACTGGACAATGATGTGGCATTTCAAAGGTGCAAAAATACACATGTGGTTTGGCAAAAAGAGCGTCCAACACCAATTCTTTTTTTTTTTTTTAAATTTAATAGTTTTAATTTAATTGTCGCATGTTAGCTTGTCTTTAAATGGCTACACAACTATAACACCCCTACCGGCCTCGCCCTTTCGGGTAGCGGATAGAGGGATTCCTTTTTATAATTCTCATATATCATCTATTTACTACTGATTAACATGCAACGGAGTCTATCACGGCAATGCATTTCCCGGTTGGATTTCAGACAGTATTGATATAATTGAATGTAAGTAACAAAATCAAATCCCCGAAGGGTTAAATATACAATCATCCACCGGTGCCTACGAGGCCAAAAGAATATATAGTTATCTCAACACAAAAATAAGATCAAAAATAAATCTTCCCTCGCCACCAACTACTCCGACTCGCATTCTTACCCTTCTCTCCCAGTTATGACCCTTGAAGTACTTCACGAAGCTTTACACAAAATATGGGATTCATAAATGGATCCCAGAGTAACCATTAATCTCATATGTAATGCATAAATAGTGTATGTATGTAACCATAATTAGGAAAACACCAAACAATAGCATTCAGTAACAAACGCGCAATAACACAAATACAACATACCAAGTATATCGTGTTAACTGCGGAAGGACTACATGTCCTAGAAACAAACGCAGGACTGCTCAACAAAGCAAGCCCCGGATCCACGGCGCTAGAAGAGACACGTAGTCGGACTTTGAACCCAGACCATATTGAATGCACACAAACGCATGTCCCTTTTCAAGAGACACGGGTCCACAATCATGGAAAATACAAACATACAAAGAAACATAGAACACATGAGAATTAAGGTTACTACCTGGTAGTTGACCAAAATTATCAATATAATTTTTCCCCCAATACGTGAAAGTCAGAGTGGCCCCTAAATAATCAAAATATAAATAAAAATATAAATAACTCCTTATAAACATATTTGTTTGTTGACTTAAAAAAAATAGGCCTTCTTCAATCTAATAAAATTTCTCAATCTTATACTAAGATCTTATTTTTGGACTCTTTGAAGGCATTAAAAACACCAACAAAAATTGGTTTCCCATGTTCATAAAGCTGGCCGAAATCATCCTCTAAAATCACTTAACCCAACTTCCATTTTCATCAGCAAATTTCCCTTATATCATGATAATCCTTCTACCAGTTTGATTCTTCATTCATCAATTCCATTCATATTCAAACCCATTCTCAAAAACGCATAGGCAAGGTATTACTCCCTCCGGTCCTAATTATAAGACAACATTTGGGGTTGGTTTTGGTCCTAATTATAAGACAACATTATAATTTTTATCAATTTCTTCCTAAAATACCTCTATTTTATTATCTCAAGTGTATTTGGTTTTTAGTGAGTATATGTATGTGAATGCGTAGACTCTTCCAATCAATGAAACGTTTAAAGATATATATATATATATATATATATATGTGTGTGTGTGTGTGTGTGTGTTTCTATATATGTATATATGTGTGTGTCTACACACACATATACATGTGTGTGTGTATACATATATGTATGTAAGTATATGTGTGTGTGTGTTTGTGATTTTGTGTATATATGTCTGTATATGTGTGTGTGTCTATATATGTATATATGTGTGTGTAGACACACAAATATATATAGACACACACACATACACGTGTGTGTGTGTGTGTACATATATGTATGTATGTATGTATGTGGGTGTGTGTGTATCTATACATAAATATATATAGACACACACACATGTGTGTGTATAAATATGTGTGTGCATCTGTAAATAAATATGTGTGTATATATGTACATATATAAACACACACACACACATATATATGTTTTTTATATGTGTGTGGATTTATGTACACACACACAATTATATATATATATATATATATGTATGTATGTATGTATTCGCACACACACACACACATATATATAGTAAGATCATTATTTTAATTAGGTAGTGTGTAGGAAGGAAAATTTTATGTTGGAAAAATATGTGGCAAGAGCTATTGATTCACTTTTACTTATGTCATTTTAAATTTATATAAGGCTACTTTAGGAAAATGAGTAAAATTAACTAATTTAACTTCTTTCCTTAATCTCCACAAAATCGGTTAAATATGTCCTATAATTAGGACCGGAGGGAGTACCATCTTCAACTTAGCAATCATGAATTTATAAAGTAGTTAAAACTATGACTTACTTGAACTTGATATTCCACTAGTTTGAACCTTGCTCCTCAATGCTCCCTTTTTCTTCTCTAATCGCCTTTTGCTCTTCTTCTTCCACACGTCCAGCGAATACAAGGAAAGGAAATATATGGCCTCTTAAATAAATCCCCGAATAATCTAGAATAATCTAGGGAAATCCTTTCTCTCTACTAACTCCAAACAATTCTGAAGTAAGACGTGAATAAGCTATGGTGATGGATCAGCTTTAAGTGTCAGCCACATTAGTATTTTTTTTTTTTTCGGGATATTGGGAGCAAAAAGAAAAAAATTTCATTTCATTTGCCTTCTTTTCTTCACACATCCGGCGTTTGGAGAATTATGGGTGAAATATTGTTTATGTATCATTATTTATTTTCCTTTGGCTTTCTCCACGTGATCTCTGCTGCTTCCTTCATTAAATGCTAATTGTCACTTCATTCCCTTTCTCTGCCAGCCGGCGGTTTAATGGGGAGTAAGTAACAATAATTTTTTTCTTTTATTTTATTATTCTCCTTTATTTTTTTTTTCTTTTGCTATGTCTGACGTAGGTAGTGGCGGAATTAGGGGGGCTAGGGTGGGTCCCCGCCCCCTAATTTTTTTATATTAAAAAATATACATATGAGAGATGAAGAACGATGCTGCATTAAAACCTTGATGAGGGAGCTTGAGGTTTAGGTTCGAGAATGGAGGAAGAATTCTGTGTTGGGAATTTAGGCGGAGGTTGGAGGATGGACTGGAAGTTGAGAATCGGGTGCGCATGTTGTTCATGTTGAGAGGAGGCTGCTGCTTTAGAAGGCCTGAATCAGAAGACAGTTGGTAGTTAATGGAAGTCGCCGGAGAATTAGTAGTGGATATTACAAGGTAAGGGGTCAACCATGGAGGACGTTGTGGGAAATGATGGTATTATTCCTGTGTTAAACCAATTTTTTTAATTGAAAATGCTGGATTATGACGCCACTTGTCTAATAAAGAAGCTCCAGGGAAATGACGGTATTATTGCTGTCGTTTTATACGAACCATGTACCGCTGATGAACTCAATGTTCGTCGGTGGACATGGGGCAGAAAACTAGAAGTGCTGAATAGTAATAACTAGTAATCACCCTATAATATGAAAATGAAATATCCATTGATACACTACGTGAGGGGTGATAATAAAATCAATTACTCTCATCAGTTATCAAATACCGTAGCATTCAACGTTTCAAGTAAAGATTGTAGTTGATGCATCAATATGAACTCTTCTAAAATCAATAATAAACATTGAATGCATTTTTTAATTGATGTCAAATTTTCGGGGACTAAAATATATAATACTAGTATCATTAATAAGAAAAAAATTAATCTGATTTCTATTTTATTAAGAATTGCATATGTCCATAAATTTTTTATTCAACTTCTATACACTTTACTTTATAATCTCGCCCCCCTTGTCTACAAATCTTGACTCCGCCCCTGGACGTAGGGAAATTATTATTAGAGAAATATTTCATGTTTCTTCTCTTACTCCACTGATGTATACGTCCTCCTCTCACACTTCTTTAATTAATATTGTCATCCATCAATTCATCTCTGCTCAAAAGTGAACGTAGTATTAGATCATTATTTCCCTACCTTTCCCTTATCACACGTCTAACACTATGGAGAAGGTATGAGGAATTATTTATTCCATTTCTTTCTTCATTTGATCTCCCATTCTCATCAGACACCTAAGGAATTATTGGAGAAAAGAGAAGAAATATTCTCCTTGCCTCACCTACGTGTATACTCCTCTTTGCTTCATTAATAGTGTGTTGTCCAATTAAATCTTAATTCATTTGCTCCCTCTCACGTCCGGATCTAAGGAAAATATGGAAAGAAAATTGTGTGTGATCTTCAATCTCCCTTATCTCATCCAACGTACTTATCCCTATCTCCTTCATTAATTATCTTGCTCCCTCCATCCTTACTCCTAACTCAATAAGTATACCTAGGATAAATCAACCTTACCTATTGAAAATCTGAAAATTAAGGGGTATTTAGGGAATAAAAATGTCTCTTTTAATACACTTTCATCTCTTTTTAAGTCTTTATATTGTAATATAACATAATGTCATGTTTCTTTTCTTGTGGTCGAAAATAATAAATAAATAATGAGGTAAAATGCATATCTAGCTTCTTTGACATTATTTACCTCAATTTATTTATAACCAAATTTAATAACCTTATTTTCTGAATAATTCCACATTATTTCCCATAATTAATATATCCTGCCAGAATAATAAATACCATTAACTACTACTATTGAGTGAAAAATTCATATATTCCATTAATTGGTTTACCTAAAAATTGGGGATGTTAGATCGCAACCCATAGAGTCAATGCTGAGATGTACCACAGAGAAGATCTCTGCAAGTAGAAGTCATGCGAGCTGCTCGATGAGATTTGCCTACCCAATGGCTTGCTCCCTTTGGACAAAATGATTGAGGTCGGTTATAGTCACTCAACCGCTTCGTCACTACAAAAAAATCAGTTTTTGCTACGGAAAAAATCCGTCGCAAAAATAGATTTGCGACGGATTTCGCCCGTCGCAAAAAAGCTCCTCACAATTGACGAAATCGAAAATTCCGTCCGCAAAAATCATTTTTGCGACGGATAAATATTCCGTCACAAATTTCGATTTTTTCGAGAGAAAAGCATCCGTCGCAAAAATGGAATTTGCGACGGAATAATTATCCGTCGCAAATTTTGAAATTTTGCGACGAATCATGATTCCGTCGCAAAATTTGAAATTTGCGACGGATCATGATTCGTCGCAAATTTCAAATTTTGCGACGGATGACCATCCGTCGCAAAAATTGAATTTTGCGACAAAATAATTATTCCGTCGCAAATCATTTTCTTTAATTTTTTTGTTTTCGTATTTTTTTAATATTAGCGACGGAATTGTAATTCGTCGCTAATTTTCAATTTTTTTTTAAAAAAATAAAATCAAAATTTCAAAAAAATGATTTTTTTAAAAAGGTTTATTCCTATCGCAAATTTTGTTTTTAATATTTTTTTTTTGAAAAAATAATTAAAAACATTTAAAAATGACATTTAAAAATTAAAAATATAATAATAAAATTGTATATAATTAAAATATATAATAACAATCAGAAATAGTTTACATAGATAAAATAAAATATAAATAATATTGTTTAAAAAAAAGCTACTAAAGTAAAGTCTAAACAAGAATGAATCATCATCATCGTCGTCATCACCATCACCACTATCAGGAGCTGTCTCCACACCCTTGTCTTTCATTAGGGACTTAAGTTGAAGCGCATATGCTTCATCATCTCCTTCTGGCACCCGACTCATCCATTTTGCATCATCATCTCCTGTTCATCACTTTATAGATATTGAAGAAGGTAGAAAGCCGCAAAGAATGATGAGCCCAAGTTAAATGAAGAAGAATGATCAAGTTGGGAGATTGAAGAAGGAAGAACTTGATGAATGGAATGAGAATATAATTATTCAAGTTATTATATTGATGCTAGAAGTTTCCAAGGTCATATGGAAGTTGGAATGGCTCAATTCAGAGTTAAAGTCAGCAAAAATCAGCTTCAGGATGAGAAAACTCGAGTTTCCTGCTTTGCTACAATGAATTGCTCCTCTGGTATGAGAAAACTTGAGTTTTGGACTCAAAACTCGAGTTTAGGAATCAAAACTCGAGTTTAGGAATCAAAACTCGAGTCAGCCATCACAAACTCGAGTTAAAAAGTGTCTTCAGGATCTCTGGCGTCTCTGGACTAGGAAAACTCGAGTTTCCAAGTCAAAATTCGAGTTTCCAGCGGTCATCAGTTCTTCAGCTCCACTCTGTCTCACATTCAGCACGAGCGACGTCTGGTAATTAAATGATATCTCCTAAACTAGAAGTCGGATTGAGGTGAAACTAGTAGCATATGAAAATAGACTCCCAATTCGTCATTTTGATATAAAATTCAAACCCAAAGGAGTTCAGATAAAGGAGCTATGAATTGTGGAAGTTGACAATGAAATCCACGCCACATAACAAACCAAGCTTCAATGTTTTGAGTGTATCTCACAAACTACAAATACGTTTGAGCTGAAATTAGTGGAATATGAAAGTAGACTCACAGAGCTTTCTATCAAGAGTTGAACAGACCAAAACAAAGTTCAGACCAGGGAGATATGACCTTCAAAAGTTGATAGTTAGTTCAAAAAGGCTCAACAAAATCAAAACTTGAGTTTGTAAGTACAAAACTCGAGTTTTCGGGTTACAGAGAGCAGCGAACTTCAGAGCATCTTTCAAACTTGAGTTTTTGAAACTAAAAATCGAGTTTTATTCAAATAGAGAGCAATCTGGAGTAATGCAACAACATCAAAACTCGAGTTTTGCAAATGAAAACTCAAGTTTTCATCTAGCTTCGAGAAAATCTCCGTTTCGAAAATCGTGATTCCTACGATAAACATCCAGATGATTACCCAAATGATTTATAACACTTTCTAACATTATTTATATCATTTGTGTACATGTTTCAGATGATCAAAGGCTATTAAACTGAAGATCAAAGGGAAAGTAAATGCTGATGTCATAGTTGGTTCAGAAAACAAAATTCCAACGGCTAGTTCCATCTCGAGTCTAACGGCTATATTTCTTTATCCATCGGTCATCAAATCTTCAAACGGTCATATATTGATCTCTACCTATAAAAGAGGACAGATTCAAGAAGAAAAATGCAGAGACACAATCTTACATCTTCAACATGCTAATACTTTGATCTTCACATCATTTACTCTCTGTTTTTCATGTTTAGATAGCTTATCATAGAGAGTGAAGTGATTTGTATTATTCTTCAGTCTTTATTCATTCATTTCTGAGAGAGAAGATTTATTGTAATTATCCTATCCTTCTATCTGAGAGTTACTCAAGATTAGGTGATCTTGAGTGGGAAACCCATTGTATTGATTACAGCTTGTAAGGGGAGTAAGTTCTAGTGAGAGAATTACTTGAGTGCGAGTGTGTAATCAAGTGGATGTATTGATTACGTTTGTAAGGGAGAGTGAATCCTGGTGAGAGGATTACTCCAAGTACGAACGTGTAATCAAGTTGAAAGAAGATAGTGGATTGAAAATCTCAAGTGGAGCTTGAGGATTTGGATGTAAGTCAAGGATTGGACCTAACCAGGATAAATCTCGGTTGCATATTCTCTTCCCTTATCTCTTATGTTTCAAAGCATATATGTTTGAATGACTATCTATTGCTTTATAACTCTTCTTGTCATACAAACTAGTTTTACCGAGTTGCAAAAAGATTTTTAAAGTTCCTAAATTTTTATATTTCACCTAATTCACCCCCTCTTGGGTTCAACCGGTTTTTACAAAAATTACTATAGTATTGGTACATTTTTAATAAAAATTCATAAGTATTTTTGTACATTAACTCTATTTCTTTTTATCGACCAAAAGATTTTGAGATATAAACATGTACAACTATATATAGTCAACAATTTAAATTATAAAAGTGAACCACACAATAATAGGTGGGGTAAGCTATATAAATTGTATAGTCATTGTGCTCTATGAACATCAAATTTTTGGATAAATTATTAACCAAACGTTTTCCACTCAATAACTTTATTAAGTGTTATTTACTAAAGAAATTAATTTAAAAAGTTTATCAAGTATTCTTTTTAGTGTTCTCCTATCTATTTTCAAATGAGTTTATATTGCCTGATGTACTGTCATCACACTCTCTCATCCAACAACCCTTCTTTATAAGTGTATGGACTAGCATTTTCTCCATAATAAATGCCACTTTAACTATTCCTACTCATTTTGGGCGCCGCCCCGCGGGGCCTGGGGGGGGGGGGAACTATTCCAGCTCATATAGGTTTCTTACAAATTTTATATTTTTTTAGATTGTAGTCATCATATATCCATACCAATATCCTTATTTCAACCATCACACTTTATGCTTTTGTTTTCTTTTTAAAGCCTAACATTCTCTAACATATAAAAATGAATAATATAAAAACTAAATTCAAAAAATAAAAAATATAATACTTATTAATCTATCAAATCTAGATATTAAAATTTTTCTGATTTTTTCAAAAAAAATATGAATGTTAGGGGTTTCATTTGACTTTGGCACGGGAAAAAATAATTTTACTTTGGAAAAATTGATATTTATAAATTGATATTTTTTGCTTCTATACTATTATTATAATTTTTATTATCCTCTCTTTCATAAATATCATTACTTCTAGACTTTCATGTACCTTCATTTTTCCTAAATAAAAAGATTTTGAGAGATATACAATTACACATATATGATCATATGTAGTCAAACATTATTTAACATATGAAAATGGATAACATAAAAATTAAATTTTGAATAAATATTACAAAAATAATACTAGATGGTCACACTCAACACACAAACACATATATGTATTACTCAAACCATTTAAAAAAAAAAAAAAAAAACAAAAGTGTCTTCCATATGCTTTCAAGTAGCATTAGGAATATTACATATGATGTCTTATTAGGTGGAAATAGGTGTGACACAACCTAACTTGCATAAAATCTTGTTTAACCTATTTAGTAAATAAGTCAAGCTTATGTTTATTGTCAGGCCTATTTATATAAACAAATCAGGTCTATCTTCATAAGGTCTGACCAACAAGCCTTGTCTATTAATTTTTTTGAAAAAATTATATTATTTTATGAGTATATATAATATCACCTAAATAATTTATAAAATATTTAGAAATTTATCAACTTAGCCTTAATCTTAAATTAAAAATTTCATATATCATCATCATTCACACATTCAACTCTTGCATTCACATCAATCATTCACCCCTAACTCTTTTCTCTTGATCATTTGAAATGATAACACTAACTCATTTTCTCTCCCATGATTTGTTTCGTTCACTAAAACTTAATAATTGCTACGAGTTTCTTAGTGTGAAATGAAATATTATAATCTTAGCAAGAGAAGTTTGTCCTAGTTCATTGGGAAAAGTAAAAGAGGAAAAATCTGGTTTTACATGCTGCTTGTTATGCTTAGTCAATTTTAGAAAATTCATTTCATTAATTAATAGGTGATTGATTTTTCTTATTCCTACTTGCTCGAACAACTATTGTCACTAGGCATTTTTTCTTTTCCTTACTAAACCCTTATATTATGATGAGAATGGATGTTAGGCTTTAATGTAGGATTGTAAATATGCTTGAAAAGTTATATATGAATTTTAAGGTATATGGTTTAAAGACTATTTAAAGGCCTACATATTAAATAGACCTTTAAACAGACTTCATACCTCCTTTTGAAGGCCTAAGCTCAGATTAAAAAAGATGTACATACAGGCTCATGCTCAAGCCTATAATCAAACTTAATCTCTATGGCAAAAAAAAAAAAAAAAAAAGAAAGAAAGATAAAATCTAGCTTAGCATAGCATATTTCCATCCTTACCTTTTCATCACCATCTCTCACAAGTTAGGTATCGCCATCTCTCACATGTATATATCCAAATCGTGCAACTCATTACTCTACTCTTCATCTATCTTTCTCTATTCCCTGTACCCAACCTTGGATCAGAACACGTTTTGATCTCGTACACTCTGAAAATGTCCATCCAAACAAATTCAACGGAGGATCTCAATCACCTCAAGAAGACCTTCGAAGAAACACTAGAAGATGTTTCATCAGCCAAAGATTTCAAGAAGATTGTCGACCGTTTGAAGATTCAACTCCAACGAGCCAGGCAGGAGGAGGAAAAGGAACTGAGCCAGAAGTTGCATGACTACGGCAAAATTGAACCCTCTAATTTCCGTTCAATCCGTGAAGAGCTCGCTAACAGAGACGAATCTCTGCGCCGAATTGCCGATGAGGCCTATCAGTACAAATTCGAAGCTTTACCTGAAGAGGAACGGGAAATTATAGACAACGCAGACAAGAATCCCCGCGTGAAATGCCATCAGATGAGTTATGAATTTTTCCTCCGACTTGATGAACTTAAGCATGACCCGAGAATTTGCTTGTTCCTGGCAATCTTTCCGGAAAATGCTGTTCTGAGGAAAAGGTTTCTTATTTATTGGTGGATTGGGGAAGGGTTGGTCCCGGATGAGGATGAAGGCGAAAGAGTATTTAAAGAGCTTTTGGATCTTCATTTACTTCTACCCTATCGTGCTGACAAGAGCCCAAGAGTGAGCAAATCTCAAGTTTTCCCTGGGATCCGTTACATGTTGATCTCATTGGCCACGAAGAAAGAGAAGCTTTTAATCTTAAAGGATGATAATAGACCACGTTTCGATCCTACCAATTCTCGGCGTATTTGTTTGATCGCTGAGGATCACACTAATTTGGATGAGAAAAGGAATCCAAGTTTCCTGATGATATGAGGACCATTTTTAATGTGAATGAGAGAGATCTTGATTTCGAACCCCACGAGCTCTCTAAACTCAAGAGATTGGTGGTGCTTCAGCTTGGTCGTTGGCAGGTTTCTCCGACCCATCACATTGAAGTCCGAGATGAATCATTCCTAACAGGTTTGAAGGCCCAGAAATATCTCAAGTATCTCAGCCTGCGTGGGATCTCAAGAATTACTTCACTTCCTGAGTCCATTGAAGAACTGGTCAGCATCCAAATACTGGACCTCAAGGCTTGTCATAATCTAGAAACGTTGCCTGCTGCCATTGCATCATTGGAAAAGCTCACACATTTGGATGTATCAGAATGTTACTTGCTGGATAGTTTGCCAAAGGGGCTCGACAAGCTCACATCGCTCCAAGTTCTTAAGGGATTCATAATAGGCAGTTCAGTGAAGACTCCCATCAGAATAAAGCACCTTACAAGTCTGGAGAATCTGAAGCGATTAAGTATACATATAGGGAGTGAGGCTACCATCCAGAAAGTGGAATTTGAAAAGTTGAAGGATTTAAAAATGCTCAAGTGTCTCAAGATATCGTGGGGTCAAAGAGTTGAAGCAGAGTACATTATCTCTTCTGAGCAAAAAAAAGAGTACACTATCTCTTTTCCGCCAGGATTAGAAAAACTGGATCTTGAAGGCATTCCTCACGACAAGAAGCCAGAATGGTTAAAGCCCGAGAAACTGGAGAAGCTGGTGACGCTATACATTAAGGGAGGGAAGCTCACCAATTTATTGGAAGATAAGGGCGAGAAGTGGAATAATGTGAAATATTTGGTCCTCATGCACACCAAAATGCCGCAAATTAAGGAAGACACTCTCAGGTCAATGTTCCCTTTATGCCAATACGCGAAGCAGGTTCAGCGGGAACTGGAGATATTGATCGATTGGAGGTGATGATCAGTTTCAAAACAATTTCCACTCCCAAATCATGAAATAAAAGAATATTTGTTCCAAATAATTGTTGATTTTGCTGTTTTCCTTTTCATTTTCTTGTATTATTTTGGTGCATGTTGTTGATGTTAATTTTCACAACAAAATGCATCTTGTATGAGCGTAGTAGAGATTTTTAAATAGCAACAGATAAAATTGAAAACATTCCTTCCTCTTTAATTTATTGAAAAGCTATCCTACTTCTTATTTTAGTTCCTCAATTACTTAGAAATATATTTTTTTCCAATTTCTTTTGCATGATATATTTTAATGATTTGTTCCAGCAATGCGTGGGCAGTTTTTATTTCTTTTCATCAATGATTTTTTTTTTTTTTTTTTTTTTTTTTTTTTTTATTTTTACAAAACTATTTATTCACAAGAACCAAATTCTAAACATATTTGTTTTTAAAGATGATCAAGTTGAAATATTTAACACTCAAATTAAAAAAAACAATTTACAAGTGCTTATTCAAGAATTTAACACTAGAGATGATATCCTTAAAAATAAATAGTTCCTAAATTTTGTCAATGTGAATAGTTTTGTTTTTTTTTTTCTTTTTTTAAAAAAAATATTTTGTTTTATCATAGAACATATTTCTATAAATTTATTTAAGCAAAGATAACGCTGCAGAGTTTTATGTAATGGACCGCCACTATTTAAGCAACAAATGGAAAAAATTTCATTCCTTGTAGATTTTACCGACAAATTTGATTGGTGGTGTGAAATGCTTCATATCATGTCATTTCTTTATTTATATGCTACCTTTGAGTTCTCTCTCATCCATAGATTGCTTTTTCCCCCCCTTTATTTATATTGCTCTTGTGGCATCACATAATTTCACGATTGATTTGGGTATTGCAGCATTTCTCTCGTTAACATACATTATAGAAATTCATTCTAATTACTATTTGAGTACATACTATCAGATCCAACTAAAGTTTTATACTATGCTTTTATTTGAAAAATCCGAAGTATATTGAAATTATGTCTATGAAAGTCTAGATTCGCTATATTATATTGCTAAAATCTCTTTAGTGTTGTGGCTTTAGAAATGCAGCAATAATTAGAAAATGGTATACTTTAAATGAGTATTAGATATATATATATATATATATATAAAGTAAATACCCTTTTTTGTCCTTTATAAAAAACGTGATCCCCGTTTTTTTGGTCCTTTACAAAAAAAAAAAAAAAAAAAGTCTCTAGCCCTCACAAATTCAAAATACATTCAATTGGTTGACATTTTGATCCTTCACAAATTTTCAAAAGGTTCTTTTTAGTCCATAAAAAGAACGAATAAAGGTCGATTTTTTTTGTAAGGGATCAAAATGGGGATCACGTTTTTTTGTAAAGGACCAAAAATGGTATTTACTCTAAAAAAAATTTTAAATACATTTTTTGGTAATAATACCTTTTGGTGAATTCATTAAGCTATGGCAAAAAGAAAAAAAGAAAAAAGGATTCATCAAGCAAATTATGTTAAACATCAGCGTGCAGCAGGTTATACCCTTTTTACATATCCAATTTCACCAACTCACATGTGCATGTACAAAACAAATTTGTACCCAACAATGTTTACCCACCTTAAACGCCACATTGAAATTAAAATTAACTTTGTTCAGGTTATACCCTTTTTACATATCCAATTTCACCAACTCTACATGTGCCATTAATTTTAAAAATATTGGACTTTCATTCTTAAAAAAAAAAAAAAAAAATCTCTCCTTGTTGAGCCTACACACACAGTGAAGAAATAATTTCATTATTCAAAAAATGTACAAAAGAACATAGTGAATTTCATGTTATAAAAAAATGAATTAGCCCTCTCTTATCTTGAACCTTAAATGATGAGCCTCCAGTGAAGGCATTCTTGCTTTGGTGGATTGCTTAATAGTAGCGTGTACAGATTTCAAAGGAAAAATACCAAACTCCGTTTATAGTAAGCAACTAACAGTTCTTTACTATTTGTGTGGACCAATTTTGTGTTCACTTCATTTTATTAATTTTCCAGCTACCACTCCTTTTTTCCCCTTCATTCACTTTTTTTTTTTTTTAGTGTTTTCTATAGGTTGAAGTTTCAGCTCTCCAATTAGGTCTCCTATACATTGTAAGTCTTGTTGCTCACCCTTTTTTTTAGCCTACAAATTTAATTTTATTAGTGGTAAATTGTTTAATTTGCTCAATATCTTTGATGATAATTTTATTTTGAAATCTAAAAAATTATTCTTATTAGTTATTTGAATTGCTTGTATAATTTTGGTTTAATTTTGGAGGTATTTGCTTTTTTTTTTTTTTTTGGGAGAGAGAAATTTATATGTAAAGGTTTTTGGGCCGTAAATGTAGTTTTGATTTTTGAAGGAAAATATGATTTTTTTTTTTTTTAAAAAAAAGAAATTACTTTCTCTCTATAGCACTTTGGCAAGTGTGGATTTTTTGTAGTGCTTTCCCTGGGAAGCGCTACAACTCTTTTTTTTTTTTTGAAAAAAAAAACCATAAAAAGTCATTACGCGCTTTTCAAAACTCTACAACCTTTTTTTAATAGTGGTAGCTTACATAACAATTTGAAAGCGCCATAGAAATTTTAAAAAAATTAATAATAAGCGTGACAAATCTAATTTTTTTATAGTAGTTATTCAATCTTTAACAACTCTTTAATTTACGCTTAAGGGAAATGACTTCCCTTTATTGTTTTTCTGAATATCATTTGTGACTTGGCAAAATTTAAAGAATGAATGTTGTGTCCTATATTTATATAGGAACGTTATATATATATACAAGATAAGAGGGCCTCAATATTAATGGCTCATAATGACTAATAATGGCTATTAATGAAGATTATTCCTAATCCCTAAAAATCAGGGATTCCTATAAATATAATAATGACTATTAATGAAGATTATTCCTCATCCCTACAAATCAGGGATTCCTATAAATTAGAATACAATTTATTATGTAATCCTTGTCACCCATAGCCTGGAGCATGGATGTCTTGGATGCCCAGCTTGGACTTGAGTTCATGAAACCGAGTGGGATGAAGTGACTTTGTGAATATGTCGACAACAACCAGTCTCATCAAAAACCAAAAAATTACTCCAAAGGTCTCATCAAGAAATGGTTAACAAAAGTGATTAGAAGATAAATCAGAATACAAAAAAAAAGGTGATTAGAAGAAATAATATGGAGAAAAAAAAAGATGAAGAATCATATTATGTGAACCACAAAAAAGAAATATGCTCATACAATGAGTAACTCACTTGAGTTAACTCGAAAACCTAGAAGAAGACCATGTTAACTCCTTTTTAGAGAGAGACCATGTTAACTCTCTCTTGGAGGAAGACCAAGTTAACTCCCTCTCTAAACATGGTGTGGAGCAAAATCGATCATGATGGACGTAGCAATCGAGAGAATAGGTCTCGAGAAAACAAGAGAGGAAAAAAAAGGATCAATCGAGATAATACACTACAAAAAAACGTAACGTTTGTCGCGGTGTACTTGTAGCGGTCAATCAAAACCGCTACAAATGAACAAATTAGTAGCGGTTTAAACCCAAACCGCCACAAATTAGTAACGGAAGCATTGCCGCCAAAATGTTGACCATTTTGCTTCGCTTTTTGTCACGGTTCACAAAACCCAACCGCTACAAATATGGCGCTAGCCTTGGCGCGTTATGGTGCGAAGTCCGTCACGGTTTTTTTTAGCGGTTATGTCAAAATAACCGCTACCAAATCATGAAACGACACACTTTTGTCACGGTGAGAAGAAAGCGACACGTTGACCGCGTCAAAACTGCAAAATTGGTAGCGGTTCTCACAATAACCGCTACAAAATTTATTCTATAAATAGCCAATTCCATCCGTACAACAATTATAATGTTCAAAAATATTCTAAATTTGGCTTTGTCATTTTGAAAGAGCATTCTTGGCTTTGTTCTCAAAAACGAGAAGATGGGCATATATCTGCAAAGACCGATCTCGGGAGATGAGTCTTTGGAGATATTTGTCTGTCTTCTCATCGTTCAAGCGAAAGGTTCCTTCGGTGACAATCCAGTTCAGATATTCTATTGACACGAAGACTTCTACTCCTCTAAATATGTCTAACATGCCATGGAGATTGGATCCATTATAGCCACCATTCTTTCTGTTAAAATATCTCTAATCAAAATGAGTCAATGAGTTTTTCTTGGAAGATCAGTGGCTATAATGAATCCGAATCTTCTGTAAACTTATTATTCCTAAATTTTATTATTCCTAAATTTATTAAGATCGACTCTTTTAGGGATATTTCAATAAACCTGTTATTCCTGATTTAAAGAAAATAATTGAGAATATTTTTTTTGGAATAAGGAAAAATTCCAATCTAATTAGTTTATCGCTAAACTAATTAGTTTGGATTTTTTTAAAAAAATTATTAAATTAGTAGCGGTTACACAAATCACCGCTCAGCGTATTAATTATTGTGTAGCGGTCTACCTCAAGAACCGCTACGGAATTTGAATGGTCGTTCATTTTGTAGCGGTTATGTAACCGCGACAAATGTGAAGAATTGTCGCTTGATTGGGGTGGCGGTCTATATTGAACCGCTACAAAATGATTAATTTTGTAACGGTTACTTGGTTTAACCGCTTTCGAAACGCGGCGGTTTTTATATTCACTTTTGAAATTCACGCGCTACTTTTGTTCACCTTTTCACCTTTGTACTTTTACTTTTCACATCATGGTTTCTCGGGACAAGGGAAAAGAGAAAGTAGTTGAACCCCTGAAAAGGCCTATCAGGGGTAGTAGTAGTAGAGGAGGCTGTAGGAGAGGGCATGTGCCTTTAAATGTCTCCGTTCAGCCCCCTGAGATAAATGTCTCCCTTCAGCCCCCTCAGATAAATGTCCCCCTTCAGCCCCCTCGGATAAATGTCCCCCACGGCCCCTCGGGTTGGGAATGAGTTTGATGGGCTCTTTGAAAATGACCCAATCCCAAACCCCGAGACCCTACAAGAGGACCGTAGGTGGAGAGCGAGGCGCAAGTCTGTCGCTTGAGGATATCCTCAATGGTGATGATGACGAGATCAAGATTGAGATTCCCATAGCGGAGGCGGAGTGGTTTCTCGACGAGGACAACGAGCGGGATGTTCGAAGGTAAGTATAAGTAGTTTATTGGCAAAAAATAAAATTTAAATTCCTGACGTGTGAAAATTTATTTAAGTACAATACAACAATTTTTTTATAATTGTGTAGATGAATATGGGAACATCGGTAGGAGGACGGCGGATGTTCACACCCTCGATTAGGAGAACGGCTACGCGTGATAGTCCCCTGGAACACGGACACGGACCCGGTGATCGGCGTGGAGGTCACCTGTTGAACCGATACCGTCACAATTTGGCGGGTGGGTATGGTTCCCGATCTTTTCCAGAAGTGGAAAAAGATCCCGAAGGAGACCAAGGACAAGACGTTTGAGGATGTTGTGCGGGTAAATTGTGGTTAATTTAGTTATCTGTTTTCTTAATTAATTATTCCTTAATTACTAATTATTTTATGATATAGAATAAGTTTAAACTGCGAGCCAACGCAAAGAGGTATGTAAAGTTGAAAATGGGAGAAGCGTGGAAGAGTCGGAGGGGTTGTCTCTACACCCAACAGAATGGAGATTCGACTATGCCTCTGCAGCAACTGATGGAGAACGTCCCAGACAGCGTGGACCCAAATCACTGGGTAGCTTTTGTCCAATATAGGAGGAGTGCGAGAGGCACGCAGTACGTTTTTTAATTAATCATAGTTCTGTTTTTTTCTATGAGGGTATTGTATAATTACTCATTTATTTTGCGAGCTCTATCCCGGAGGAACACCGGATCGGGGCGGCTCAAAGGATCAATCACACGGGTGGATCCAAGACGTTTCTTTGTGACCTACGGTGACATGGTATGTTAAAAGTTAAATTAATTTTTGTTTAATTGATTATTGTTTTGTTTTGGAAATAACAAAGTTTATACTCTTTTAACTCTTTCAGCAAGAGAAGGCTCGACAGGAGGGTGGTCAGACGGACTATGGGCGGTTGTGGACACGCACACATATACACCATGATGGGACGCCGATCTCGAGCGCGAGAGGAGATAATAGTAAGTTACAAAAAACTAATTAAATAGTTAATGTTGTATATTAAAATTTAATAAAATTGATTGATTAATGTTTTATGAAATATATGCGTCAGAGCTGGATTGAGCAGAGCCAGCAAGAGATACGTCGATCCGGACCCGGAGTCATAGGGTTACGTTGATCCTATGGCCACATTGAAAGCTGCTTTGTGGGCCCGATCGAGCATCGGCCGTGTTAGGGGTTTTGGGCTAGGCGCCGGGCCTAGCATGGTGTACCGCAAGGACTCCTCCTCTGCCGCTGGGGAGCGCGGCTCGGCTCGAGCAGGCCACCACCAGAGGTGGTTGATGCGATGATTGCCGAGCAGGTTACCGAGCAGCTTGACGGGAAGGTTGCCGAGTAGGTTGCTGCAGAGAGGGCCAGAAATGAGGCTAGGACTAGGCACATGCAGGAGGGTCTCAACTGTTGGTTCGCTAATCAGAGGACTAGCTGGAAGTCACTTGCCGGGGCCTTGTCAGAGTTGCTACCGAACAAACGGTTTCCATCTCTTGAGCCTCCCCCTCCGTTCATCTTCGAGGATTCCCCCCCGCCTCCACCGCCTCCCCCTCCCCGTTTAGATGTTCTTGCTGATCAAGATGAGGGGGTTGTTACCTCGGTCGAGCCCACACCGCCCACGAGAGAGACCCCCACCGAGACGGGACCGATCATCGGGCTCGATAGTTATTAGTTTTTATTTTGTTCGGTAATTCGGTTTGTGCTTTGTCGGATGTTTGTTGACAATTTTTTTAAATTTAAATATTTGTTATTTTTTTTTTTAAGTCAAAAGGTTTTTTAAATTTAAATTTTATTAAAGAATAAACAGAGTTTATAATTTGTAATAAAAAATATATGTTAATATTACACTAAAAAAAAATGTTAATAAATTTTGTAGCGATTAAACCTTCAAACCGCTACAAAATATATTTGTCCCGGTTCATCTAGTTAGCTACAAATTTGAACTTCAAATTAAAAAATAAGCGCCAAAACTTTCAAACTGTCATCATTTTGTAGCGGTTTATGTAGCGGTTTAAACCGTGACTAGTTTATGGCGCGATTTTTCAATTCAAATTTGTAGCGGTTCATTAACGCGACAAATTTGAGCTGAAAAATTGTCGTGGTTGTTAATCGCTACAAATGTTCCCCGTTGCATTTAAAGATCTCAAGTTATGGGATGAAAGTAATTAAACATTGTCTCTACATTAATATACTTTCTTTGCTTTGTTTACTACAGATGGATAAATCATGGATCAAGATGCCGTGCAGTTCTCCAGTATATTTAGCGGCATTACATAAGTTCTTAGATTTCACCTTCTCTCACGCTAGCGTTAATGGCAAGATCGTGTGTCCTTGTTGTAGATGCAAGTTTAAGAAGTGGCAAACACGAGAAGGTGCTATGGAACATCTTCTTATTAAGCCTTTCCCGAAGCATATACATTCTGGGGTGTTCATGGTGAGGAACGTGGTATGAGATATGGGGATCATCTTCCTCAAACCTCACAAGTAGGAAATCAACTGCTACCTCAAGATGATCCGGTTAATGATGTTGTTCGCGACGCTTTTGGTGTTCAAGACGACAACTTCACAGCAGAAGTGCAGGGTCCTGAACTAGTTTTCCACAGGAATGAAGCAGCTCAGGAATTTTTCAGCCTCATGGATGAGAGCGATCGTCCTTTGTATCAAGGTTGTCGAAATACTCAAAATTATCCTTTCGATCAAATTGTACCATATCAAGTGCATGTGTGGGATCACCGATAAGGCGATGTCGATGTTGCTTTGGAATTACTACAAGATGCTTTCCCTGACGCGGACATTTCCACAACCTTCTACGAGGCCAAGAAGATAATCAACAGATTAGGATTGGACTACGAAAAAATCGATGCATGCCCCAATGACTGCATGCTTTATTGGGGGGAGGACGCTCGGAGGGAGACTTGTAAGAAGTGTCACACTTCGAGGTTCAGGACTATTCAGAAGGGAAAAAGTAGAAGAAGAAACCCGCAAAGATTCTAAGGTACTTTCTTTTAAAACCTCACTTACAAAGATTGTTTATGTCGTCTAAGACAGCTGAGCATATGAGGTGGCATGAAGGCGACAAGAACGAAGATGGTAAACTCGGACATCCACGAGATGGTGAAGCGTGGAAAGCGTTCGACTCAGACTTTCCTGATTTCGCGGTGGACCCTAGAAATGTTCGTCTTGCTTTGGCGATCGATGGTTTCAATCCGTTTGGGAATCTTAGCACAAGTTATAGTATATGGCCAGTTGTTTTGATACCTTACAACTTGCCCCCTTGGATGTGTATGAAACAAAGCTCCTTCATTATGTCAATGATCATTCCAGGCAAAAAGGCACCAAGAAATGACATCGATGTGTATCTACAACCGCTTATCAAGGAGTTGGTGGAGTTGTGGAATGTAGGCGTGGAGACGTATGACGTGCACGAGAAGACACTGTTCAACTTGCGTGCGGTGTTGATGTGGACTATCAGTGACTTCCCTGGACTGGAAACATTATCCGGGTGGAATGTGCATAGCCTTGCGTGTCCGGCTTGCAATTTTGACTTTGACTCAGTGCGCCTTCCCCACAGTCATAAGTGGTGCTTCATGGGTCATTGGAGGTTTCTCGATCGTACGCACAGGTTTAGGTTGCAATGCAATCATTTCAATGGGCAACGGAAAAAGAGGACCTCCTCGCATATTATCTAAGTGCGAGATCATAGAGCAGCTTGTGGATGTTGATTTTGAGTATAGGAAAAAGACGATCCAAGAAAGGCAGGGACAAAGACGGTCGTGGCTTCGGTTCCGCGACCCAACAATGGAGGAAGATAAGCGTATTCTTCACTCTTCCGTATTGGAAAGATAATTTGCTCGACACGGTCCGAATGTCATGCACATTGAAAAGAATGTGTGCGACAATGTGTTGCACACGATTATGAACGAACCGGGCAAGTCAAAAGATCATCTTCAAGCGAGGAAAGATTTACGGGAGATGGGGTTCGTGCGAGATGCGTGGCCGGATGAGCATGGCAGATTTCAACCGGCAAAATTCACCCTGACAAAACCGAATAAGGAAATCTTCCTCGCCACTTTGAAGAAAATAAAAGTTCCTGACGGGTATTCAAGCAACATTTCACGATGTGTGGACGTACAGGCTTGAAAGGTTACTGGGCTAAAGAGTCATGACTCACATGTGCTTATGCAGCAGTTACTTCCGCTAGCCATAAAAAATACACGCCTCTTGATGTGTCGATCATTTTCGTCGAGCTTTGTACTTTCTTTCGGAAGTTGTGTTCCAAGGTGTTGATCGTGGAGGAGCTCGACCGGTTGCAACAAACAAATCATTCTTATTTGTGCCATTTGGAGATGATCTTTCCTCCTTCATTTTTCACGGTCATGGTTCCCGACGGTACACCTTGTTCAAGAAACAAAGCTTTCTGGCCCAGTTCACTACCGATTGATGTATCCTATTGAGAGGTACTCTTTTAAAATTAATTACTTCAGCATTATATTACTTCCTAGTCGCATGTTTAACCATTGATGTATCGACATCTTTCCTCATTACTTTATAGGTTTCTTGGGAAACTAAAATCTTACGTGAGGAATAAGGCGGCCTGAAGGTTCAATAGCAGAAGGTTATCTTGGGGATGAGGTCTTGTATTTTTGTTCCAGGTACTTTGATGACATTGAGACGTCATTCAACCGACCGCCTCGTGTGGACGATTGTCCTGAGCCAGAGCCAGAGTCATCAGCTTCAGAGTTGTTATTCCCTCGTGTTGGTAAACCAGTTGGCGGATGTGAGAACTTCAAACTCACGGCACTTGAGAAGTTTCAAGCACATAGACATGTCTTGATCAATTGCACTAAATTTGAACCGTACCTTCAGTAAGGATTGCACATAGATATATATATATATATATATATATGTTATCCTATATGTTTTCTAACATTTTATAGGCACATTTCTTGCTCGTCATCGCATGTTTAACTGCAGGGAATTCAAGAGTCATGTGAAGCGTCAGCTAAGGATCCGTACACAGACATCCTCCGAAATTGATAGAAAGGTCCACAGAGAATTCCAGGGTTGGTTTAGGAGGAGAATAATGAATGACCACAACCCTCACTCACCAGCATTCAGAGCTCTCGCAATCGGCCCACTTGACCACGCCCAAAGATTTACGGCATACAATGTCAATGGCTTCAAGTTTTGCACGGTTTCACAAGATCGAGGATTGCTGACCCAAAACTCGGTGTGTATATGGCACGTTTGGGATGAGGAGTTATGCGAGCAAATGGACGGAACATGCGGTTCGGTGACGTCCGTATTATGGAAAACTGGTTGATGTGATCAGGATAACTTACCAAGGCCTTTTCTCTGTGACGCTGTTCAAGTGTTTGTGGACGAATACGACAACGTCCCGGGGACTCATGATCGACGACTTAGGCATCACATCGTGAATTTCTCCCGCCTATTCACACCGGGTCGGTCGAAGATGACGAGCCGTATATTCTTGCCTCAGAGGCCCATCAGGTTTATTATGTCGCCGATGAGAGGCACAGGGATTGGAATATGGTGGTTCATTTAAAGCCTCGGGACCTTTACGACATAGGCGATGGTGAGAACGTCGCGTACGATTGTGAGCCACCTGCCCGTTTCAAAACTTTTTCCCACGGCGATGACACTTTACCTATAGTTCGGTACATTTTTTAATATACGCAATATGAAATTTAAAAATAGCATTTCACAAAAGTTTTATATATGTCTTATTCTATATCCAACTCACACGCAACTTTTTATAAAAACTTTCTTTGTAGGGATGCTAACGAAGATTGAGAAGAAAAATTATCACTACTCTTCATTTTCCTTTTGTTTTAAAAAAAAACCCCCAAAAAAAAACTTTGTAGCGGTTAATAACCGCCACTAATAACAAAATAACCGCTACAAAATGAAACCGCTACAAAAATAAAAGACACCGCTACTAAAATAAGCCGCTACCAAAAGCGACACCTTAGCCACTACAAATTGATGCGCCGAGATCAAAATAAATACCCCACCAAACCACATTCAATATGCTTCAGTTCTCTTTTCTACACGCGTTTTCTCCCCGTCTTCTCTCATATTTTTGCGTTTTCTCAACGAGAGGCGTTTGAATGAGGTAAGTGTCACTCAGCTTGATAAAATCTAGTGATTATCGAAATATTTGTTTTTTGTTCTATCCTATTGATATTAACTTCTCTTATTTTACAAGTGGATTTTGTCGATTTTTAACTTTTTTCCTACTTTCACATACTTATTCTTCGATCTACTTTCCCACTTTTTTTTTTTTTTTCTATAATTCGTTTTATATTAATGAACTTATAAATTTTCCTTATTATACTCATATATTCTTTTTGTTTTACATATCTATAGTAATCTTATACAATCGAATATCATATTTTAATATCATTTATTTTTAATAAAAATATAAATGATTAATAAGAATGGTTAAATTTTTTTTTTTCAATTTCCTTCATTTGTAGCGGTTACATAACCGCTACAAATAACAAAATACTGAGGTGCCAAAACAAGTTTTCAAACAAATAACGTCAATTTTTGTTGCGGTTCTTTAACCGCTACAAATATAAAAATAAAAAATAGCGGCAAAACTTTTTTAAAAAAAATAATGGTGGAATTATTTCTAGCGGTTTCTCACCGCTACAAATATTTTGGCGGTAAAATTTTTTCTCAGATATTTTGGACTATTTAGTAACAGATATATAACCACAACAAAATTTATTCATTTTGTCGCGGTTTTTGTACCGCGACTATTGTGCAAATAAGCTTTCAGTTTAGCCTTATATAGTGGCGGTCAACTAAAACCGTTACAGTTACAGTAGCGCTTTATGTGGTTGTAGTAGCGGTTTTTTTTACCGCTACAAATGTCTTTGTTTCGGTTGATTTTGTAGCGATTTTTGTAACCGTGACAAATGTTGTTTGTCGCGGCAAAAACCGCTACAAATGCGCGATTTTAACCGCTACTAATGACCCTTTTTTTGTAGTGATAGGTCTCGAGAAAATGAGGAGGAAAAAAAAGGAGTCTCGAGAAAATGAGGAAAAAACAGGGATCAATGGAGATAATAGGTCTCGAGAAAACAAGGAAAAACTGAAATGATCGAGAGAATAGGTCTCAAGAAATGAAGAAAAAAAAAAACTGGAGGTGACAGGGGGAAGAACGAGAAAACCTAAAAAAAATATTTTAGAAAGGACATAACCTGGGCTCTGGTACCATGTGACTTGGCAAAATGGAAAGAATGAAGGTTGTGTTCTATATTCATATAGGAACGTTACATATATATATATACAAAATAAGAGAGCCTCAATAGTAATGGCTCATAATGACTAATAATGGCTATTAATGAAAATTATTCCTAATCCCTACAAATCAAGGATTCCTATAAATCAGAATATAATTTATTATGTAATCCCTGTCATTATTCTCATACTTTATAGTCTGTCTCACTAAATATTATCTCATGCATGGAGGCCTTTTTGAAATGATTATCCTTGTTATTTTTGTATTATATTTCACTTTATTCTATTCTTTAACACCCTATTTGAAAGTGCTGGCTATCACCCAAGAGGGGGGGGGTGAATTGGGTGTTTAATAAAAACTTAGGAACTTTGAAAATCTTTTCGTAACTTATTGAAAGTGGTTTGAATGACAATGATAATTGATAAAGCAACAATGAATCATTCAAACATGTATAGACATTCAGATATATAAGCTGGAAATGTAAGAGATAAGGGAAGAGAATGTGCAAACTGATTTATACTGGTTCGGCCCAATCCTTGACCTACGTCCAGTCCCCAAGCTCCACTTGAGATTTTCAATCCACTATCCTCTTGTTTAATCCGGGCACAAGAGAAGCCTTTACAATCCCACAAGTTCACTCAGGCACTTGTGAAGCCAAATCTCTCACCGAGATACTCCCCTTTACACAATGCAAGGTTATAATCTGTTTTCCTCTCAAGATTACCCAATCTTGAGTAACTCTCAAATAAATAGATAGAATGTGTATAATGAATCTTCTCCCTCAGAAGTGAATAAGATAAACACTGAAGTGCATTACGAATAATTTCACTCTCTATGCTAAGCTATGTAAACATTGAAAACAGAGAGTAAATACTATGAAAAACAGAGTATGAACATTTTGAAGATGTAAGCTTGTGTCTCTGCATTTTTCTACTTGAATCTGTCCTCTTTTATAGGTAGAGAACACTAAATGACTGTTGCTTGATGAATCCAACCGTTGTAGGTGATTAGCTTAAGGCCTGGTCATCTTCTCTCTCTAAACTTCTGCTAATCCAGGTGTTAATTTGATCTGGTGTGATTCTCTGAGAATTTGCCCGTTGGAGATTACTTTGCTTGTTGTAGTAAGCATTCTTTAACGTTCAGAAGGCGTGCTCAGATGAATTAGCTAAAAGTAGGTTTATTTTGCAGAGGTGCATTAAATGCACTGTACTCTTTTTGCTTTATGGCTTTGACCTTCAATAATCTTCATCGATCTTAATGAAATTCACTCAACAAACTTGTTAAACATAGCTAGGAATATGATTGAATGAATTATGGAAGCAATAAGATCAAACAACAATGACTTGTAAATTCGTATAATTCAAAAATCAGTTTTTACCGTTGTATACTCTAGTATGTTCATGCTTACTAGAGTATGGCATCAGATACAAGTGTCCATACCGCAAAGATCCAATGGGATACTCGAGTATGCACCTTTCGAGGCAAACCAACGTGTCTTGTGTTTGAAAGATAAAACCTATACTTGAGTATGCACTCCTTTACTCTAGTAAGCAACTTTGTTTGAAAAATCCTTTTGCTCTTCGGAAGTCCAATACTTGAGTATGGCTACCCATACTACAGTATTGACTTAGTTTGAAAATTCTGGTTGCTCTCTGGAAGTCCAATACTTGAGTATGGCTACCCATACTGCAGTATTGACTTAGTTTGAAAATTCTGGTTGCTCTCTGGAAGTCCAATACTTGAGTATGGCTACCCATACTGCAGTATTGACTTAGTTTGAAAATTTTGGTTGCTCTCTGGAAGTCCAATACTCGAGTATGCAC
Source organism: Acacia acuminata (assembly GCA_019022655.1). NCBI lineage: Eukaryota > Viridiplantae > Streptophyta > Magnoliopsida > Fabales > Fabaceae > Acacia > Acacia acuminata. Next base: position 630,478 of record JAFJYI010000253.1, read on the forward strand.
TTAAGTTCAACAGATTTGATTGCTTTCTTGAAATTATCTGTCAACTTTCGAGGGCCATATCTCCCTGGTCTGAACTCCGTTTTGTTCCGTTCAACTCTTGATAGAAAGCTCTTTGAGTCTATTTTCATATGCCACTAATTTTAGCTCAATCGGATTTGTATTTTGTGAGATACACTCAAAACATTGAAGCTTGGTTTGCTGTGTGGCGTGGATTTCACTGTCAACTTCCACAATTCATAACTCCTTGCTCTGAACTCCTTTGGGCTTTAATTTTATATTAAAATGAAACATTGAGAGTCTAGTTTCATATGCCACTGGTTTTACTTCAATCCGATCTCTGGTTTGGGAGATATCATCGAATTACCAGACCTCGCCGTGCTGAACGTGAAACAGTTGTTCAAGAGCTGATCACGTTGCATACTCGAGTATACACTTGCATACTCGAGTTTTCCTTGTCTAGAGACGCCGGAAGTGCTGAAGACACTACAAACTCGAGTTTTGAGTTGTATACTCGAGTTTTGAGTCTCAAACTCGAGTTGTGTTCCAAACTCGAGTTTTCTCATCCCGAAGTTGATTTTTTGCGACTTTAACTTTAAATTGACCCATTCCAACTTCCATATGACCTTGGAGACTTCTAGCATCAACCTTAGAACTTGAATAACGATATCTTCACTTCATTCAACAAGTTCTTCTTTCTTTCTTCTTCTCTTGATCATTCTCCATAACTCTAACTCTTTCTTTCTTCTCTTCTCTTGATCATTCTTTATCATTTGACTTCACATCTTCTTTCTCTAATTCAATACTTCTTTATTGATTTTCTTGTTGATCGTTCTCTTGTCATTCAACTTGGACTTATCATTCTCGCAAGTCCTACCTTCTTCAATATTTCCTCTTCCTCTTGACTATTCCTAAAATCCTTTGATAACTTCTTGCTTCCTTGACATTCGATATTCCCATTATATTGCATGCAAGAACTTCTTTCTTACTTTCTTGATCAATCTCTATAATTCATCTTGGATTAATCTACATTAAATATAGTAGTTAGTCAATGTAGGAGATAACTATATTACTCAATCTTTTTGCTTTTAATAATGACATCTATATAAGACATCATCAAAACTAATCATAACTAACACTCTTTACTCTTGACACGGCTCATATTGCTTTATTCAGCATCATTTCGTTGCTTGGTCCTTACCCATTCCTGTCTTTTGGGCTTGTGTAATCACCAATAATGTGTCTCCTACACCATTCACGCTTTAATGTAAGGGAGAAGAACTGTGCACTTAATTAACCTCATGTAGATCCAACCCTTATATATTTACAATAATGGAGTAAAGAAATAATTGGCCTAGGTGTGGGTCTATATGTGTGTGTAAGGGTTTAAATTAATCTTTTTTTTATTTAGTCTATATAGGTTTGACTTAGTTGTAATTTAGTCCCTAAACATAGTCTTGATGTAATTGATTACCCATGGTTTTTTATTTCGTTGAAACTTGGTCATTGAACTTTAATTCAGTGTAACTTATATTAGAATATAAGAAAGTCCTACATTAATTAATTAAATAAGAGATTAAAGGTATATATTGTAAAAAGGGGGTCCTACAAAAAAGATTAAGCTATTTTAATAAAAAGACAGACCTAATATGTTTTCACGATTGATTTGGGTATTGCACATGCAGAATTTATCTCGTCAATTTACTGCGGTAACCCAAATATAGAAGGAAGATTAAAAATAAAATAAAATTATAATATTTCTCTCGTTAATTTGCATTGAAACACCCTTTCCTATTTCTTCCAATATAATATATCTAATTTTCTTCTTCTTTATCCAATCACAACTTAAGCATCACGTTGACCACATTTTTGCTTGTCCTTATTCAGATTCCATATATAACTAGTTAATTGCACCTTAAAGTTATCCTAAATAGCACGGTGGTTCTTATACCTAGGCACTTGTTTTCGCCTCATGAAGATAACTCTTAAACAAATAATTTGCGGGAAGAAATATCATTCTTAAACTACAAAAAATTAGACTTGCAAAAATAAACTTATAGATTAAGTCTCAGGATCTGGGCGTTATAGGACGCATAGGAAAAGAATGGGGAAATTTTGATTTCGGTACATTGTCAATGAGGCTGACGTGAAATTATTACCTATAGGTGATGTTCCTGAGAACTCTACAGCTAGTCCTGAGTCTTAAAGTAGTTAAAAAGGGATCTCTAGTGTTGATCTCAAAATGTGAGAGCATGAATAGCAATGTGGTACTCTTCCTTTCACCTTTGCTATGTTACGTTTTTAGCCAAAATGATTTTTAGGGAAGAAAATTCTAAATTGTTTTATCCCTCTTTGATGCTTTTAGATGGTATGATGAATATAACTGCGTCAAAATTATTATTTTTGTTTGAGTTATTTTTAATCACTTTATGAATTCCTGAACTTTAAGCTTGTGCGATATTTAGGGGAAATTAGGTCAACATTTTATGAGTGACTATTGTTGATGTTGTTAGATATGATTAGTTTTGATGATGTCTAATATAGATGCCATTATTAAGAGCAAAAAGTTTACATAATATATTTATCTCCTATATTAAATAACTCTTTGTGTTTAATGTAGATTAGTCCAAGTTGAATCATAGAGAATAATCAAGAAGGAGATAAGGGATTAAAGAAAGAAGAACTTGCAAAGGTTGTCAAGGAAGCAAGATGTTATCAATGGATTTTGGTGATAGCCAAGAAGAAGAGAAGAGACTAAAGAAAGAAGAACTTATGTGATACTGGAAGTCTTTATGATCAGACAGAAGATTTGAGCTACAATGGAGTATACATGAATAGTGTTGATACGAAAAGTCGACACATTAAATTCTGGAACAAGTTCAGGATAGGCTCAGCTTTCTGGATATTGAAGAAGGTAGAAACTGCAGAGAATGATGAGCCCAAGTTAAATGATGAAGATGATCAAATTGGGAGATGGAAAAAGGAAGAACTTGCTGAATGGAATGAAGATATAATTATTCAAGTTCTTATATTGAAGCTAGACGCCTCCAAGATCATATGGAAGTTGGAATGGCTCAATTCAAAATTAATGTCAGCAAAAATCAGCTTTAGGATGAGAAACCCCAACTTCACAACTCAAAACTCGAGTTTCTGCTTCGCTACAATGATTTACTCCTCGGTATGAGAAAACTCGAGTTTTGACTCAAGACTCGAGTTTAGGACTTCAAAATCGAGTTAACAAGTGTCTTCAGCATCTCTGGCATCTCTGGACTAGGAAAACTCGAGTTTCCAGCTGGTTATCGCTCTTCAGCTCCACTCTGTTTCACGTTCAGCACGGGCGACGTCTACGGTAATTTGATGATATCTCCTAAACCAGAAATTAGATTGAGGTAAAACCAATTTATATGAAGCTAGACTCTCAATGCATCATTTGGATATAAAATTCAAGCCCCAATGAGTTCAGATCAAGGAGCTATGAATTGTGGAAGTTGATAGTGAAATCCACGCCACACAACAAACCGAGCTTCAATATTTTGAGTGTATCTGACAAACTATAAATCCGATTAAGCTGAAATCAGTGGCATATGAAAGTAGACTCACAGATCTTTCCATCAAGATTTTAAGTAATCAAAACGGAGTTCATACCAAGGAGATATGACCTTCGAAAGTTGATAGTCAGTTCAAGAAGTTGCAAAAACGGTCAACAAAGTAAAACTCGAGTTTATTAGTTGGAAACTCGAGTTTCTATCAGCCAGAGAGCATCAAACGTCATATTATTTTCCAAACTCGAGTTTGTGAGACCAAAACTCGAGTTTTGGTCAGACAGAGAGCAATCTGGAGTAACGCAACAACCTCAAAACTCGAGTTTTCGAATGCAAACTCGAGTTTTCATCTCTACTTCAGAAAATCACCGTTTCGGAAATCCTGATTCTTTTGATAAACATCCAGATGATTACCCAAATGATTTATAATACTTCTTAACATCATTTATATCATTTGTGTACATGTTTCAGATGATTAAAGGCGGTTAAAGCGAAGATCAAAGGGAAAGTAAATGCGATGTCATATTTGGTTCGAAAACGAAGTTCTAACGACTAGTTCCATTTGAGTCTAACGGCTATATTTCTTTATCCAACAGTCATTGAATCTTCTCAATGGTCATATATTGATCTCTACTTATAAAAGAAGAAGCATTCAAGGTTGATGAGGGAGAGCTTGCACTATCAAGATGCCAACATTCTGAATTCAACATTTTTCTCATACACACTCTGTTTTCAATGCTTACATAGTTCATCAAAGAGAGTGAAATTATTTGTAATGCACTTCAGTGTTTATCTTACTCACTTCGATAGAGAAGATTCATTATAAACATTCTATTTGTTTATCGGGAGTTAATCAAGATTGGGTGATCTTGAGAGGAAACAGTGTGTAACCTTGCATTGTGTAAGGGGAGTATCTCGGTGAGAGATTTGGCTTCACAAGTGCTTGAGTGAACTTGTCGGATTGTAAAGGCTTCTCTTGTGCCCGGATAAACAAGAGGATAGTGGATTGAAAATCTCAAGTGGTGCTTGGGGACTAACGTAGGTTAAGGATTGGGCTGAACCAGTATAAATCAGTTTACATATTCTCTTCCCTTATCTCTTATATTTCCAAAGCATATATATTTGAATGTGCATATATATATATATATATATATATTTGAATGACCGATTATCACTTTATAAATTACTGTCATTCAAACTACTTTCGATAGGTTGTGAAAAGATTTTCAAAGTAACTAAAGTTTTAATTAAACACCAAATTCACCCCCTCTTGGGTGATAGCCAGGTTTTTCATTTGGTATCGAGCTAGGCTCTTGTTTAAAGGACTTTACCGTCTCAAGAGTTTCAATGGCGACTTTGGGTGTTTCTCGTTTTCGAAGGTTTTGATTATATCATTCCACCGTTTTTCAAAGATATTAATTTTTGGTTTTGGAAAGCTAGAATGACTAGTTTTATCAAAGCAACTGATTTTCATATGTGGTATGTTTTTATAAATGTTTTTGATTTCAAACCAAGAAAGGATTGGACAGAAATAGAAAAGAAAATGTTTTCATTGAACATTAGAGCAATGAAAATTCTTCATTGTGCTTTAACCGAAAATGATTATGAGAAAATCAAGTTTTGCTCTAGTGCTAAAGAAATATGGGATACTCTTGATTTTATATATGCTTCTAACAATTGTGTTGAAGTTGATAGTGTTAATAGTTCATCCGAAATTATAAACTGCAAATCTATGACTGATGAACAACTGGAGATTGAAGAAGGAGAAATCATTGAATACTCTCATAATCCAGTCAACACAAAAGAACAAGAGGAAGATTATTCACAGGAAGAGCTCATGGATGATTGTGATAAATCATTATCTCAATCTCAAGATACACATGTGGTAAACAATTCCAATTCTTCTTGTGTAGTTAAGAAAAATGATTTTGAACATTTGCATAAAATTGTTTTTCAGCCAATTACTAATTCTGTTTTGAAAAGAAAAAATGTTTTCAATCATCTTTGGAAAATCATGTGGGAAGAATGAATGTTTAAATGAAGATTATTTGAAGTCTTACTCTCATGACCAGCACAATACTTGCAAAAATGTTCATAATAAGCATCATTCTATTATTTGCAATTATTGTGGTAAATCTGGCCATATTTCTTACACATGCTATATTAGGAGAAATTCTATTGTGAGAAATAAATTTGTTTGGGTTCCTAAAGGACAATCAAGGTTTAATACTAACATTCGAGGACCCAAATATAAGTGGGTACCAAAATGTCCATTTAGTGCTTTATGTGTGCGGGACCACTTGAAAATCAATGGACATACGGGTATTGAGAAGATGAAGAAGAATCGAAGAGTTTCTCATGAATCTAAAAAGAAACCCACATTAGTTAGGAGAACTTATGGAAAAGCCATTCTTTGGAACTACAAGGTCAAACCATAAGAAGTAATGGATACAAGCAAGAAGAGTATCATCTATCTTAAGAACAAATTACCATAGAGTACCATTCAACTATCTTGAGGAGAACAAGAAGAGGAGAATCTCTCAAGTAGCTAACAGAAGACTCTTGAAGTCTATATCTTTTGAGAGAGCTTTGCGAGACACCCTTGGGAAGATATATGAATAATCAATGCAAAGAAAGAGGCGTGGGTAAGCAAAGTCAATCCTCCTAGTACCTAAGGCTAAGGTATACAATCGTAAAACCTCCTATGCTATCATCTCGAAATTTTCTTTGAGGTTTTATATCTTGTAGCCTTAGGAATGAGCATTGCAAACTATTTTCTTTAAAATTGGGTTCTCACATCCTGATCTATTTTTGAAAGAGATTGCAATGTTCAATAGGTTAACTTTTTATGCATACATGATGATTTGAAAAGAAAATATTTCTTTTATGCATAGAGTCATGTTTTATCACTATGCTTAGTTGTTCTGAATTAATTATATTCATAAGAGCATGTGAATTTTGGTTCCTACAAGTGACAATAATTGAATCCAAGTAAGGTTGGATACCAAGAAAGAAAAAGATTTATAAAGTTTTGTAGGATCAAAGAAAGCTTCTCAAGAATGCAACATAGAGAAATGATCCAAGTCTTGAAAAAAAAAAAGCTAAACAAGCTATGCTTGATGTTGATGGTGAACGTTGAAAAAAAAGAGAAGAAGTTATCTACATCAATCCATCTCAACCAAGCAAGCTCCTATGAGGACAAGCGAAATTATGGTGATATCTAATTCTTACCTCATACTATGATTATATGAAATTCATTTTGTTTTGTCTTTGGTTAAGTTAAAAGGTTTTGAAACTTATTCAATTTCAATCAGCAATTTTACTATCAAAGCCAAACTCCAGTCTTTATATGGAAACTCCGGTTTTCGGTTTGGCATGAGTTTTCTAAGTTTTCCAAAGTTTTGGGAAAACTTGAGTTTTGGTTGGGAAACTCGAGTTTCCACTTGACGAGAGAGTTTTCAAGTTTTACTCAGTTTTTTTTAAACTCCAGTTTTCATGGAAAACTCTAGTTTTGACTTGGCATAGATTTCCAAAGTTTTTATACTTAAATGAAAACTCGAGTTTTGGCCAAGCCGAGAGCTTTGCTCTTTTTCAATGTTTTAAAACCTCCAGTTTTGGATGAAAATTCAAGTTTTGATGCTTTGGACTAAAATCGTTTTAACATGTCAAAAGTCAAAAACTCGAGTTTTGGAAATGGAAACTCGAGTTTTGAGTTCTCTTCAAAACTATGGTCCAAGCTCAAATCGCGACGTTCCTCTCGGATGGAGGAAACTCGAGTTTTTGATATGGAAACTCGAGTTTTGCTATTAGTGATTTTGAGTGACAAACTCCGGTTTGATAAACAAACTCAAGTTTTTGTCGTAGAGTTTGAAATTCGAATCGACTAATTTGTGAAACCTTCTTGTTTGACTCTAATACTTCCTATCATCATTCCCTAATATTCCTAACTATATTTAATCAATTTGTTAGTGAATTTCGATGATCAAACAGGTGAATTTGTGTATAACTTTCTAAGTTTATGTTTTTGAAATGAACAAGTGTAAAATTTGTTTGGATTTCAATCCACTCTGTTTTGTGAAAATGCATACAAATGTCTTAAAAAATATCTATACTTTGATTGCATTCAAATTAAATTTCAAAATTGGAAGTTAAAATTATTGAATGTTGGATATGCTTCAAATTTGTGAAGTTGAGTTTTTCCTATCATTCACATATTGATCTTTGGTATTCAATATGATGCTTGAACTCCTCATTCTTTATTCTCAATCAAGTTAGATCTTATATCTAACAAGTTGATTATCTATATGAGTTTCAAGCTTATCTCTTGTAAAAGAATTCAATTTGTGGGTGCTATGCCTACTGCATAAATCCTTATTGACCAAGTTATTCCAAGCTTTATGAATGTTCATTAATGCATTAAATGTTAGTGCATTAACCATTATATGGAATAACTTACTAGGATAATATTATGGAACTCTAGTCATTTGGACTAATGAGTTTGTGCTTCATCATCCATGAATCCTAGTACTCATTGTGTTACTCAAATACATCAACATTTGTCTTCATCCATATTTTGAGTAACTATTTCTGTATACTCATTATTGCCTTGAATATTCTGATATTTCAAGACTCTATTCTAAAAGGCAAGATTATCTCTTGATTAGTAGCAAAGTCATTGTGCTCATATATTTCTGTTGTACTAAGCATGTTTCAATAAATGCTCTACCTTCATGACATTTGCTTTTGAGAAAATTCTTCAACATGTTAACTGCAATGTTCAACGTGTTCTCCAAAACTGAAGCATACTGATATATTCATTAAACCTATTGACTTCCACCATGTTTAATGTGAGCATTGATTTCAAACATGTTTAAAAAATGAATCTTTCATCTATCAAAATTTTGATTTCATAACGCATTATCACGGGTTGAAAGAATATTTGAGATTTGAAACATTTTGCATATTTCATTCTTGGAAAATCTAATCTCGTTCATAAACTATTAGTTGATAAATGCTTATCTCTATGGATAAGATTTTCTATGCTCTATGCTCAAACTTACATGTATTTTATCAATGACATCTTTTTTGCATAAAGTATATTTTCAACTTGCCTTTGAGAAATAACATTCTTGGTATCATTTATTTGTTACCCTTTATGATTCATTAGATTGAATCTATTTAATTGGATAAAAATATATTTTGATCTTTGATTAGCTTATTATACTCTTTTCTTAAAGATCATATGATTTAATCTTATAAGAGCATAAGAGTTGTCATGTCTAATCTTGTGTGGACTCAAGAATCATTGAGTACCAAAGAACACATATTTTTGCAGGAGTTGACCAGAATGTTCTGTTGTCAAATACAAAGAACATGGGCAAACAAAATAGACCATTTCGGTGGCTATGTTTGCAAATTTTGCAACATCTCTTGAGTGACATCCCATCACTAGCAAGAGGTTTAGACCAAGATGATAAGGAGCATACTTGCTTGAGGAGAAGCTATGAGCAGAAACTAATTTTAAGGTCCTATTCAAAGCTCATTTGGGATTTCTGCTTCTAAGATGCATTCAGAGCAATTGGTGGTTATAGAGACTCATCCTCCTAAAGCTTATTCACATCTGGGAGAGCCTCAGTATTGATCACATTATCAAATAATAGCTAGCCAGTGATGCATCTATGGTTACAGATGATTATGACTCAAGTAATTACGATATTACTTGAGTGAGGTATTGTAATATGCATATATCATAATTATGCTAGGCTAACTTGATTTTATTCATTCCATTTTATTTCATGAATCTTAGCATGAGCATATTCATTTGTTTAAAATGATCCTTATGCTTTAAAACCTTTTATCATCATAAAAATCATAAGTGATTTCTTCATACCAATTTCAAGTCCACCCATGTGAACTTGAAAGTTCTTAATTCTGAGATACCATGTTATGTCCATTGGAGTTGAAGGAACTCTAGACCTCATAACATTTGGTGTTACATTATTATTTGGTATCTTTAAAGGGAGCGTCAAATTTTAGTCATGCATTCATTAAGGGGGAGCTTTACATTCATATGTGTTTTATATTTCAAAAGCTCATCTCCTTTATTTGAAGAAAACCCTTTTAAGCATACTCATCTGCATTCACTATCTTTTATTAGTTTTGATGATGAGTTAATTTCATATTTGTAAATATCTTATGTTTTCCTTTCATTATCTTTATTTGAAAAATATCACATAGAAAGGGATACTTTGATATTTGGTTTGCACTAACAAATCTCTTTTGGAAAGAATGTTTTCAATTTGTAGCAGGAGATTATGTTATGTGCTAGGACTTTCCTTAATGCCCTACAAGGTGAAACAATTAACTTGAGGAAAGATGCTTTGATGTTCAATTACATTAAAGCTAAGCTATGCTCTAAAAAGGAAGAGGAGAACCTCTTGAAGGCAGCTGAGACATGTTCTGTAGAAAAGCTATATAAAGAAAAGGAAAAGGATGGAAATGTTCTCACACAACAAGAAAGCAAGCAAATGGACTTCATCGATTATTCATCAATTTGCAGAACCTACATGAGCATTTCTAATCTCTATCTTATATATATATATATATATATATTCAGTTAATATTCTACACATCTTTGGTATCTTTGTGCTTTCAGTGTGAAAGATTTCTTAAAAACCTCTCCAAATTCTTTCAAATTTGTTTTCATAAAAACATTCCAAATTGCATCATATCAAGAATGAAAACAATTTCAAATTGAGGAGAGAAAATCAGTTCTTTGACTCTTTCTAATCTGGTTTCATATTTGTCTCTCTAAGCATTTCTTCTTTACTTCAACTTTTTGCTAATGAAAAATAAGGGAGAGAGAATGACAAGAAAAATATGTTGCACATCTAATATATTTTCATATTTATACATATTTTTCCTAAAGTATTTGCCATCATCAAAAAGGGGGAGAATGTTGGATCTGATTAGTTTTGATGATGTATAATATAGATGCTATTATTAAGAGCAAAAAGTTTACATATAGATGCCATTATCTCCTACACTGAATAACTACTATGTTTAATGTAGATTAGTCCAAGTTGATTTATGGAGAATAATCAAGAAGGAGATAAGGGATTAAAGAAAGAAGAACTTGCAAAGGTTGTCAAGGAAGCAAGATGTTATCAATGGATTTTGGTGATAGCAAGAAGAAGAGAAGAGACTAAAGAAAGAAGAACTTATGTGATACTTGGAAGTCTCTATGATCAAACAGAAGATTTGAGCTACAATGGAGTATACATGAATAGTGTTGATACGAAAAGTCGACACATTAAATTCTGGAACAAGTTCAGGATAGGCCTGACTTTTTGGATATTGAAGAAGGTAGAAGTTGCAGAGAATGATGAGCCCAAGTTAAATGATGAAGAATGATCAAATTGAGAGATGAAAGAAGGAAGAACTTGCTGAATGGAATGAAGATATAATTATTCAAGTTTTTATATTGAAGCTAGAAGCCTCCAAGATCATATGGAAGTTGGAATGGCTCAATTCGGAGTTAATGTCAGCAAAAATCAACTTCAGGATGAGAAAACTCGACCTTACAACTCAAAACTCGAGTTTTCCTGCTTCGCTACAATGATTTGCTCCTCGGTATGAGAAAACTTGAGTTTTGACTCAAAACTCGAGTTTAGGACTTCAAAATCTAGTTAACAAGTGTCTTCAGCATCTCTCGGCGTCTCGGACTAGGAAAACTCGAGTTTCTAGCGGTCATTAGCTCTTGGCTCCACTGTTTCACATTCATGCACGGCAACGTCTGGTAATTTGATGATATCTCCTAAATCAGAAATCGGATTGAGGTGAAACCAATTATGTATGAAACTAGACTCCTAATGCGTAATTTGGATATAAAATTCAAGCCCAAAGGAGTTCAGATCAAGGAGCTATGAATTGTGGAAGTTTGAGTGAAATCCACACCGCACAGCAAACCAAGCTTCAATATTTTGAGTGTATGTCACAAACTACAAATCCGATTGAGCTGAAATTGGTGGCATATGAAAGTAGACTCATATATATTTCCATCAAGATTTGAAGGATTAAAACAGAGTTCAGACCAAGGAGATATGGCCTTCGAAAGTTGACAGTCAGATCAAGAAGTTGTAAAAACGCTCAACAAAGTCAAAACTCGAGTTTCCATCAGACAGAGAGCAGCAAACGTCAGAGCATCTTCCAAACTCAAGTTTTTGAGACCAAAACTCAAGTTTTGGTCAAACAGAGCAATGTCTGGAGTAACGCAACAACCTCAAAACTCAATTTTTCGAATGCAAACTCGAGTTTTCATCTCTGCTTCAGAAAATCACCGTTTCGGAAATCCTGATTCTTTTGATAAACATCTAGATGATTACCCAAATGATTTATAATACTTCTTAACATCATTTATATCATTTGTGTACATGTTTCATTCAGATGATCAAAGGTTGTTAAAATGAAGATCAAAGGGAAAGTAAATGCTGATGTCATAGCTGGTTCAGAAAACGAAGTTCTAACGGGTAGTTCCATCTGAGTCTAACGGCTATATTTCCTTATCCAACAGTCATTGAATCTTATCAATGGTCATATATTGATCTCTACCTATAAAAGAAGAAGCATTCAAGGTTGATGAGGGAGAGCTTGCACTATCAAGATGCCGGCATTCTGAATTCAACATTTTTCTCATGCACACTCTGTTTTCAATGCTTACAGAGTTCATCATAGAGAGTGAAATTATTTGTAATGCACTTCAGTGTTTATCTTACTCACTTCTGAGAGAGAAGATTCATTATAAACATTCTATCTGTTTATCAGGAGTTACTCAAGATTGGGTGATCTTGAGAGGAAATGATTGTAACCTTACATTGTGTAAGGGGGAGTATCTCGGTGAGAGATTTGGCTTCACAAGTGCCTGAGTGAACTTGTCAGATTGTAAAGGCTTCTCTTGTGCCCGGATAAACAAGAGGATAGTGGATTGAAAATCTCAAATGGAGCTTGAGGATTGGACATAGGTCAAGGATTGGGCCGAACCAGTATAAATCGGTTTGCATATTCTCTTCCCTTATCTCTTATATTTCCAAAGATATATATTTGAATGTGCATATATATATATATATATATTTGAATGACTGATTATCACTTTATAAATTACTTTGTCATTCAAAGCGCTTTGATAGGTTGCGAAAAGATTTTCAAAGTAACTAAAGTTTTAATTAAACACCCAATTCATCCCCCTCTTGGGTGATAGCCGGTTTTTTAGATGTTTTGTTTATTCTAATAAATTATTACTTCTTCAAATTAAGTTGTGTGGTAATTTTACTAGTATCGGTATTCTTAACTGTCACTTTTATTTTTCTCGTATGCGGCTTTTACCTTTCCTTCTTTTGAAACTATTTTTTGAGGCCGAAGTGTATGTTTGATCCGTTATATTTGCATCAAATTTTATTTTAATTCTTTAAGTTTAAAAAGTGCATTTTTTTGTCCATCAACCATAACACCAGGGATGGACCCAGGAATTTTGATAATGGGGGACTAAAATAAAAAATACACTATATCATAAATAAAAGTACTTGAAATATAATATAGACCTAATACTAAAAAAATTTAAAATAAATCTATTACATAAATTAAGATCACTTCACATGAGTCTTACTCTATTTGGTTTCATATTGTTAAACTAATCTATAATTGGCTCTTACTCTATTTGTTTTCATATATATACATGACATGCTAAACATAATATCCAGTCCTAAATATGAGACTCAATTGACTTTTTGGAAAGATTAAGGAAGCTAACTAAAATACTTTAAAGTATTTATATTTATCATTTTTTCTTAAAACTAATTTTTCTAAATAATTTAAGCATATACAACATATTATTAATTAAGTAACTGATTTAACTTCCTTAATCTCTCTAAAAATGCTAACTCATCATGTCATATTATTTTAATCTTAAATAGCTGCCACATCAACTCAAATTAACAACTTCATATTCTAATTAAATGATTTAATTGCCTTTGCTTGAAGACTTCGTTTTGTTTTAAGTTCGATTTAATCTTTGTATTATCAATGTGGGCAAGCGTAGTTTACTGTTCAACTCCCCTGACTAGGCCATGTGGACATTGATTGCCCTTCAACCAAGCTGGGGATGAGAAAAGCCTTAGAGGCACGTAGAATAAGGCATAAGGGTTTCGGATGGAGAAGGAAGAGCGTATAATAGAATTAATTAAAATTGAGAGATATTGTTGTTGTTTTAATTAAAATGTGAATTTGTTAAGAAATTTGAGTTGATGTGACAGCCATCTAGGACTAAAATAATGTGGCTTAATGAGTCAGCATTTTCCATTAAACAAGACTAATGATGTTAAGGTTTGAAGGACAAAAAGTACACTTTTTAAATTTAAGGACTGAAAGAAAGGACTAAAGATGTACTTTAACCATTTTTCACTTGATATATTTCCTTACCTTCTCTTTCTTATTTGTAACTTAAGGTTGGCTTCAAATCTTTTATGTTTTTCAATTTATTTATTTTTTAAAACAAAACATTGTTTTTAAATCACGTCTTGTCTTACTTTCTTTCATTTTTTTTAAATTCCAAACTTTACTTTTGTTTTCAAAAACTCAACTGATGTATTTTTATGGATGAGGAGTTATTTTTGTGATATATAATATATGTATATATTCATATAGAAGGCATGCATATTGGATATATATATGAGATATAAGATGTAGTGTGTGACGATTATTCCTCACCATGAGTTATTTGGTATATGATATATGATATATTTATTATATGAGTGAGACAGTTTTTTCCCACTAAACTTGGTCCAAGAGTGCATTGCGATTGAATGTTAGTTTATCATTGCAAGTTGTTTGATTTATTAAGGGAAAAAAAAAATATTTCTCTTAACGTATACTATCTTCAACATGAACATTTGAAAATTTTTTATTCCTCTAGTGAAAATTATTTGTTAAAAACTCTTGTGCACCTATACTCCCCTTCCGCACACTTTATTATTTATGTTTTCACTGAATCAGTAGTAAACTCATCAGTGAAGAAAGAATTTCATTACTCAAAAATGAATTAGCCATCTCTCATGTGCACCTTTACTCCCCTTCCGCACACTTTATTATTTATGTTTTCACTGAATCAGTAGTAAACTCATCAGTGAAGAAAGAATTTCATTACTCAAAAATGAATTAGCCATCTCTCATCTTGAAGCTTGAATGATGAGCCTCTAGTGATAGCATTTTTGCTTTGTGGTTTGCTTAATAGTAGCGTGTAGAGATTTCAAAGGAAAAATACCAAACTTCGTTTATAGTAAGAACTAACGATTCTTTACAATTGTTTGGAACCAATTTTGCACTCCTTTGTTTTTTTCATGGTACTTTCACTTTATTCGATCTTCAACAACTCTTTAATTTATATTTAAAGCTAAATCACTTCCCTTTATTGTTTTTTCGAGTATCATTTCCTTACTTCATGGCCCTTCTCACTAAATATTGTCTCATTCATGCGGGCATTTTTGATGTGATTATCCTTTTTAAAAAAAAAAAAAAAAATATATTACATTTCACTTTAAGTTATTCTTTAACACCCTCTTTACTCTTGAGCAGGGTCATGTTGCTTTATTCAGCATCATTTTGCTTGCTTGGTCCTTACCCATTCCAGTCTTTTGGGCTTGTGTAGTCACCAAGAATGTGTCTCCTACACTATTGATACTTCAATTAAGGGAGGAGAACCGTGCACTAAATTAACCTCAGTTAGATCCAACGCCTATATATTTACAATAACGGAGCATAGAAATAATTGGCCTAACTGTGGGTCTATGTGTGTGTGTAAGTGGATAAATTAATCTTTTATAATTTAATCCATATAGATTTGACTTAGTTGTAATTTTGTCCTAAAACATCGTTTTAGTCCAACTCAGTGCCTATAGTTTTTATTTTGTTGAAACTTGATAGCTGAACTTTGACTCACTTCAACTTATATTAGAATATAAAGGAGTCCTAAATTAATTAATCACAGAAAAGATTAAAAGTATATATTCTAAAAAGGGTGTCCTATCAAATAGTTTAAGCTATTTTGATAAAAAGACAACTTAACATGTACCATTATCTAAATTTCTAATATCTTGGTCCATATAATTTTAACCATTTAAAACTTTAGGATCTAAACTTAATGAAATAAATAAATAAATTTTTTTTTAAAATGAGAAACAAGACTCCAAAAACTGAGTCTAAAAAACTTTAATGTTCGTAGATTAGCAATCAAGACTCCAAAAGCTTCACACTCCAATCAAGTTTAGTTTGAGATTGTCCCCACAAAAACTTTTTCTTCACCCCGCCATATTGTATGTTGCCTTTTTCATTTTGCTGTCTTGGGTGTTGTTCAAATCTTGTTTTTTTGATAGATTTTTTTTTTTTTTTTGATAGGATGTTCAAATCTTGTTCAATTAACAGAATTTAATGAATTCTCACCCCAAACAATTCAGACGGTCAATTATAAGCGAACTAAAGCCCAAACTATCAAATTAATACCAGTAGAATTTAGTTATATTAAAGAATATTTTAAACAAGAATCAACTTACATCATGGTTATAAAATTAAGGAAAAGAATAAATAATATATATATATATATATATTTTACTGAAACATAATAAAGAACATAACTTTTTTGACTGTATGTTCCCTCTCATAAATATTTTTTAATTTAACACGTATTTAATAAGTTATTCGCTCTTTCTCTATGTTGGTGAGAGGCTTGAAAATGACTTATTTTAAACTGATAGCCAATATTATAGTTATAGTTGGTTGGGTACATGATACCAAAACCTGTGCAGTTCAAAATTTAAACATTAACAAAAAAGAGGAAAACAGTAGAAATCATGTACTCCATTTAAATGATGGTTTCCTACAAACTTGGTAACGAAGTTTCCAACAACCATTATATATAGACCCACACACAAGGTTGATTAACTTGAATATTCTCTTGTTGCCTCAAACATGCTCTCTTCCATCTCCAGTCTCTTCCTTCAGATCTTCCTCATCGTGTCTGCTCCTTCCAGAAAACGCACCCGTCGATCCTTCATTGTATCCTTTGTCTGGTTGGCTTACCTTCTCGCCGACTGGGCTGCCATCTACTGTATAGGACTCATCTCCAACAATATAATCAAGAGCAAAAATCCAGTCTTTCTCAAAACGATTACCTCATGGCATTTTGGGGTCCTTTCCTTCTCTTCACTAGTGCAAAAAAGGCTTTTAAGACCGGACAAAAGAGGCATCGTAAGACCGGACATTCGACCGGTCTTGTTCCAGCCGGTATTAAAAGTCTAACATTTAAGACCGGACTCGAACCGGTCTTAAAGAAATCTTTT
This sequence comes from Acacia acuminata, assembly GCA_019022655.1. NCBI lineage: Eukaryota > Viridiplantae > Streptophyta > Magnoliopsida > Fabales > Fabaceae > Acacia > Acacia acuminata. The sequence goes on from JAFJYI010000253.1 coordinate 647,402, forward strand.
AGACCGGACATTTAGAACATTCGGTCTTAAAAGTCATACTAAATAAACCTGAAATAATTTTTGTTCGGTCCTAAAAACTCAACTTTTAAGACCGGCCAACAACTAGGCCGCTCTTAAAAGATCTGAATTTTAAGACCGGACAAAAATAAATACGGTCTAAAAGATAGAGGCGTCTAAGACCAGACGACTAATTATACGCGGTCTTAAAAAACTTTCAAGACTGGATGATAAATACATCCGGTTTTAAAAATATTATTTTAGAATGGATGTATTAATATACCGGTCTTAAAAGACCAACTTTTAAGACCGGGCTTAATATCAAATGTGTACGCTTGACCTTTAAGACCGGACATATAAATACCTCCGATCTTAAAGCTGAACATTTAAGAGCGGCATATTTATTTTCGATCTAAATTTTCCTGAATTTTTCTCTGTTATGTTCTTCCTGATTATATTACATACAAATCCACCACCCAATACAGTACATAAAAGTCGATATTTTAAGCTATAAGGTATGAACAATTATGAATAAATTGAATTGGGAAAAAGAATACAAATATTATTCACCATGAGTTATGTGGCCTCTTAATTAATGATTATACTATGACTACAACACCTAAATTAATTCATATATACAATAAGATAACTTACTTACAAATACAATAAGTTACAAATACAACATACATGCCCAAAATAATATTCACCATGCCTTCATCTGATTCCCATCTAACAACGTAACATCCTCTTTTATAACACGTCCCTTTGGATCGGATCCTGCCACAAAAATAAAACAAGAACAAACTTCATAGTTAGTGACATTGTTTATGAACATAGAAGGAATAATAATATAGTTAAAACCTTAAAGTTTTCAAAGAATTCTGCATATGAATTGACTGTTTTATAAAGTGATATCCTCCCATATCCCTTCTTGATGATCATTTCTTATGTTAGGTTCATTATCCGCTTTATCTTCTTCGTTCATGTCCGGTAGACCCTTGAAAAAGGAGTACTCTCGGGAAGACCATAATTTGAATGACTTTCCTCATCAATATCAATGACCCTTTTTCCTTGGAGAGCTACAGACCACATTTTATTTTCTTGATCGGTGATATAGAACACTTGTTTCGCCTGGTCTACCATAATAAAAGGTTCATCTCCAAAACTTCTACCATTGACATCGACTAATGTAAATCCTAGCCGATCAATCTGAACACCATTATTGACATTAACCCACTTGCATTTGAAAATGGAAAATCTAATTTTCACATAGTCCACCTCCCAAATCTCTTCAATAACCCCATAATATGGCATGACTGCTAATAAAGGCCTCTTGTCTTTCGAACTGGAGAAGTGCATAGATTCAGCCTCTAACATAACATCACTATTCTGGATTGTGCTCGTATCATCTAGGGACTTCGTGTAAAATGTATAACCATTGATCACATACGAATTCCAACTTATGACATCAACCTCAGGACCACGTGCTAACCATTTGATTGTATCGAAACACATTCCTTCCCTCGACCTTTTGTTTGAACCGGTTTTGCAAAACTCGTTATGCTCCCTAATCAACATTTGTTCGGTCATTCGATGATTTTCTTTCTTATAGCTTCTTTATGTGCACTATGCTAGTTTGAACTTCATCAACATTATTCAAGATGTATAAGTGGACTTGTAACAATTCATCAGGATCCACACTCTTTATTGAAGCCTTTCGTCTACCCCCTTCAGCATGCTGACGTTTTGGAAGCCCAATATGTCTTACTTTGGCCAAATAATTTTGACAAAATTCCATGGCTTCTTCAAAAACATATTTTGAACAATAGATGCTTCCGTCGGTATACGTTCTTCACATACCCTTTTAGGAATTTCATAGATCTTTCAATTGGGTACATCCACCGTAAATGGATAGGGCCGCACAACTTTATCTCCCTCACTAGATGAACAATTAGATGAACCATGATGTCAAAAAATGTAGGAACAAAAAGCTTCTCAAGGTGGCACAAGATAAGATATCCTTCATTCTCCAATTCATCCAACTTTTCAATCTCGAAAACTTTACCACAAACCGCATTGAAGAAGACACAAAGTCTAGTCAAAAGACCGAAGATCATATTCGGCGATGCCTCGAATAGCTATTGGGAGTAGCTGTTGCATCAAGACATGACAATCATGAGACTTTTGGCCTACTAATTTCAAGTCCTTCATCGATACAAGCCTCTTAAAATTTGAAGAATACCTCGAGGGAACTCTTGTGCCATGCAAACACTCACAAAAACTTCGTTTCTCATCCTTAGACAAAGTATGAGAAGCCAGGGGACAATAAGTTCTCTTCCCATATGGCCTTGGATGTAAGTCTTCACGTATTCCCATTGCTTGCAAATCCAATCTTGCCTTCACACCATCCTTGGAACTACCTTGTATGTTGAGAAGCGTGCCAACAATACTATCACATCGTTTTTCTCCACATGCATGACATCAATATAGTGTCTCACATCAAGATTGCGCCAATAGGGAAGATCGAAGAATACAGATCTCTTTTTCCATATATTTGTTTCTTTTCTACTCTTTGTAGTCTTACCGAAGATGACATTGATATTTTTCACCTTTTCATAAACTTGCTCCCCAGTCAATGCCACCGGAGCATCTTCATACTCTTGGCCACCAAAAAAGGCTTTCTTTAATTGACGATATGGGTGGCCCCATCTAATAAATCTCCTATGTCCAAGATAAATCGTCTTTCTTCCATGTTGAAGTTGATGGTAGCGTGTGCCTTCTTCACAAACCGGACATGCTTTATGGCCTTTTACGCTATACCCGACAAGTTCCCATATCTTTGGGAAGTCGTTTATAGTACAAAATATCATGGCTCGCATTTTAAACACCTCCTTCTTGAAAGAGTCAAAAACATCGACACCTTCTTCCCACAACTCCTTCAAGTCTTCGATCAAGGGCTGAAGGTAAACATCAATGTCATTTCTGGGTTGTTTTGGTCCGAAAATCAACATAGATAGCATGATGTACTTTCGTTTCATGCATAACATAGGAGATAAGTTGTAAATAATCAGGAGTATAGGCCATGAACTATGTATGTTGCTAAGGCTTCCATATGGATTCATGTCATCCGTGCTAAGGGAAAGCCTAAGGTTCCTAGGTTCTTCGCCGAAGTTGGAAATAATTGATCGATTTTCTTCCATTGAGAAGAATCGGCCGGATGTCGAAGCTTTCCATCAGAAATCCTCTCATCTGCATGCCACCTCAAATTTTTTGCATCACTTTCATTCGCAAACAACCGCTTGAACCTTGGTATGATTGGAAGATACCACAACACTTTTGCAGGCCCCTTATTTGACTTGTACCTTGGGGTTTCACATATCGAACAATTTTTCTTCTCTTCAAACTCTTTTCTATACAATATGCAATCATTCGGGGTGCATGGATCTTTTTGTACTCCATCCCTAGTGGACAAAGTATTTTCTTAGCATCATAGTATCGATGCGGCAACACATTATCATCCGGAAGCATGTCCTTAAAAGCCTCAAGCATTTTAGAAAAACTCTTCTCGCTCCATCCATGACGTGCCTTCAAGATTACCAATTTCAATACAGCGTTCAACAATTGGTATTTTTTACACCCACGGTATAGCGGGGTCTCTCATCATCGCACATATTACCATATGCATGTGATTGATGAAAAGCCTCTTCTCCTACATCACGAATAATGTCCTCTATGCGATCATCCATATCCGTGTCATTATCATCAAAGGCCACTTCCTCATGTTGAGACCCACTTGGTATTTTTTCACCATGCCATACCCATACTGTATAAGTCTTACAAAATCCTTCACAAATTAAATGTGTGTGTATAATTTTAGGACTTAGTCACCTCTCATTCAAACATTGTACACAAGGGCAATAAAACTTCCCACTATCATCATGGGCATTTTGTTTAGCAAATTTTATAAAGTCTCTCACCCCATTCTGATATTCATCACTCGTCCGTAAAGCATTTATCGAACTGTGATCCATAGTAGAATTCCTATAGACTGAAAGATTTAAGATATGTAATCCAAAAAAATTGACACTTGCATATAAAATAAGGCAACACCAAATGCATATTTATGCTCAATGTCGGTTATGTCTTTTTTTGTTTTTTTTTTTTTTTCGGAGAAACTTGCCCATTAAATGCATAACGAAGAATCAATTTTGGTCATAAATGTATCACAGTGAAGCCAAGAAGCAAAATAAATGCAAACGAGGAAATTAAATGCATCGCGTGAAGGTCTTGTGGACTCACTTGTAGCATATAAATTCAAATGTGTTTCCCGAGTCTTTCTTCTCCCGCCACGAACGTTGATGTTGCGCAGAAAGCAAGAGTACCCTAAAAACATTTGTTGGTCGGTTGGGTAGGTCTAAAGTGCAAATATAATCTTCAAAATACAATATTCATTAACAACAGAGAAACCCACAAGAGCATTTCAATGATTTCGTTCAACCCATGAAAAACCCAAAACGATAGCGGGAAAATCATGAAGTTATATAACCGAAACACCTCTTACGGCTTGGTCTATAACGTTTAGCTAAGGAATAAGAAAGTGATTGTCGAGAGAGCAACGCAAGCGACGCGATGAAGCAACACACAAACACTGGAGACAGAACCTCAGTAATCACTTTCGGCGCGACAAGAGAAGTTCATAGAGGGAAATTTAATTTTCGCGCGACAGAGATATGTTTTAGTATCTTGGATTTTATTAAGACCGATTAATTATAACGTATCCGGTCCTAAAGATACATTTTATTAATTTAATTTTTAAGACCGTAGGTTTATAAAAATCCGGTCCTATATTTTAATTTTTCATTTAATTTTAAGACCGGATTTTTATAAAACATCCGGTCCTAAAAGTCTAATACTTTTTAGACCAGTTACTTTATAAGTATCCGGTCCTAACGGTCCTCATTTTTTAGCAACTGAATGAATAAAATAAAAAAGCTGGAGAATTAATAAGCTTCTTTAATTAGAGGAGAATATGAAAAAAAAAATAATTACACAAGCGTAGTTCGTAATGCTTCATATATTATGCACGTACACAAGGAAAAAAAAACAAAAGAAAAGAAGCTGAAAATTATCAAAAAACAAGAATCTAACTGAACATCCTAAAGCTTATTATCATCTAATGTCTTGGCGATATCGGCGTGAACAACATTAATTTCCCACCGGAGATCAACAAGTTCCTGTCTTTGTTGCATCAGCCACAATGCATCACTAGAGGAAAGAGGAGAGGGGGTCGAGGTAGGCGCCTTTGGGGCCAACGGGTTGGAGAGGGGGGGGGAAGGCTGGAGGGGGCTGGAACTCTCACCTTCAAGAATATGGAGGTCATAGGGTCGCGGAAGGATGGGGGGGTGCGGCAATCTCTTCATCATCCGAAATAACAATTGGTCCAACGACCCGAGACACTTTGGTCACAATAGAACGCACTCTCGCTGGAGGAGGTGCACCGTATAACAATCTAAGGATGACAGGAGCTTCAGGTGTAAGAGCACCCCTACGAGGAGTTCTCTTGTATCTAACCATGGTTTGAGGCTTTGAGCAGTTGGGGCAGAGAGCTAGGTAGTAAGGAGTTAGTAGGTAGTGTGAGGAGTTAATAAAGGACAAAGAGGAGGGGATAGGAGTTAATAAAGGATAGAGAGCAGGAGAGATACGCAATTGATGATGAGAATGAATTCGGATTCAATTGGAATAAATGAATTTAGTGTTTATACTTTAAGAGCGTATTTTATAAATATCCGGTTCTAAAAGTGTATTATTTAATTTTTCAATTCAATTACTTTTAAGATCTACCTTTTATAATATATCCGGTCCTAAAAGTCTAGAATTACTTTTAAGACCAACCTTTTATCTTGTATCCGGTCCTAAATATATAATTTTTAAGATTTAGAATTAAAGGAAAATTGGAGTTTCTTTAATTACTGGAGAATATGAACAAAAAAAAGACACAAGCTTATTTCCTAATGCTACATATATTACTTGAATATGCACGTACACAAGAAAAAATACAAAAGAAAAACAAGCATATTTATATCAAAAACAAGAATCTGACTAAACATCCTAAAGCTTATTATTATCATCCAAAGCCTTGGCGATATCGGCGTGAGCAGCATTAACTTCCCGCCGGAGACCACCAACTTCTTGGGGGGTGAGGCAATCTCTTCATCATCCGAAATAACAATGGGTCCAACGACCCGAGACTCTTTTGTCTCAATAGAACGCACTCTTGCTGGAGGAGGCGCACGGTATAATGATCTACGGAAGGCACGAGCATCACCAGTAAGTCTACCCCTACGAGCGGTTCTCTTGTATCTAACCATGGTTTGAGCAGTTGGGGAAGAGAGGCATGTAGTGTGAGTGTGGAGTTACAACGTAGCGAGGAGTTAATAAGGATAGAGATCGAGATATGAGGAGTTAATAAAGGCAAAGAGGAAGCGGATTTTATAAATATGCGGTCTAAAATGGAGTTACAAGGTTAATAAGGATAGAGATCGAGGTTATGAGGAGTTAATAAGGGCAGAGATCGAGGTTATGAGGAGTTAATAAAGGTAGAGATCAGGAGAGACGCAAGCGGTTAATGAGAATCTACTTTAAGAGCGGGTTTTATAAATATGCGGTCTAAATTTCTATTATTTAATTTTTTTCAATTCAATTTATTTTAAGACCGACCTTTTACAATATATCCGGTCCTAAAAGTCTACTATTTATTTTTAAAATCAATTCAATTACTTTTAAGATCGACCTTTTATCATTTATCCGGTCCTAAAATTCATTTATTTTTTTCAATTCAATTTTTTAAAAGTAAGGTTTTTTTCTTAAAAAATATTAGTTTTAAGAACGGATCTTTTACAATATCCGGTATTAAAAGTTCATTCTTTTCAAATTCAGATAGCAGAGTCGTATCCTTACACTCTGTTCAAATGAATGATTTAGAGTCTCTTCGGCTTCTAGATAAACTTCCCAACTAGGCGTCTCCTCGTATTTTGATGAACTATGCGTCTCCTCATTAAAGTTTCCGGCGTTTCACATTGTTCAAGATGGGTTCTCTATTTAAACCCGTTGTTACTTTACTTTCTTTACATTCTTCTCCATCACTTCTACAAGCTCCACCGTAATGGCTGCTCCACCACCCCGAGGTCCTCCTTTTCCTCTTAATCCTCTTCCTCCTCCGTACCCTCCTCCTCCGCTGCCTCCGGACCCGACCTTCAAATAGATGATGCACCACCTCCTGGCCCACGTCGATCATATAGACCGACGATTGGGCCAGCTTTTTCAGGTCTACAACGCCGTCAACAACAAGCTCAACGCGATACTCGACGCCCAGGACGTTGAGTACAATCCTTTAGATGACGACGTCTCCAACCTCTCTGACAACTCCCCCCCTCCGACAACGATGGGGAGGAGTAAATGTTTTTATTTTTTTTTTTAAGCATAAAAAAATATAATAATTTTTTTGCTTTCCTATTTCGATCGCCTTGTCCTTTTCGTTATCTTCTTTCTTTTTCCGACAAAAAGGAAACAAACAAAACATTGTCCTCGTGTGTCATCAACAATAAAAAATGCAGAATACAGTTAAGACCATACAAAACAAAAAACATCGTTTACCTTATTCGAACAAAACAAAAATGCACATAATACGAGTTAAGACTATACATTCTTCTCAAGGTTGGACCATCGTTGTCGCTGGTTTTACCTCACCCTGATTTGTAACAAAGTGTCCTTTTCATTATCTTCTTTCTTTTTCCGACAAAAAGAAAAAAGACAAAGAAAAGGGACACGATAATGCTCTCAAATTCAGGAGAGGTAAAAATGACGACAACGAAGGACCTAGCTTGAGCAGAACACCAGAACCTCGGTTGTCTTGAACCCTAATAATTTTTCTAAAAAGTGAGTCAACATTTCTATTTAAAGGCAGACTATTAAGCTCGAATATTTAACAAATACACAGTCCTAAAGGTTGAGCTAAAAATACATGACTTTTAGGAGCGGATAAAATACTTTTAGGATCAGACATATAATAAATATGCGGTCCTAAAAGTCTCTAGCCTTTAGAGACTTTTAGGACCGGACGTATAACACTTTTAAGACCGGACTTTAAACAAACCTACGGTCCTAAATGCTAACGTAGACTTTTAGGACCGGACTTTTAACAAATATACGGACCTAAAAGTTTAGCCAAATTTTTAGAATTAAATGAGGACTTTTAGGACTGGATCTTTAAAAAATATGCGGTCCTACTTTTTAGGTATAGTCTTATTGCTCATTCACAACATCTGTACCTCAAATTTCAAGCACTAAATAGCTAGAATGAATGAATGAATTCTTAAAAAAAAAAAAATTTTTATTAAAACATTACGTATGTATATTTACAAATGAATGAATTGTTCAAAAAAAATAAACAAATTTATAGAAAATTATTGTTGCTACAGCATATATTTACAAATGAATTTAGGACATTAATTATTGTCTTGACTTTGAGATCAGGTCATTACAGATATTCACAAAACAAATTGCGTATGTGCTCCACTTCATCATCGGGAAAGGGATCAGGACAGGCAAACATCTATAAAATCAAAGACAAATATTGAATTAACTTGCGTGCATATTTCATATATAACATTAAGCCAGAAACTGAATTCAGCCATAATATGTAACATCAAATACATTTACCTTTGCAGTTAATTTAGTCCTTCCTTGAGTGATAATATCATATATGTGTTTCATGACGTACTGGCCACATAACTTGGACTCCGTTGGTTGCCAACGGGTCTAAAAAGAACAATAAATATATATAAGAGCATATATAGCTTACTGACCAAGTTCACAAGGCAGTGTGCCAGTGTCCAAATATGTACCAACCTTTGGTGTGAGCCATCTAGGATTAGTGGCCTGAGAGGCACGCTTTTTGATTACCGAGATTTGGAAGGTCCTCATGGCACTATCATAAAAATCACAAATTTATCTATAAAGGTTCACTGAAAATTCACAGCAGAGGTTTCAGACAAAAGAATCAAAATGACATGCTTACTCGTTGATGGTCTGCAGCAATGTAGTCCCTGGATTGCTATGCGTGGAGCATAAGAAGATAACTTTATGCTCCTCCATGCACATGAGGACCAACTGCCAGTGGCGGCTGAAAATTCACAGCAGTAAAGTACTCAGTGATATATGTAGCAAAATTAAGTGAATTGCAGACAAGAATTGTGATATGTACCTGTGGAAGTATGGAAACATGTACACCTTTCTTCTCACTTCACACAACCTCGTTGATATGTACTCTTGCCTCTCCTCCTTGGATGTTGTACTTGCATAGACTCGGACACAAGAATCCAAAATCATTGATTACGCCTGTTGATCCAATACTTGATGCATGAACCTACAATAATGACATCGATCAGGGAATTAGTATATATGTATGTGTGTCTAAACATGCATTTAAATTATGTACTCATAGAAGAAGATACTTACTTCATCCACATTTGAACAATTGCACTAGTAAGCTCCTATCGAGGAAGCAGCAGGGACATTACATCAACGGTGTCAACGTAAACCGGTTGAGGATTAGTGAGGCCTACTACTTCATTGATAGGCCACAATTTAAGCTTAAAATATCCACTCTTCACCAAATTGGATATTTTTTCCGTGGCAGTCAACTTAGCAGTAGGGGATAGAGCTCGAGGAGGGGATGGAGCTTGACGAGGGGATGGAACTTGAGGAGGAGGGGATGAAGCTTCAGGAGGAGTAGAGACATTTACAAGCTTCACTGGCCAAGAGATGAAGGTTCACTTGACATCACTCACAAGCTTCAGCTGATCAGTTGGAAGAGGGAGAGGTGCATCACTGATCACCTTTTCAACTGACACTCTGACTTCATCATCAGCCATTTATTGGTGGTGTACAGTTGATCCCAAGATGTAGATAGTCCCTTCTGAAACTAATTGTCTATGACTATCACGATCCTCCACATACAGGTCATAAGGTTGCTCTGACTATCCAACAATGCAGCTCCCTCTAGTGCTCTGTTGCATGGATGTAGGTGAATGTGTGAAGGGAACATTGGTCTCTGGACGAGAGCTCAAAAGCAGCCTCATCTGATTCATTTCCTCCTTCATCTGGCTCATCTAGGATTGAAACATTGCTTCTTTAGCTGCTGCTTCCTCACTAAATTTGGCTAGCGTCTGTTCCATCTCCTCCCGGGTAACCATACTTTGTCTATGGCATTTGGAGGATTTACCAAAGTATTGCTTTATGCCTACCCATCCGCCAATCCCCCTTACACGCCCCGAGTGATCCGGTTTTCGGTCGCAACGGTTAGAACATCATTCCTCCCGTCCGACACAAAAGATACCTCTGCTTTTTTCTTTTTAAGATCTTCCTGTAAGATGCAAATGATGAGAAGCTTAGTAATGAAACATGTTTAGTAACTAAAAAATAACAATAACGATACTTACAATTCTTTCAGCAACTAGACGAGTTTGTCCACTCGTGTAGGCGCTGCTTGGCTTTTGCCGAATATGCAACCACAACTCCTCACGATGTATTGGAGATGGTTGATCAACTACCGCAGAAGGATTGGATTTAGCTTCATCTTGCAATCTCTTCCACTTGGCCGCCATCAATTCTTTTATGGCCTTTTCATATCCGCCGCGAGAAGCCCTATGCTGGCAATCATTCTTTCTCCCTATCTCCCGTGCTTGTTCCCTTCTTTTTCGTGAATCAAATTGAAAACAACTATCAATTATGAATTCCAGCCATGTCACTAATAGAAATTAGAGAATTTTTGCTTCATATGAACGTCAAACATTAGTCAAATTCACTTCATCAAGTTTCAACATTTTATTTAAGGAAGATGTAGAATTGTAGAAGGAATTAGGAGAAATAGAGGAAAGGGAGTTGTAGAATTGCTGCCAACTCAGTCAATTCATTCATTCATCATATTTATAACTGGTTCCTACACATATTAGACTAACCTCTTATATATAGTTAGAGGCTTGACTCTTAAGGCCCAATAACATCTTGCACCGAAACCATTACACAGTTAACATACTAACTAACTAACAACAATGTCTAACTACTACCTACTATAACAAAACTAAGACTATAATAATGGCTTCACTCTTATGCCATTATTATTTCCCAATTACCTTCTTAGTATTTTACCTTTTCGGGGTTTACATATCGACTTGCATAGACAAAGGTAGGAAATGTATACTTCTATTCACACACCAAACCATTTAACTAATAGGATTAGATGAACACAATAACATTCACATATCCGCACAGGTTAATAAGCAAACAAAAGGGCAAACAAAACTAAATATAGACTCACCAGAGCTTCAGGAGTGGTTCGCAGCTAAACAAATTGTTGCCAAGTTTGTTCATCAATAAATGTGTACTTGTCCCAAGGAGGTTGGTCAGGCTGAACCTCGGCAAAAATATACTTGTTAGCTAGAAAGATCTTAAACTTCCTCCACGGATCAGCACAATAAGACAAAATCTTGTCTTTCAACTTTTGAGAGTCAGGGACAGTGTATGTAAGCTGGATAGTGTCCCAAATAGGATCATTTACTGTGCCAAAGTCAACATTTTTCCACTCATCTTTCAAGATGCTAACATTGCTGCGTGCTAGATAGCCAACAAAACTAGTATATTTGCTTTTATTAGGACCGAAAGGTTCCAACTTTTCATCAAATGAATCTCGAGCCTTGACCCGAAGTCCGTCGAGGGTTACATCCATCATTCGTGTGCCTCTTCTACCACGGTGTGCAGGGCGGTTACGAGGCTCATTGTGAGATGAAGAGGGTTCGTTCTGACTCACACCAGTCACACCAGTAACTGGCGTTCCTAGAACATGAATAGAATCATTTTCATTGTTCATTTTCGAGACAGGAAGAGAGGAATGCCTGAGTAAATGAGAGAGTAACAGAGGCTAATGGTACGTGGACGAGGAAGAGAGGTAATACAATAGGAAGGGTTTCACAACGGGAACAGAGGTTCTTCAGTGAGCGTAACAAAAGCTTTCGCGCGAAGAAATGTATATTTGTCACTTCGTTTTTAAGACTAGATAAAAAAAACAATACGGTCTTAATATTTAATATTCAAGACCGGTCATATTAAAAGTCCGGTTTTAAAAGTAATTAATTATTTGTTTAATTTTCTTCAATATTGGGGAACTGTCCACAATTTATGTCCGGTCTTAAAATATTTAATTTTATGAATGAACAAAATATATGACGGTCTTAAAAGTTAACTTTTAAGACCGGTCGTTATTTATCGCCGGTCTTAAAATTAATTAATTTTTTGTGTACATTTGTATTATATGTCCGATCTTAAAAGAATAACTTTTAAACCGGCTATGAAATATGTGCGGTCTTAAAAATTTTAGACTTTTATATTTAAATTTTTCCTTATTATGTTGGACCTGAGAAAATATAAGTACGGAATTTGTATGAGATTTATCTATAAAGTAATTGAAATTTCAATTTTCTTAATAACATTTTTAAGACCGGTCGTTTTTTAGTCCGGTCTGAATAATATATTTAAGACCTATGAAAAAATGATCCGGTCTAAGAAGTGCTTCATATTTACGGAACTGCCACCGGTCATTCCTTTAAGACCGGGCCATCGATTCTCCGGTCTAAATGAGGCGGTCTTAAAGCCTTTTTTTGCACTAGTGCTTGCACCTAGGCGGCCCAGTTACCATCAGTGCTTTTGCTTTGGAGGACAACGAGCTCTGGCTTCCAGTCACTCACAACTGGTTACGTCTTCCTTTTGATGGTTCCTCGCAACACCACATTATGGTTACCTACAATATTGATGTTGGTTGCCGGATTAATCAAGTACGCCGAGAGAAGTCACGCTTTGCACGTCACTGCCGTCAATAATTTCAAGAAATCCTTTCTCCCACGTCCTGATGCGGGGCCCAATTATGCAAAGCTCATGGAGGTGCACTTTTCAAAAGTAAAGGCCGGGCTTCCAGCAGAAATGTTCATGTTTCCGGAGCTTGATCAGAGATCTGACAATAATGCAGAGCAGAAGAATGAGAGGAGTGGTGATGATAACGAAGAGGATATTCTTCACTTGGTGCAGAAAGCTTTCTTCTTCTTCTGCAAGTTTCAAGGTCTCATTGTTGACATGATATACAGCTTCAAAGACCGCCTCGACAGCCAGAAATATTTTCAAATTCAAACGCCAAAAAAAGCTCTCATGCTAATATAGAAATTGAGCTCAATTTCATGTATGAAGTTTTCTACATCAAGGCCTCGGTGATTCGCCAACATTGGTTCTGGTTCTGGGGGAAATTTGTTTCCTTAATGTTAATTATGGCCACTCTCGTACTCTTCATTAAGGAAGAAAGGCATGGTAATGCTTTCAACAAGTTGGATGTTAGGGTCACTTATGCATTGATGTCTGGCGCTCTGTTCCTCGATGTCATGGCTCTTGTCATGCGGGTTTTCACTGATTACACTGCCACCCAATCCTCCGACGAATCTCTAATAGAGTCTGGCCAAGCTTCCTTTTACCAAAAATTCCGAATCAGTGCTTTTAAATGTCTCAATATTGAAAGATTATTAGACTGCTTCCTCAGATTGACGAAACCAACTTGGTCAAAAATTGATAAAGGAACTTATGAAGGCTGTGAAAAACTGTCCACCAAATTTATATTTCGAAGATGGTCTGGATCAATCCCGGGGTACAATCTGCTAAAATACTGCCTGACCGAGTCAGTTCCAAGGGTTCTTAATAATCGTCAAGTCCCTTCGGGGGCACCTGATACTATTTGTCAAGTCATTCAGCGTGTGTGCTTCAAAATCGTGGTATCTATACAAGACTTTTTCTATCAATGAGACAAACATTCTCGTTTCAAAGATTTCCTTGATCAATTGAGGTATCAGTCCACAAATCCATTCCTCATAGAGCTTTGGGAATATATCTTTGTTAAGCTGAAAGACAAATCCGGTGAAACTCATGATATCTTGGCCATTCAAAGGGTATGTTCTGCCAGAGGTGAGCAGGTTATCCAGAAAGTGCTGCAAAATTTGAAGCCATGCAAGGATCGCAAAAAATTTGAAGAGCAATTAAAAAGCTTGAAGCCATATTTGGATCTCAAGGAAGTTCCAGAGCAATCAGAAAGCATGAAGCCATGTGTGGATCCCGAGGAAGTTGCAGATCAATTAAAATGGTTGAAGCCATTTGTGGATCCCAATGAAGTTACCTTTGATGAAAGCCTCCTATTGTGGCACATTGCGACTTTTTTTTTTTTTTTTTGCTCATGAGCACATTGCTACTACTCTCTGTTATTATGCCGTGGACGACACAATGAAGGGACTCAAGAGAGAAATCAGTATGCTTCTCTCAGATTACATGCTATACCTCCTGATTATGCAGCCTAATATGATGTCGGCCAAAGCAGGAATCGGAGAAAAGAGGTTCCAAGATACATGTGGAGAGGCCAAAAATATTCTTCAAGAAGAGGGTTTCAGCAAATGGAGATAAGGAGGCTATGCTGAAGGAAGCTTGCAAAAGTCTGAAGAAAGTACCAACAGAAGAAGATCCCGTTGATATGAAGGGGGATCAGAGCAAATCACTCTTTTTGTTGCATGTCGTTTGGCCAAAGAGCTAGAAAAGTTAGGAGATGAGAAATGGGAAATCATAACTTGTGCTTGGGTGGAATTGTTATCTTTTGCTGCGTGTCATTGCAGGCGTACGAGACACGTTCAGTTATTGAATAAAGTTGGCGAACTCATTTCCTTTGTTTGGCTCTTAATGGTTCATTTGGGGCTGGGAACTCAGTTTCAAATGAAGGAAGGTTCAAGGGCCAAACTCATAGTGCGTAAGTAGCTCAATTAATTTATGTAATGAATTACTTATTAATTTTCTAAATTATGTATAACAGTCTTGTATGTTGTTTATTGGTTTGGCTATTATTTTATTTAGCAACTGACTAATAAAGATCAACCAGTTGCAGATAGATTGTCATTAGGATTGCAACTTGTAAAACTATATTCATCACATGTTTTCAATACATAGATTTACATATTAGAACAGATTATCTAATGCTCTTCAATTGTCTTTTTACAACTCAGAGGATATGTAATGTAATGAACACAATAATATGGATTGTAAAATGGGTAAAAGACATAACTAATAGCTGCAAAAAACCCACTCAACTTGGCGTTGTAGGTCTGTTTGGAACTTGTCTAACATCTATGCTATGTATGTGTGTCTTGTATTCATTTCCACTGAAGGTTGAACCTACATGTGGTAGTGTTGATTTGCCAAAATTAATGCTATTTCCTCCAAATGTAATGTACTACATATGTTCACAAGCTACATTGTTTTTGTAGAAAATAAATAATCCTGGCTTACCAACACCACCACATATAACACATATCGAACACTTCTCAAGCTCTTCACGCTCTTTTTTGTGTATTAAGTAATCATTAGGGCATATGCAAATATTTTGCACACTCAAAGTGAAAAAAAAAATCCACATACAATACTACAACAACTACAAAGAATATCGACCAAGCAAAAAAAAGAAAATCACACTCATGGCTTTAAAATTTATGTGAATGTAAGACAAAAAAAAAATATGAACTTTCAATCAGGGTTTTGAAAAAGAACTGAAAAGGAGTAAGCATCAATGTTTCAATAAAGAAAGAGAATGAAGATCGAGCAACAAGATCAACTGATTGAAACATCCATGCAAGCAAAGACAACGAAAGAAAACACTCATAGAACAGGGCTAGGTTTTTTTTTCAAACATGAGAGAAAAACAGTTAAAACAAAGAGGGAAAGCCCCACAGAAAGGAATACTAAGCCATCCCAATAGTCAAGAGAGATATCATGGCGGATGGAGGCAATAAAGAGAGGAAGAGAGCGCATGTGAGATGAAGCCTGAGTCCAAAAGTGAGTATAAATACATGTCAAGGAGGCTCAAACAGCGACCTCAAGAAAATTTGGCAAAAGGAACTTTCAACAACTATTTTATATATAACAGTCGTCCATATTAGTAGTTGTGAATGAGAAGAAAAAAGTATTATGCTAGGAGTCGAAATATGTTTTTGTAGTAGTTGTACAACTGTTATTATGAACACAATCATTTATATATACACAAAAAAATTTACACGATGTCGGTGAGGTTCAAACTATTGACCTAGCTAGGTATACAAGCCATGAAATTTTCCACGACTTTTATAATAAACAGTCGTGGTATTATAAAACATGACTTTGAATGGCAGTTATTTAGAAAACAATCGCTATATATATACAAAAAAAATTATACGATGTTGGTGAGGTTCGAACCCTTGACCTCAAGTATAGAAGGCATATAATTTTCCACGACGGTTTGTAATACAAAGTCATGGTATTACAAAATAAAATAGTTTCGACTACAGTTTTAGAGGAACCAGTCGTTGTTTTTCTTTTTAGGCTGAATTTAAAATGACTGTGGTCGTTGATAGGTTATTTTAATGACTAGTTGTTTAAACTAGTAATGACTAGTTGTTTAAACCGATGGTTGAATATTGAAACAAAATTTTAAAAATGTCACCACCTCTTGTTCTATTTTAGTGACAGGATGGTTTTTCCTAAATCGGCCTTTCCATATAAACCAAAAAAATGCCAACATTATCTTCTTTAATACTCTTCCATACCTTAATAAATATCAAACCTGCTAATTACTTCATCATGAGGCATCTCAATTGGCTTGGGTGGTATTGGGCGTGCAATTTAAAATTTTCGCTAACTTATCTATTCTTGAGCATGTTAGCTGCTTTCTTTCCTAGTTTGTAGCTTGAGTTAAAATTTATTTGGGCAACATTCCATAGGCTTTGTCTTGAATATCTTTGGCTTCGTCAATTTGAATTACTATAATTTACTATGTTATGTATAAATTATTAATGAACTCTTTTTTTTTTTTTTTTTTTTTTTTTTTTTCATGGAGTAGCTAGAAGTTAAAAAACATTTTTACTGCCAGACAATTATATTGATTTTTTTTTTTTTTTTTTTTTACTCTTAGAAATATTTTCATGAATGTATCACGTTTCATTTATATTTGGCAACCAAAAGTTAGTTCTTAAACCCCAAACAATTACCATATCAAGTTAAAACCGTGAAAATTTTCGTTTATATTTTCGTAAGAATATTCTTTTAGCCTTATGTGACGTGAAACAAGTAAATTTTAGAGTTTTAAGGAATGAGTTTAATTACCCTATGACTCTAGGTCTTTTACATCAATTTCCTTCTACTCCCTTTGGTTCTAATTATAAGACTAAGTTAACTTTTTTGGAGAAATTAAGGAAGCTAATTAAAATAGCTTAGAGTATTTTTATTTTTATTTTTATTCTTTAAACTAAATAGTTTGACTAATAAACTAATATATAATCTAAGAAAACACAACATATGAAATGATTAAGTAACTTATTTAGCTTCCTTACTCTCTTAAAAAAAAAGTCAACTAAGTCTTATAATTAGGACCAGAGGTAATATTATTTTTGTAGTTTCCCTTCTCTAATGCCTATCCTATATTTTCTGAATTTTTCATGGCATGTTGATTGATGAATATACATCATGTAAAACACTTCAAAATATAATGATATTTTAAAAAGAAAATAAAGCTTGGAAGCAGCGTACCTATTGAATGTCGTCAACTTTTTTCAGCCATCTATCTATTTCTTGTGCTCTTTGCATCCCTCCTGTGTTCTCATCTTGTTCATCTCTTGTTTTCAAATCTCTTTCATGCTTTGAAGATCTTCCCATTTATCTTTCAATGACCCAAATTCTCCACCAAGTCATGAATACAAGCTTTCCTGGCTCAATGACAAAGATACAAGGTAATTTCCGAAATGATTTCCCCAAGTTTCTCCATGTGCCTCCCACTTATCTCCCAAGAAATAATGCTAAGCCTTCATTCCTCCAAAAACACACAACAAAGTGTACAAGTTAGAGTACTTTCTTTTATCTGAAAAATAATCCTATATCCACTCCATAATCTTTAATTTAGAGCTTACCTCTTAGTTCCAAGAGATCCCCATTTATGATCAGTTGGCTAGCTACGCATTTGACACAATTTATAAGATTTTAAACAATGATGGATGATCTTTTGTTTAGGAAAAAATTGGAGGCATCTTGTTCTTGATTCAACTTTAATTTTTCTTTTGGTTAGGCATTGATTATTATAATTTGGTCTGCTTTTGCTTTAATTTTTTTAATCTGTGACTCTGATATTAGTGAACAAGTTGGGTATCTTCATCATCTTGTCATACATTGAAACGATGATTCCTTTCGTTTGTTATTAAAAAGGAAAGCTGCGCTGTGATACCTTCCTTCCTTTGTGTAACACCAATTATGTACTACTTATTATGTCTATTAGCATATAGTAATTAAGAATAATAACAAAGTTTATAGTGCGATAGAGCATTTGAGATGGTTGAGGGCATGGGCGGACCCACGTGTTGGATTGGGGGGGAGTGCCCTCCCTTGAATTTGAGATTATGTAGTTATTTATTTAAAAAAAATTATGATTGATATATGTTTGAATAATTACCCACCCTTAAATTAAGTACCCACCCTTAATACATCAAGACTACACTTCGAATCGAGATGGGAGATGAATGGTTGAATGATTGTTTAGTGCCTTATATTGAAAAAGATATATTTGATAGTATTGATAATAAGGCGATTATGATAGAATTCCAAAAATAAGGCTTAGAAGAATGACATTGTAATTATTTTTATTGTAATATAATTTTGTTAGTAAAATATATACTTGAATTTATTGAGTACCCACCCTTTATTATAATTTATGTAGCTACATTTCTAACAGCACTTAGCCTTACTTTTCTAAATGATAGGTTTATAAAATAATTGCATATCTTATTACATCATCAGTATTCACTTGATTTCATGAATATTTTTTTGATATTCTCTTTTTTTTTTCTTGTTTATATTCTTTTGTTTTTTAATGCATTTAAAACTTTCCTAAAAAAAAAAAAAAAATTCGGGCGTTGCCCTCGAACGCCCGAATCTCCCCGCCACTAGTGCCCTCCCTTCAATATTTTTCGGATCCACCCCTGGTTGAGGGAATGAGTAATTGGTAGTACGTAATTACAAGTCTAAAATATAGTCACAGATAATAGTGGTACAGTCATTCAAGTATTCAATCAGCTAAATAGTTAATAGCTAGTATGATATAGTCCAACAAAAAATTTAAATTCCTTCCGTGTCTCACTGTCTCCTCACAGCCTTATATGTGTTGCTTACCTCTTGCTCCAGATCCTAACCCTGTGCTTCCAAAGCCTAAATGACCATTGACATGTGTATTTTTATGGAAAAATATTTC
Source organism: Acacia acuminata (assembly GCA_019022655.1). Classification (NCBI taxonomy): domain Eukaryota; kingdom Viridiplantae; phylum Streptophyta; class Magnoliopsida; order Fabales; family Fabaceae; genus Acacia; species Acacia acuminata. Next base: position 666,792 of record JAFJYI010000253.1, read on the forward strand.
TAGAAGCTTGAAAAATTCGAGTCATTCCTAAGGTAATTATTTTTCGCCACTGTTCAAATCATATGTCTAGAAACATGAATCATTTTGAAAAATCCATATATTTTTGTACAAAACTATAAAAAATTTCTTGTGACCTATCCAAAGAAATATCTTTCTGTCTACTACATTTTTGGAAAATTTCAGGATTTTTAAACATCCTTTGATCAGTCAAAATCCACGCACAATCACTACTATTCAGATTGAACTTCCAAGAACATAAGTCTTTTTCAAAAATCTGTAACTCTTTGTACAGAACTCCAAAAATTACATTTTACCTATCAAAATAAAGTTCTATATCTCAAATTTATTTCTGGAAAATATCATGATTTTTAGATATCATTTACTTGGTCAAACACTATTCACAAATTGACTGGCTCCAATAAACTTAGATCTGACACTATTACAAATATTGGATATCACTACCCTAAAACACGTCCTCATTTAAAAATAGGAAGTAAAAAATGAAGGTAATGGCAATCTTGTAAATATGTTGAAGGAAAATGAGCCTTCAGCGTCCTGAATTATTGTTTAGGACTTATAAAATTGGATTTTATCGTCCTAAATTAGTTTGGGACGCCTAATAGCATTGAAAATTTTTGTTGTTTGGCGCCATGGGATTTTTTTTGTTTGGCGCCACGGGATTTTTCTTGGATTTTTGAATTTAGGCAACCTGAATTTAATTCAGGTCGCCCAAATTGGAATTAATTTTGGCACCATGCACATTTTTTTGGTCTAAAATTTATTTCTTTTGGCGCCGTGTGATTTTTTTTAAATTTTTTTTTTTAATATTGGCAACCTTTGAACAATATGCGGTCGCCTCTTTTTGAATTTAGGCGACTGAATTTAATTGGTCGCCCAAATTGCAATAAATTTTGGCGCCATGGGTCCTTTTTTTGGTCTAAAACTTATTTCTTTTGCGACGTATGGTTTTTTTTTTTTTTTTTTTTTTTTTTTTTTTTTTTTTAACATTGGCGACTGAATTAAAATCGGGTCGCGGTTTAGAATTTTGGGCGACGAGAATAGCTTTCGGGTTGCCCAAATTAGAATTTTGGGCGACTGAATAGCTTTTGGTCGCCAATATTCTAATTTGGGCGACCTGAAAGCTATTCAGGTCGCCCAAAATTCAAAACAGGCAACTTGATTATCATTCAGGTCGCCTTTCAGGACATTTTAATGACAAAAACCCTATTCTATTTATTTCCACTATTTTGTCTAATCCGTGGCGGTGAATTCTCACATTCGCACTCAGTCCCCTCCCTTGCTCATTCACGCCGAACTCAGTCCCCTCCCTTGCTCTGTCATTCACGCCGAACAACCCTCCCTTGCTCTGTCTATTTGTGTTTGGCCGCTGCTCTCACCACCGACAGGCCGACGGTCGAGCGCCCTCCTCTTCTCTCGTCTTTGTGCTCTCTTAGTCGATCGTCACCGGCGGTAAGCATTTTCTTTTGCTGGTTAAGTGCCTCTTCTTCGTTCAGTACTCTCATAGCATTTTCTTTTCTTTGGTTAAGTGCCTCTTCGTCGTTCCTCCATTTTCCTCCGCCATCGCCATTGAAGCTTAACGAGCTCTTAGTCCCTTCTCTACAATGGTAAAGTTATCACCTTTTCTTCTTAATTCTTCGTCTTTTTTTGATTAATGAATCATTCCGACGATCCTTTAGAATGGGTGTTTTCACTTGTCATACGACCTGATTTTTCTTACTCGCATTTGGCTTGTATAAGTTGGCAACAACTACGTTGAAGAATCTTGATAATAGGTCCAAGTTATTACTTTAAGATTTACATTGTTGAACAACTTTTGGTGAAACGAGAATCTCTAATGTTTTAGAACATATATACCTCTAATATTTGATGTTATTTAGAATTATCCGAATGCAGATATTTAGTAGCGGACATGCCTCTTAATTGGGTTTTGTTGTCCTTTATTATGCCAATGTTCTGCTTTTTTAGGTGAAAATTCTACCCTAGTTTATTAGATTGTATGAGATTGAGTGGTCAGGAGTAATCAATGCTTCCCTCCTTCTCGTTGCTTTAAATTAAAGCCTCTTTCTTTCAATTTTCTTTGTTTACTCTGCTCTTTCCATATTCATTTTACGTAGGCATAATTGATGGGGTTACCTGGTTATGGTTTTTGGTTTCTTGCTTGATAATATTGCTCGACATATCCACAATCAATGGGAGTTAACTAGTTATTCTATCTTTTACCTTGCACTCAATTTTGGTTTTCTTCTATCTTGGATTAATGAATGCATTTTCCCTTTTTTTTTCCTTTGCTTGAGTTCAAGTTTTCCTCCTCATCTTGGATTAATGAATGCATTTTCCCTTTTGTCTTTTGCTTGAGTTCAAGTTTTCCTCCTCTTCCATTACCTTTTGATATTATAAACTTGTACATTTTTGGTAGTGTAACCTTCAATTGGAAATGGGTATTGTTAGCTTTATGTGCTACATTTCATTAAGATTTCACGATTTGTTTAAGTTTTGTTCAGTCATTCATATATGTCTGCTCGCCCACTCCCCCTAACTTGTGGATGGGATTGGAAATTCTTGAAAATTTAGTTATTTGTATGGCAATGCTTTGTCGTTGATTTATTGAAACTGATTTAGTGTTCAGTGGAAGTAGTTTTATTAGACTTCTACGGTTCTACTACATCAAGTTGTTTTGTTTTTTAGAAAGAAAAAAATACACGCACGTGTGTGTAATTAATTGCTGCCTTTCCGGTCTTAGGATGGTTTGGGTCTTGTCCATGTAATGTATTGGTGTTATATCATGAAATTTGAAGGAATATATAGATGCGAAGGAATAAAAAATTGTTTGTGGAATATTGTTGATTTTGAGATGAATTATGTGATTTCGTATGTTATAATTTTGTATTGTTATAATGCGAGATATAGACGAGAAGAGATTAAAGGATAGTCATCTTCGTCTTTTTTAACTACCTGCTGAGAAACCTTGGTCAAAGGTTTGAAGTAAATGGTTGCGCTCCCAACTAAGGTCAGTTGCTTTCATTTTATGCACATACACATATATTGTCCTTATATGATACCGTCTTCTTGAGAGAGAACAACACTTTTGTCTTATGGCTTCATGGTTTACCATTATTGGTTTAAGTGTTTTTAATCTAGTCCGTGGTTTTTTTTTGTCTTTCCTTTATTATTAGCCATATGAAGTACGTGAACTTGATTAAAAAAGTGATGGCTTCATGGTTTACTATTTCCATTACCATTGAAGTATATGTCAAGTAGGAATAATTCCAATGTTCTATTAGTTTATGAAATTGTTGGATTTAATAGTTGATATTGTTCTGAATTGCTTTAGTTAGTAAGTTTTGTTGAATTAAGCTGAAATTGGTTGTTATTGAAATTTTGGGATGTCTTACTTTTAAGGGGAAACGGGCGAAATTTTCTTAAAAGAAAGCATGTCGTTCTTGAAATTGTTATGAACTTGACTGTTGTTGGAAATGTCGTAGGTGGTAATAAAATGGGTCATAGTTGGATGAATGCGTTGAGAACTAGTGAATAATATGAGAATGGGGTGGAAGAGTTTATTGAATTTGCTAGAAGGAATGTGACTACAAAAAATGGGATGTACTATTGTCCATGTGTTAATTGTTTAAATGGGGTTCGAAGGGATATTGCTGATATAAGGGACCACCTAATTTGTGATGGAATCAACCTTCGATACACAACGTGGATATGGCATGGTGAGGAGGTAACTCCCAGTGCATCCTACGAAAATGAAGTTGAGGTAGATGATGATGGAATGAAGAGAATGAGTCATGATGTTGAGGTCGAATCATTTGCACAACCGCATGAATATGATAGCGTGCGGAGTGATGCAGAGACACCTTTGTTCCCGGGTGTACTAAGTATACACGGTTGATCGAGACCTTACATTTGGTCAACTTAAAGGCAACATGTGGGTGGACTGATAGCAGTTTCACGTCGTTGCTTGAATTGTTGCGTGATATGTTGCCAGATAATAATGTACTTCCAAATCGTATGTATGAGGCAGAGAAAATCTTATGTACGATGGGTATGGAGTATAAAGAGATGCACAATTGCCCTAATGACTGCATATTGTACAGAAATGAGTATGAAGGCCTTAGTAATTGTCCGAAGTGTAAAACTTCACGATACAAAGTGAAGAAAGGTGGTGGTTCTGGAGATCACACAAAAAAAAGGCAACCTTTGAAGGCATTGTGGTATCTTCCCATAATTCCTCGGTTTAAGCGTCTGTTTACTAGTGAAGCAACAACAAAGAAGTTGAGATGGCATTTTGATGAGAGAATATCCAATGGAAAATATCCACGGCACCCGGCTGACTCTCTCCAATGGAAGAAAATAGACGAAATGTTCTTGCAATTTGGCATTGAGCCAAGAAACCTTCGGCTGGGGCTTTGTACAGATGGCTTCAATCCGTATCGAACTCTTAGCAGTACCCATAGTGCATGGCCGGTTCTCCTTATAATATACAACTTACCTCCCTGGCTATGTGTGAAACGCAAGTATGTGATGCTTTTTATGATGATTTCTGGACCAAAACAGCCTGGTAACAATATCGATGTGTACTTGGCGCCTTTGGTTGAGGATTTGAAGAAGTTGTGGGAGGAAGGCATAGATGTGTTTGATGCATATAAGAAGGAGTCCTTCAAGTTGCGTGCAATGATTTTTACCACGATCAACGACTTTCCCGCATACGAAATTTGTCCGGGTACGGTGTGAAGGGGCATAAAGCATGTCCAATATGTGAAGCTGACACAAACTTCCAGCAATTAAAGCATGGAAAAAAACGTTCTACCTCGGTCACAGGAGGTTTTTTGATCGGTTCCACCCATATCGTAAGTTAAGAAAGCGTTTTAACAGCTTACCGGAGCATAGAACGGCTCCAAAGGCATTAACCGGAGAGGAAGTCTATAGTCGGGTGATGCATATCAATGTCACATTGGGTAAGCAGAAGAGGATTGCGGGTGAGAAGAATATATGGAAGAAGAGATCAATTTTCTTTGATCTTCCATATTGGCGTAGTCTTGATGTGAGACACGATCTTGATGTGATGCATGTGGAAAAAAATGTTTGCGATAGCCTTGTCGTACTCTTTTGCACATACCAGGGAAGACTAAGAATGGAATTAGTGCGAGATTAGACCTGGTTGATATGGGAATAAGAGAACGGTTACATCCACGAGTAATGGAAGATAGTAAGAGGGCATACATGGAGCCAGCAGCTCATACACTATCAAAAGCGGAGAAAAAAGTTTGTGTGGGTGTCTATATGACATTAAGGTTCCACAAGGATATTCTTCAAATTTGAGAAGGTGTGTTTCAATGGACGATTTGAAGTTAGTGGGAATGAAGTCTCATGATTATCATGTGTTGATGCAACAACTATTACCGGTAGCTATTAGGGGCATTATGAAAGATGAAGTGCGGACCACTATAACAAAATTGTGTATTTTCTTTAATGCTATATGTAACAAAGTCATTGACATTGAAAAGTTGGATGAATTGGAAATGAGGGTTATATTATTTTGTCCCAACTAGAGATGCATTTTCCTCCTGCATTTTTTTGATATAATGGTGCACCTGATAGCGCACTTGGTAAGGGAGGTAAGGCTCTACGGTCGGTTTACCTAAGGTGGATGTACCCTTTCGAGCGATACATGAAGATCTTAAAAGGGTATTCTAAAAATCCTTATCGGCCAGGAAGCCTCAATCGTTGAGAGATATGTAGTGGAAGAGGCTATGGAGTTCTGTAAAGATTATCTATCAGGGGCGACGTTACAATCTCGGCATGATAAAGCGATAAGTGAGGGAACTCGAGGAATCAAAGCGAAGAATATGCTTCATGCGAGAGGTGTTGCAAGCACACTTTGTACATCTTAAATAATACGGAAGAAGTTCAACCATACATTGATGAACACGAAAGAGTTTGAAGAATATGAATCCAAGGAAGAATGACATGCAGATAGCTAATGAGCAAAAGAAGACATTTATAAAGTGGTTCCGGAGATGGTATTGCACGAGACCGGTGTGTCGGCTACAATCGAGTGGTTAGCTGGGGCCTTCTTATCGGTCATCACTTGGACGGGTTATGATATCAACGGATATTCTTTCTACACAAAAGACCAAGATGACAGAAGTTCTGTGCAAAATAGTGGGGTGATGGTTGAAGTTGAATCCATGCACTTTTCAAGTTCGAAAGACAAAAACCCGGTGTTAGCATCAATGGCTTATTATGGAGTTATTGAAGAAATATGGGAGATGAGCTACACCAAGTTCAAAGTTGCTTTATTTAAATGTAAGTGGGTTACCAATAATGTTGTTGTAATAGATCCTAAATTTGGATTTGTCTCGGTTGATCTTCAAAGACTTGGTCATAGAGACGAGCCATTCATTCTAGCAAGCCGGCGAAACAAGTGTTTTATGTTACGAGACCACCGCAAATAACAAAATGTCCATTGTACTTCAAAGTAAAAAACAGAAGTATGGTGAAGAATCCTTGAACCTGGATGATACACTCCCTTTCACAACAAATCCACCTATAACACGTGAAGTAGAATTGGTAGATGATGAAGAATATGCTCCAAGGAAGGATCATTCTGAAGGAATATGAGAAACCATATAAAGTAAGATCTTAAGTTATGAAAAAGTCCTATGTTATTTTTGTACTGGTTTAACATGTTAGTTCATTTTATTCATTTGTTTATTATTTAATAATAACCCTATCTAACATTATTCATTTGTCTTTGATGAAAAGGAATATGTCTAGCTCTGACGAGTCATCGGGTGATGGTGGGAATGATGTACCGGTGGTGAGAAGGAGTAGAGGTAGCACACATATGGGTGCGTTAATTGCACATCGTGGCGGTCAGAAAAAGAGGCTGCATGTGGAGTTTGATGCCAATATGAATCCAATTGGTCAAGAGGAAGACAATTTCATTAGCTACGTAGGCTATCTGGCTCGAAGCAAAGTTCGCATTGTATTCTCTCATTGGAAGTTGGTTCCTCCTAAAACAAAGGAGTTGATCTGGGCACAACTTTTGGTATCTCACTTCGATATCTTCTGCATTTGTATCTTTAGTTTTATTACTTAATTTCTTTCATATCTTCTCTTTTACCTTGCAGCAAACGTATGATGTGCCTAACAATAAGGCCATGTACAAGCATTGGATGGGCGAGGTTCGTCTACATAGGAAAGACTTTAAGAACAAGCTCACTAGAAAGTATATTCGAGGGGTAAAGAGGGACAAGGACCCATGTCGGGACTATGATTACATTTCTCCAGGTTGGAGGGAGTTTGTGGTGTCACGCCGAATCCTAAATTTCTTGTAAAATTTCTTTCATATCTTATCTTTTAGTTGAATCTATTTGACATCAAAGGCTCAGTTTTTATTTGTTTTCGTGTCACGGGGAAAAAGTCAGGCCAATAGAGAGAGGCAAGCGAGAAATAAGTATCCGCATTGCATGTCGAGGTGGCTATAAGAAGCTTGAACGAAGGCGATGGAAGAAGAGTTGCGAGAGAATGAAGGAAGCTACCGAATCCGATCCTTCCTTGTTATCCAGGCCCTCGAGCATCCTCCTCGTCACAAAAAATGGATAGTGCGAGGAAGAAGGGTGACAAATACGTTAATGAAGATAGGGCTGAGGTTGCCTTAAAGATTGTAAGTAGTTAAATTAAAAATATTAAATAGCCTCTGTTGTTTCATACTTGTAGAGTTTAGTTACTATTTATGAAAAATCCTATGATACAGGATGCACTTGAGCAGCGAAGTAGCCAAGGTTCATTCACGCCGGGTACACGGATGGACATTTTGTCCGCGGCGATTGGGAAGCCTGATTACCTTGATCTTTGTTCGTGGGGAGCCGAGGGGAGTTAGTGTCGCGAAATATTTTGGATGGCGTTCGAGTTGTTCGCATGACGATGACAACCCTAGTCCTCAGCTTGTAGCCAAAATTCGAGCATCCCTCGTAGATGAGGTTATGGCACAACTACGGGGTGAAATGAGGGAGATGATACAAGGGAAGGTAAATACGCAACCTTCAAACCGGGAATCCCCGGCCTTCCCAAGCAAAGAAAGAAAGTTTTCACACTCCGGATGTACCTATTGGCAAACCTTCTCATCACTCTCCAGATGTACTTATTGGCGAGCCTGGCGAGCCTTCTCACACTCCACAAGGGGGACAACCCTGCACTCTATATTTGGATGACCCACACCGGCATATTGTTGCCGATGGTCTTGTTTACCCAGAACAAACCACACACCACAATATGCAAATTCCACAAGACCAACGTAGGGTGACTCTATAAGTGTGCGAGAGGGGGAAGAAAAGACAGCCATCCCGATTGTTGATGAGGAGGTTCCCACGCTAGACGCTGCCACCACATCGTTCATCCTTTGGCCGCATCATCTTATTGAGGTGGGGACGACACCTCCAATGGTAGGAAATACATTACTAATTGACGATGAGTAGGGTTTAGGATTGATTTTCATTGCTAACCCATTCATAATCTGTTTATTATGTTTTCATAGCATGAACAAGCATGACGCAGATTTCCATACTTATCACAGCTGCGAGAGGTCTACAAGGACATCGTCTCTATAGGCTTGCAGATGCCTCTGGGCATTGTCAGTGCAGACAAGACATATCCGATATCAATTGACAAGAAGGATTTGACAGAGTTTATGCATATGGACTATTTAGATATACAAGTGGCTTCAACTTGCAATCTTGTAAGTTTTTTTTTTACCCTTTAATTATGTCAATACTCTTTTTTTGTTTAATATATTCAACAACACTTATCATTTTATTTCGATCATAGTGTCTGCCACGACATATGCAAAAAGGGAGACCGATTGGATTCGTATGGATTCTTATGTCCTAGATCCACGGCTTCGGCTCGCAATATCTTAGCCGGGAGGGCCATTTATGTTGGTTTAAGAATGGGCGACATAAAATCGTCTTGTTATCTAGCGCTAATACATGAAAGGTGCGTATTTTTTTTTTTTGTCTATATAAGATTTTTAAGGATAAAATGCTTTTTTATCTTAGTTTAATATTAATATGTATATGTTGTAGTGGTCATTGGACCCTGTGTGTTGTTTGTCCCGCCAAGAACGCATGTTATTGGTTCGATTCCATAGGTGCAAGCCAACCGAGGATATCAAAAACATGTTTGCCGAGTAAGTAAATTTTTGTCTAAATCATCGATTCTTTTTTTAAATGAATTGTTTTCATGTCTGTTAATTTCCATTTTAATGATAGGGGTCTTAGGACATATAGACAGATTGCTGGAGCACGAGAGCAGGGTGGACCGAAGTGGTTTTATCCGAAGGTAAGTAGTTTCAATTCAAGTTTTTTCTGAGACACGGTAGCTTTGTTTAACAATTTGTTTTTGATTTATAGTGCCATCACCAACCAGGGAACACCGAGTGCGGATACTACGTTATCGGTTGGATGCAATCTATCGTTTCCACCGGACGTGCCTACTTTGGCTTGCAAAACGTACGTAATGCTTCGTGATCCTCAAATGATGATATTTTTTGTTGTGGTACTTCAGTTGTTAATTATACCTTGTTTTCCAATTTACAGTTTTTTCATACTGAGGATCTGTACTCACAGGATGACATCGATTCGGTTCGAGACATGATGGCTAGATATCTTCTTGAACATGGCTCAATGTGAATATATAGGCAAGTCATTACTTGTTAGGGTGATTGTCATTGTGAAACTTATTAAGCTGTGCTGATTTCGGTTTCTGTAAATTATTGGTGCTGCTCTTGAATTTGCCACTTTAATTGCTGTGAATATGAGGTTTGATTTTGGAATATGAGGTTAGATCACTTGTTTAATTCTGGAAATAGATCACTGTCATATGAGGTTTGATTTTGCCATTATACCTACTGCATTTGATTTTCCAATAACCAAGACTTGAGAATTTTGTTGAATCATACCATCATAACTGATTTGCTGAAAATTTTATGTGTGCTTCTTGTTTGGGAGGCGTTTGATTTGCTTGTGTGGTGCTGTGATTATTACTAGGTGGCTCTCATTCACTTTAGCATTAGAGTTGAGCTAAATTCTGTATGCTTAAACCTTGAAATTCTGTTAAGCTTTGTGTGCAAAAGTGATTGCTGCTATATATATTTGCCTCTTGTCGGATATCAGTGTTATTGCCAATTGAAGGGAATGTTGATGCTATCTAATTGCTGCATTAAATTGTGAAAGTGTTGTGAAATTTTGGAGATTAATTGCCTCCAAATGTGAGAAAAATTTGTTGTCATAGTGGTGCTTTGTTTGTTGTTTTGGTCTAGTTTTAGTAACCTAAATCTAGGTCATACCTTCTTTCTTTTCTCTGTTGAATTTGCTTTGAAAGTTTGTGGACTAACTACACTTTAATTCATTATCGGTGACTTTCCCGAACTTGTCTTCTTAGGCTGCAGTTGAAGTTTTCTCTTTGGAGTTGTTGATATTCTTGCATCCTCATGGTTATGTTAGAAGCTAAGTTGTGAATTTGATTGATTTTGTTGAACTGATCTGAGCTGAATACGAACATCTATATTGTCATTCTCTTGTATGATCTTGTATGTGTAGCCAATATTCTTTCGTTGAAGTCACTTTTACAATTTTCTTCTCGAACCTTGCTGTATTCATTGTTATTTCACCTTCTTTTGATGGAATGCACATACATATACACTAGTGCAAAAAAAGGCTTTAAGACCGCCTCATTTGGAGCGGACAATGGACACCCCGGTCTTAAAGGAATGACCGGTGGCAGTTCCGTAAATATAAAGAACTTCTTGCACCGGATCAATTTTTCACCGCTCTTAAAATCATTATTGAGACCGACTAAAATACCACCGGTCTTAAAAATTGAACTGAAATTTCAATTACTTTCTAAATATATCTCATATAGCCGTACTTATATTTTCTGCGGTAAAACATAATAAGGAAAAATTTCAATATAAAAAGTCTAAAGTTTTAAGACCGAACTTATCAACAAGACGGTCTTAAAAGTTTTCTTTCAAGACCAGGACATATGATACTTGCGGTTTGAAAAAGTTCATTAATATTAAGACCGGCGTTTTAAAAGGAACGGTCTTAAAGGTTAAACTTTTAGATCGGACGTTTAATATGACCGGGATTAATGTAAATATTAAGACCGTCTCTTTTTTATCCGGTCTTAAAAATCCAAGCAAGATATACATTTCTTCGCGCGAAAGCTTTTGTTACTCGTGGAGAACCTGCGTTCACGTTCCGAAACCCTTCCCGTTGCATTACCTCTCTTCCTCGCCCACGTACCATCAGCCCTTGTTACTCTCTCATTTGCTCGAGGCATTCCTCTCTTCCCGTCTCGAAAATGGACGGTGAAAACAAATCTATTCGTGTTCGGCAACGCCGGTTCGGTGTGACGGGTGTGAGTGAGAACGAACCCTCTTCATCTCACAATGAGGCTCGTAATCGCCCCGCACGCCGTGGTAGAAGAGGCACACGAATGATGGATGTGACCCTAAGTCGGACTTCGGGTCAAAGCTCGAGATTGGTTTAATGCAAGGTTGGAACCGTCGGTCCTAATAAAAGCAAATATAATAGTTTTGTCGGCTGTCTAGCACGCAGCAAGGTTAGCATCTTGACGGATGAGTGGAAAAGTGTGGACTATAAGAATGTAAAGGATCCTATTTGGGAGACTATCCGGGTTACATACAATGTCCCTGACTGTCAGAAGTTGAAAGACAAGACATTGTCTTATTGTGCTGATCGGTGGAGGAAGTTTAAGACCTTTCTCGCTAACACGTATATTTTCTCCGATGTTCCGCCTGCCAAACATCCTTGGGAAGTTTACACATTTATTGATGAACGAATTTGGCGACAATTTGTTCTTCTACGGACCACTCCGAAGCTCAAACGGTGAGTTTATATTTAGTTTTGTTTTCCCTTTTGTTTGCTTATTAACATGTGCGGATATGTGAATGTTATTGTGTTCATCTAATCCTATTAGTTATATAATAGTTCGGTGTGTGAATAGAAGTATACATTTCCCGCCTTTGTCTATGCAAGTCCGATATGTCAACCACGAAAAGGTAAATTACCGATGAGAAGGTATTAATTGTGTAATGGTTTGTCTTGCAAAGGAGGAAATGAATAGTCTTAAAAGGGGGAAACTTTATATACCCAATTGTTACTATCTAATGGGGACTCGCTGATCCCATTGGATGCCTTAAAAAGGATCAAGTTTGTATTATTCTCGTAAGCATAATTCTCTTTTGTTTCTTAACCTATCTATCTAGCTAGCACTACAAAACATAGCTCCAATTTCTTCTACAATTCTACATCTTCCTTAAATAAAATGTTGAAACTTGATGAAGTGAAGAATTTGACTTGTTTTGATTGACGTTCATATGAAGCGAAGTTCTCTAATTTTACGTTAGTGACATGCATGGCTGGAATTCATAATTAATAGATGTTTTCAATCCCGATTCACGTAAAAGAAGGGAACAAGCACAGGAGACAGGTAGAAAGAATGATTGCCCTCATAGGCTTCTCGCGCGGATATCAAAAGGCCGAAAAAGATTTGATGACGCAAGCGGAAGAGATTGGATGATGAAGCGAATCCAATCCTTCGTGATACATGCTCCTCCATCTCCAATACGTCGCGAGGAGTTGTGGTTGCATATTCGGCAAAAGCCAAGCGGCGCCTACACGAGTGAACAAACTCGTCTAGTTCTTTGAAAAGAATTGTAAGTATCGTTATTGTTATTTTTAGTTACTAAATATGTTTCATTACTAAGCTTCTCGTTATACGTATCTTACGGGAAGATCTTTAAAAGAAAGAAGCAGAGGGATCTTTTGTGTCGGACGGGAGGAATGATGTTCGACCGTTGCGGCCGGAAAACCGGATCACCCGGGCGTGTAAGGGGAATTGGAGGACGGGTAGGCATAAAGCAAGTCTTTGGTACATCCAAACGCCATAGACAAAGTATGGTTACCCGGGAGGAGATGGACCAGACGCGGGCCGCTAATAAAGCTTCAATGATCGCAATGTTTCAATCCGAGATGAGCCGGATGAAGGAGGAACCGAGTCCGAGGCTGCTTTTGAGCAATCGTCCGAGAGACCGGTGTTCCCTTCACACACTCACCTGCAACTGTGCAGCAGAGCACTAGAGGGAGCTGCATTGTTGGAGAGTCAGAGCAACCTTGTGACCTTTATGTGGAGGATTCCGATCATCATGATGGACGATTATTGGTTGCAAAAGGGACTGTCCTCAACTTGGGATCAACTGTACACCACCAACAAATGCCTGATGATGAAGTCAGAGTGTCAGTTGAAAAGGTGATCATTGATGCACACTCCCTCTCCAACCGATGAGCCGAAGCTTGTGAGTGATGTCAAGGGAACCTTCATCCCTTGGCCGGTGAAGCTTGTACATGTCTCTACCGCTCCCGAAGCTTCAATCCCTCTTCCTCCGGTTCCATCCCTCGTCGGGCTCCATCCCCTCCTCAAGCTCTATCCCCATCGCTAAGTTGGCTGCGCCGGGAAAAAATATCCGATCTAATGAAAAGTGGATATTTTAAGGATAAATCGTGGCCTGTCGATGAAGTAGTAGGTGTCCCTCATCCTATGCCCGTTCAAGTTGACACCGTTGATGTTGAGTCCCTGCTGCTTCCTCGACAGGAGCTTACTGATGCAGTTGTTAGAATTTTTATGAAGTAAGTATCTTCTATCTATAAGTACATCATTTAAATGCATCGTTTAGACATACATACATATATACTAATTCCCTGATCGATGTCATTATGGTAGGTTCTTGCATCATGAATTGGTTCAAAGGTGCAGGATCAACGATTTTGGATTCTTGTGCCCTGTCTATTCAAGTCAAACATCCCTGCAGGAGAGACAGGAGTACATATCAAAGAGGTTACGCTCAAAGTGATCGAAAGTTGTACTTTTTGCCATTCTTCCACAGTACATATCAAAAATCTTGTCCGCAATTCACTTAATTACGCTACATATATATATCACCGAGTATAGTTTACCGATGTGAATTTTCAGCCGCCATCGCGTTGGTCGTCATGTGCATGGACGAGCATAAAGTTATCTTCTTATGCTCCACTCACACCGAGCCATTGCCTACGTTGGTGCGGACCATCAACGAGTAAGCATGTCATTTTGATTCTCTTGTCCGACATCTCGCTTTGTGAATTTTAAGTGAATCATTGATAAATTTGTGATTTTGATGATAGTGCCATGAGGACCTTCCAAAGACTAGAAAAGAAAAGGCGTGCTACTCGGGACAAAGACCCCATATGGTACAAAACCAGAGGTTGGTACAATATTTAATTTGTAGCACACCGCCTTGTGAACTTGGTCATTGAGCTATATATATGCTCTTATATATATTTCTTGTTCATTTTAGACCCGTCGGCAACCACGAGAGTCCAACTTATGTGGGCCGTACATCATGAAACACATGTATGATATTACAAGGCGAGGGATACTAAATTAACGCAAAGGTAAATGTATTTGATGTTACATATTATGTAAGTTAATTCAGTTTCTCGCTTCATGTTACAAATGAAATATGCACGCAAGTTAATTCATTCTTTTGTCTTTGATGTTACGAGATGTTTCAATGCAAAACTCCCTTTCCCGATGATGAACGGAGCACATACGCAATGTGTTTTGTGAATATCTCGTATGGTCTGATCTTAGAGTTAGAAAAATGACAATAATTAATGTCCTAAATTCATTTGTAAGTATAATCTGTAGCAACAATAATCGACCTTCTATAAATTTGTTTATTTTTTTGAACAATTCATTTGTAAATATACATAGGCAATGTAAAATTCAATAAATAAATTTAGTTAAATTTTCGAACAATTTTCTTGTGTCCATTTTGGGTTTCTGAATGTATTATCGGATGGTGGATATAGCTATTTAATTTAGTGTTTGAAATCTGAGACTTTTAGGACCGTTCATTAACAGCATGTCCGGTCTTAAAGGTCCGCAAAAATTTTCGGTGTAAAAAGTATGAGACTTTTAGGACCGTATATTTCTTTAGTGTCCGCTCCTAAAAGCTTAAAAACCACATGAACTTTTAGGTGGGACGTATTATAAAAGGTCGGTCTTAAAAGTCCGCCGCTTAACTTTTAGGACCGTAGTTTTATATATAATCCATCTTAAAAGTCTTTTGGTTAAAAGTATGTTTAACTTTTAGGACCGTATGTTGTTATTTGTGCGATCTTAAAAGTCATTCACCTATAAATACCCCTTTTCAGACAAATTAAATGGTTAGGGTTGAAGACAACCGAGGTTTACGCGTTTCGCTCAAGCTAGGTCCTTCTTTATCATCGTTTTTACCTTTCCATGTGTAGAGGCAGCATTATCGGTGTCCCTTTTATTTTGTCTTTTGTCTTTTTGTCGGAAAAAGAAGGAAGATAATGAAAAGGACACTTTGTTTCTCACATGGGGAGGTAAAACCGACGTCAACGAAGGTCCAACCTTGAGAAGAATAGTCACTTTGTTTGTTCTTGTCCGAATAAGGTAAAAGCTCTTTTTTTTGTATGTTCTTAACCGTATTCTCGTGAATTTCGTTGTTGGGTTTACACGAGGACAATGTTTTGTTTGTTTCCTTTTTGTCGAAAAAGAAAGATGATAATTAAAAGGACAAGAGGCAATCGGATATGGAAACCAAAGCCGACAAAAATGGCGTGTTTTTAGGACCGTCGATTTACTAACTAAAGTCTTCGTTCTTTTATTTTAGGTTTTTAGTACGCCATTATCCGTCCTTCATAGTTGCCTTGTTTATTGCTTTCCGTGTTCAGATAAAGTACTAAACTCGCACGAGAACAAAATTTAAAAATATTTTATTTACTAATTTTTTTACATTTTGCCCTATAGGGGCAGCGATCACACAAAAAAAAAAAAAAAAAAAAATGCAACAAAAAAAAAAACTAATCCCTCTCGTAGTCGGAAAGGGAGGGGCGTCGGAGTCGTCGGAGTTGTCGGAGTTGTCGGAGTCGTCTTCGGGATCGTAGTTCACGTCATTGGCTCGGAGTACCATGTTCAGCTTGTTGTTCATGGTATGAGCAAGCCGAACCAATTGGCCCAAACGTCGATCGATTTGATCGACGCGGGCCACCAGTGACTGCACCAACTGCTTCACAGTCGGATTTGGAGGAGGCGGTGGCGGAGGGGGCTGAGGTTGAAGAGGAGGAGGAGGAAACGGAGGACCTGGGGGAGCAGCCATTACGAGTGGAGGCCGAGGTTGAAGATGAGGAGGATGAAATGGAGGACCGGGGGAGAAGAATGTGAAGAAAGTACAAGTAACAACGGGTTTAAATAGAGAACCCATCCCGAACAATGTGAAACGCCGAAAGCTTTAACGAGGAGACGCATTGTTCATCAGAATACGAGGAGACGCCTAGTTGGGAAGTTTATCTGGAAGCCGAAGAGACTCTGCATGATTCATTTGAACAGTGTGAAAGTACCGGGTAAATGATAAAAGGCCGGTCTTAAAGGTAATACTTTTAGGACCGGACTTATTATAAAAGACCGGTCTTAAAAAATTAAATAATAGAATTTTATACCGCATACCTATAAGTACCGGGTTAATGATAAAAGGACGGTCTTAAAATAAAATGAATTGGAAAAATATTAAATAATGGAATTTTATACCGCGTACCTATAACTCCTTATTAATTCCTCACTACCTCGTAACTCCAAACTACGTACGTGGCTATCTCGAGAACAGCTCTTCGCCTCTATTAATTAACTCCTCATCCCTCTCTGCCCCTAACCGCTCAAACCATGGTTAGATTCAAGAGAACGCTCGTAGGGTGCTCTTAGTCGTGATGCTCGTGCCTTCCGTCGATCGTTATACGGTGCGCCTCCTCCATCGAGAGTCCGTCCTATTGTGAGAAGAGTCTCGGGTCGTTGGACCCATTGTTATTTCTTCGGATGATGAAGAGGTTCCCGCTCCCCCTCTCCAACCTCTTGGCCCCACCGCGACTACTACGACCCCTCTCCTCTTTCCTCTAATGAAGCATTGTGGCTGATTCGAGTAATACTGAAACTTGCTTGATCTCCGGCGGGAAATTAATGTCGTTCACGCCGAAATCGCCAAGGCTTTGGAGGATAATAAGCTTTAGGAGATGTTTAGTCGATTCTTGTTTTTGATAATTTTCTCGCTTGTTTTTGTTTTGTATTTTTTCTTGTGTACGTGCATATGCAAGTAATATATGTAATTAAAGAAACTCCAGTTTTTCCTTTAATTTTTATTCATTCATTCTTTGCGCTCGCCAAATCTTTTATTAGAAATCACAAAAAGAATTTTAGGACCGGAGTATTATAAAACGGCGGTCTTAAAAAGTTGTATATATAACCGTCTCCTTTTAATGAACCGGTTTAATTGTCTCAATTTAGGTCCGGAGGATTATAAACCTCCGGTCTTAATAAAATCCCAAATATAAAACATGTCTCGCTTCGTCGCGCGGAATATTAAATTTCCCCTCTCGAACTTCTCTTGTCGCGCCTAAAGTGTTACTCAGGTTCTCGCCGCCACTCGTCGCTGGTTCGCGTTGCTCTCTCGACAATCACTTTCTCGCTTCCTTAGCTATACGTCTATAGACCAAGCCGTAAGAGGTGTTTCGGTTATATAAGTTTATGATTTTCCCGCTCATCGTTCGGGTTTTTCCTGGGTTGAGCGAAATCGATCAAATGTTCTTGTGGGTTTTCGTGTTGTTAATGGATATTGTATTTTGAAGATTATAATTGCATTTTAGACCTACCCAACTGACCAATAAATGTTTTTAGGGTACTCTTTTACGTCATGCAACATCAACGTTCGTGGCGGGAGAAGAAAGACTAAGCAAACGCATTTGAATTTATATGATACAGGGTGAGTCCACAAGACCTTCACGCGATGAATTTAATTTCCTCGTCATGCATTTATTTTGGTTCTTGGATTCTCTCGCGATACATTTATGACCAAAAGTGATTCTTCGTTCGCATTTAATGAGCAAGTTTATCCGGAAAAAAAAAAGGAAAAAAAAGACTTAACCGACATTTGAGCATATATATGTATGTTAAATCTTTCCGTCTATATATATAGGAATTCTACTATGGATCACGGTTGGATAAATGCTAAACGGACGAGTGTTGAATATCGAATGGGGTGAGAGACTTTATAAAATTTGCTAAACAAAATGCCCATGCGAGGGTGGGAAGTTTTATTGCCCTTGTGTAAAATGTTTGAATGAGAGGCGACTAAGTCCCGAAGTTATACACACACATTTAATTTGTGAAGGAATTTGTAAGACTTATACGGTATGGGTATGGCATGGTGAAAAAATACCAAGTGGGTCTCAACATAGGGAAGTGGCCTTTGATGATAATGACACGGATATGGATGATCACATAGAGGACATTATCCGTGATGTAGGAGAAGAGGCTTTTCATCAATCACATGCATATGGTAATATGTGCGGTGATGCAGAGACCCTCTATACCGTGGGTGTAAAAAATACCAATTGTTGAATGCCGTATTGAAATTGGTAAGCTTGAAGGCACGTCATGGATGGAGCGACAAGAGTTTTTCAGAAATGCTTGAGGCTTTTAAGGACATGCTTCCGGATGATAATGTGTTGCCGCATCGATACTATGATGCTAAGAAAATACTTTGTCCACTCGGGGATGGAGTACAAAAAGATCCATGCATGCCCGAATGATTGCGTGTTGTATAGAAAAGAGTTTGAAGAGGAGCGAGTTGTCCGAAATGTGAAACCCCAAGGTACAAGTCAAATAAGGGGCCTGCAAAAGTGTTGTGGTATCTTCCAATCATACCAAGGTTCAAGCGGTTGTTTGCGAATGAAAATGATGCAAAAAATTTGAGGTGGCATGCAGATGAGAGGATTTCTGATGGAAAGCTTCGACATCCGGCCGATTCTTCTCAATGGAAGAAAATCGATCAATTATTTCCGAACTTCGGCGAAGAACCTAGGAACCTTAGGCTTGCCCTTAGCACGGATGACATGAATCCATATGGAAGCCTTAGCAGCATACATAGTTCATGGCCCGTACTACGATTATTTACAACTTATCTCCAATGTTATGCATGAAACGAAAGTACATCATGCTGTCTATGTTGATTTCGGGACCGAAACAACCAGGAAATGACATTGATGTTTACCTTCAGCCCTTGATCGAAGACTTGAAGGAGTTGTGGGCAGAAGGTGTTGATGTTTTTGACTCTTTCAATAAGGAGGTGTTTAAAATGCGAGCCATGATATTTTGTACTATAAACGACTTCCCAAAGATATGGGAACTTGTCGTGGTATAGTGTAAAAGGCCATAAAGCATGTCCGGTTTGTGAAGAAGGCACACGCTACCATCAACTTCAACATGGAAGAAAGACGGTTTATCTTGGACATAGGAGATTTCTTAGACGGGGCCACCCATATCATCGATTGAAGAAAGCCTTTTTTGGTGGCCAAGAGTATGAAGATGCTCCGATGGCATTGACCGGGAGCAAGTTTATGAAAAGGTGAAAAATATCAATGTCGTATTCGGTAAGACTGCAAAGTGTAGAAAAGAAACAAATATATGGAAAAAGAGATCTGTATTCTTCGATCTTCCATATTGGCGCAATCTTGATGTGAGACACAAAGTATTGATGTCATGCATGTGGAGAAAAATGTATGTGATAGTATTGTCGGCACGCTTCTCAACATACAAGGTAGTTCCAAGGATGGTGTGAAGGCAAGATTGGATCCGATAGCAATGGGAATACGCAAAGAGTTACATCCAAGGCCGGAAGGGAAGAGAACTTATTGTCCCCGGCTTCTCATACTTTGTCTAAGGATGAGAAACGAAGTTTTTGTGAGTGTTTACATGGCACAAAAGTTCCCACTGGGTATTCTTCAAATTTGAAGAGGCTTGTATCGATGAAGGACTTGAAATTAGTAGGCCAAAAGTCTCATGATTGTCATGTCTTGATGCAACGTGACTACTCCCAATAGCTATTCGATGCATCGCCGAATATGATCTTCGGGTCTTTTTGACTAGACTTTGTGTCTTCTTCAATGCGCTTTGTGGTAAAGTTTTCGAGATTGAAAAGTTGGATGAATTGGAGAATGAAGGATATCTTATCTTGTGCCACCTTGAGAAGCTTTTTGTTCCTACATTTTTTGACATCATGGTTCATCTAATTGTTCATCTAGTGAGGGAGATAAAGATGTGCGGCCCTATCCATTTACGGTGGATGTACCCAATTGAAAGATCTATGAAATTCCTAAAAGGGTACGTGAAGAACGCATACCGGCCAGAAGCATCGATTGTTCAGAAATATGTTTCTGAAGAAGCCATGGAATTTTGTCAAGATTATTTGGCCAAAGTAAGACATATTGGGCTTCCAAAACGTCAGCATGCTGATGGGGGTAGACGAGGGGCTTCCGTAAAGAGTGTGGATCCTGATGAATTGTCACAAGTCCACTTATACATCTTGAATAATGTCGATGAAGTTCAAGCCAGCATAGCTGCACATAAAGCAGCTGTAAGGAAAGAAAATCATCGAATGATCGAACAAAGGTTGATTAGGGAGCATAATGAACTTTTGCAAACTGGTTCAAACAAAAGGTCGAGGGAGAGGAATGTGTTTCGATACAATCAAATGGTTAGCAGGTGGTCCCGAGGTTGATGTCATAAGTTGGAATTCGTATGTGATCAATGGTTATACATTTTACACGAAGTCCCTAGATGATACGAGCACGGATCGGAAACAGTGGTGTTATGTTAGAGGCTGAATCTATGCACTTCTCCAGTTCGAAAGACAAGAGCCCTTTATTGGCGTCATGCCATATTATGGGGTTATTGAAGAGATTTGGGAGGTGGACTATGTGAAAATTAGATTTCCCATTTTCAAATGCAAGTGGGTTAATGTCAATAATGGTGTTCGGATCGATCGGCTAGGATTTACATTAGTCGATGTCAATGGTAGAAGTTTTGGAGATGAACCTTTTATTATGGCAGACCAGGCAAAACAAGTGTTCTATATCACCGATCAAGAAAATAAAATGTGGTCTGTAGCTCTCCAAGGAAAGAGGGTCATTGATATTGATGAGGAAATGAATTCAAATTATGGTATTCCCGAGAGTACTCCTTTTTCAAGGGGTCTACCGGACATGAACGAAGAAGATGAAGCGGATAATGAACCCGGCATAAGAAGTGATCATCAAGAAGGGATATGGGAAGATATCACTTTATAAAAGAGTCAATTCATAAGGTAATATTCATATGCAGATTTCTTTGAAGACTTTAAGGCTTTAACTATATATATTATATTCCTTCTATCTATGTTCATAGTTAATGTCACGATGACTATGAATTTTGTTCTTGTTTTATTTTTGTGGCGGGATCCGATCCAAAGGGGCATGTTATATAAGAGGATGTTACGTTGTTGGGTGGGGGAATCAGATGAAGGCATGGTGAATATTATTTTGGGCGCATGTATGTTGTACTTGTAACTTATTGTATTTGTAAGAAAGTTATCTTATTGTATGAATTAATTTAGGTGTTGTAGTCATAGTAATCATTAATTAAGAGGCCAAATAGCTCATGGTGAATAATATTTGTATTCTTTTTCCAATTCAATTTATTCAAATAATTGTTCATAGCTTGTAGCTTAAAGTATCGAATTTTATGTGCTTTGGATTGGGTGGTGGATTTGTGTATATATATAATCAGGAAGAACAGCAGGGAAAAATTCGGGAAAATTTAGACCGGAAATAATAAAACGGTCTTAAATGTTCACTTGTTACGACCGGATGTAATTATATGACCGGTCTTAAAGATCGTCATATTTTAACATGGTCTTTTAAGACCGGTTTATTTAGACGTCTGGTCTTAAATTAAAATATTTAAGACCGGATGTTTTTATCATCCACTCTTGAAAGTCAGTCCTTTAAGACCGTGTGTAATTATTCGTGTGGTCTTAGAAGCCGCTATTTTTCAGACCGTATGTGTCTTGTCCGGTCTTATAATTACGATCTTTTAAGAGCGACCTATTTTCGGCCGGTCTTAAAAGTTGAGCATTAGGATCGAACAAAAAATATTTCGGCTTCATTTAATTCAACTTTTTAAGACCCAAGTTTTTAAATGTCCGGTCTTAAAAGAGTTTCTTTAAGACCGGTTCGAGTCCGGTCTTAAATGGTAGACTTTTAATACCGGCTGGAACAAGACCGGTCGCATATCCGGTCTTACGACCCCCCTTTTGTCCGGTCTTAAAAGCCTTTTTTCCACTAGTGATAATTCATACAGTCATAATATATTTCACATTCATTGTTATCTATTGTCATTCACCGCATATGCGCTTAATTATTTTGTGAAGTATTTAAAAGCAAATTGGCCAAACAAAACAAAGCAAGCATATTTTTTTTTAAAAAGAAAATAATTTAAGGCGACCTGAAAATCAATTCAGGGCGTCTTTGGATCATAAGAGGCAAATCAGGTTGCCTTTTTCCAAAGATGAGGCGACCTGATTTTTAATCAGGTCGCCTAAAATGATAAAAACGAACCCATAAGAAGCGACCTGAAAATTCAGGTCGCCCCATATGAGGCGACCTGAATGCTTTTCAGGTCGCCTCATATGCGACGACCTCAACACAAATCCGGTCGCCACATATGAGGCGACCTGAATAGTGTTCAGGTCGCCTCATAAGAGGCGACCTGATTTGTGTCCAGGTCGCCTCATATGAGGCGACTTGATTTGTGTTCAGGTCGCCTATTAAGAGGCGACCTGTAACATCCCATTTTCAAAAGCAGTATATATATTTTTTCATCAGAGTAGAGCATCGAAGCGATTGAGTAACTGATATTTATATTCAAAATGCTTTGTAAGTCCGGCTGATTATGGAGCGGTACGTTATACCGAGTGTTTTCAAAAGTAAATAACAAAAGAAGAAAGTCTTGGTGAGTCCTTATGCGTGCCGCTTGCCTTTCTCCTCGATCCTTGGTCCTCCCGACCCCGACGCTATGTTAAGAGCGAGGTTCAATGCCCATTGAACCTCGGTAACGGTTAACCTCATGCTTATGTAAACAATATATGTATGACAGATATTCATAACATCACAACAATAATCAATACAAAAGCCCATAACAGATGTATGATTAGAAATACATAACCACGTATGTAAGATAATAACAGCGTATGTAACATAACCACGTATGCTACAGCAATAGTTAGAACATAACCTCGTATGTGACATAACCACGTATGTAAGTCTTAGTCGATGAACACAAAAATCATATATAATCATACAATAAGCATCAGAGCTAGTGTTACAGTACGCGAACGTACCTTCGTTGATGAATACGGTACGTTTGTCGGTCGAAAATGCGTTCACAGATATCCTATGAGGGTAATATCACATTTATTAATTCCCAAACAATATCCTAATAGATATCTTAGTCACAAATGACTATTTTGCCCTTGCAACATTTATTTCCCACTTTATTCCTTCAAAATTCGTAGAACAACGCTGGTACAAATCTCGGCAGCATTTTGTCTAACTTTGAAAAATCATAATTAATTCTAGAAATATCGAAACGAGGATCCGTAAAATTCCTTGGAATCCTTAGGATTTCTATTTTCAAGTAAAAATAATAAACCTTGCCCAGATTACACGAATCACTCCCAGGTTTTAAGTTTTGAACCTCTGCCCAGCATTTTTCCAGAAATTCGTAGCCTAACTTTGAGGATTTTTATCTCTCTGTACAGAAATCATTTTGACATGTTCTTGACATATTTAAAAATCCCTATATGTCTATTTTAACCATGGATTTTCTCAGAATTTTGTGACCATGTTTTCAATATGAAATTCTGGCGTTTTCATCACTGCCTCCAGAAATTCCAAACCGATGAAATTTCGCTAGAACTTCGTTACGTTGATGATTTTCTTCCAGAAATTTTGCTATATGACCTCCCTCATCATTTTTTCGAAATAAAGATAATTTTGACTATAAAAACATGTAAATAAAATTATCCTAGCATATTTAAGATCTAAGCTACTTCTATCTAAGAATTTAAGAACTAGAACTTAAAGAACTTAAAGCTAGAGCTAGAGAACTCACCAAGAACCTTGCTCCTCCTTCTTCAAGACTCCTCACTCTCACTTTCACTCTCTATATCAGATTTACTAAGCTTGTTTTGGTGTGAAATTTGTGAAAAGGTTGGTGCTCTATTTATAGGAAAAAGCTATGGCAAATCTTGTAATTCTCTAGCTTACACATCTTTCATTTTTGGCCATGGGTTTGAATCTGATTTCTCTCTCCGGCTGAGCCAAAAAACGTGGCCTACCCCCCCCCCTTCTTCCTCCTTTGATTTTTCACCAAAGCCTCTTGCCTTGGTGTCAAAATTGTCCCCATGTGTAAAGCTTTTGGCCCCAAGAGTGCTTTGGTGGCTCTTTCTCCTTCATGCACTCTCGAAGCATGCATTGGTGGCATCTCCATCTTCATGCATTTCCCAACTTGGTGTTCTAATTTCCTAGTTACTCTAAGTATACTTGTAACTAGATGACTTTGGTGATTGTTTAGCAATTAAGCAAAATACTCTTAGGGTTTAATCTTTAATTAGCTTAATCTTTGGTCATAAATTCTAAAATGGTGTTTTAGGTGTTATTAAATTTATTTGCTTGGTTACTAATTTAATCATGATCATTAGTAATCATCTTTATGCTAATTCTAACCCCTTATTGGTCCTTGACCTTTAATTATCCTAATACATCTTTAATTGGTGACTATTAACATTAATTGTAAAGAATTACCTAAATATTCCATTAGTGTAATTTTAATTGCTCTTTAATTGTTGGTAATTTCCCCTTAATTGTTTCAAGTGTTTTGATAATTCTTCATGGCCTTTTATGATTTAAATATGAACTAAATATTAATTATAGGGTATTAGAAAATTTAGTCTCTTAACAAATTATGAAAATTGGTGTTTATGATCCTTTAATTAATTATGAAGACTTGCACAATTTATTTAATTTAGTGAATGTTTAGTTGGTAATTAATTGCATTGATTTCTCTAAATTTATTTAGGTATTTTCATAACACTTTCTTGCTCTTTTAAATTCTACATAAACCATAGCTTAATATGGTATTTATTATATTTTATGGTATTTTATGATGCCTAACAAAATTTATTAAATCATTGGTTATTCTAATCCCTAGAAAATAGAATAAACACATCTCAAAATTTGAGACCACATATTCACCTATTTTAAATAGGCTTTTTCTATCAAAATATTGTATTTGAGAAAACAAGAAATTTTGGGTATTACACAACCTGAAACAATTTCAGGTCGCTAAATATACCAGGTACGACTACGCTCTCCCCGACATCCCGTAGAATAAGGACGTTAATTGGGTCTTTTTTAGGTCGTCTTTTAGGTATTTTGTAGTAGTGTGACAATTTTCTCAACTTTTACCACTTTGATCTTTTGTTTCTAAAAATCTTTTTCCACCATGTTTCCACTCCACTTTTCGTTTTAGATCCTTTGGCGACCTTAAAATCATGAAAATAATTTTTCTTTACACTTTTCTTGCTTAGGCTAAATCATTGGCTAAAAACAAAGAAAATCACTTTTTGACCAACTTCACATAAAATCATGATTTTGGCCATAAGTTTGTTTTAAAACTTAGCCTTTTGGACTTTTATGATGTTCAATCTTGTTCTTAAGACCTTGGACAACATGTTCCCTTAGGGTCCCTTCCTCTATATTCCAATAAAAACATGATCCAAACCACCTGAGACTATCAACATAAAATATCACAAAGTTGAGCTAGGATCTTACCAACTTGATAACTCTTCCTGTTTTGTAGCAACTTCTCCCACTTCTCCTTCCTCCTAACTTCTAATATTAAAATCACCATGAGAAAGTGCTTTTAAAGGTTAATGGAAAAGTATAAGAAAATAAATCGTCACATACAAGAAAACTTACCTACATGTGTGCTTTGGATTTTTCTCCTTCCTTTCTCTTCCCTATTGATTTCGACCCTACCACTATCACAAGGCCAAATGAGTGTTTGATTTTTGGGTAACATGCAAGAGGAGAGTCCATGTGTTTTATAATTGGAAGACAAGCCACTTGAGGGCCCCACATGTCAAAAGACCAAATTGCTCTTATAAAATATCTCTTTTTCTTGACTTTGTCTCCAAGTTTTCTCATCTTCCTCTCCTCCCTTCATCTTGGCTGACTTCCTTGACCCATTTAGACTCCTTGGATTGCTTTTCCTTGTGTTATCTCCCTATGGTATTATTCCCTCCATTGGTTCAATAAAGTTCTAGAAGTTTCTAGAATATTTTGGTTTAATTACCATGTGATCTAATCTTGAAATCTTGGCTTCATCCTTACTCCAAAGTCATGCAAAATTCTTGCCTTCTTGGACGATTTTATGAGGTCATTTGATGGCACAATTTAGGGCTTAGGTGTCTCTTGATGCCATGTGGGGCTTGGGGGTTTGAACCTCACCCCCACACTTTCAATGAATATATATATATATATATATATATTTAAAAAAAAACTTAAACCCCCAAAAAAACCCCCCCCCTCGCCGGTGGCCGTCGCCGATGGCCCTCCGGTGAGGGTATTTTTATTTTATTTATTTAAAACTAAGGGCAAAAGGGTAATTTTGCCCGAATTTGATATCCCTCATAGGTCCTTGGTACCTCTCAATGTTTTTACAAATTCAGGAGATTTCTGGGGGTTTTGTAAATTCAAATGGTATTTTAATATATTTTTTCCTAAATATTATTTTAAATTAATGAGAATAATTTTCGACAAATATGAAAAATAATTACAGTTTGTGCATTTTAACCTCTAAAGTGTAAAGTCATACTTAATGTCATTGTCAACCGTACATATATGAAATAATATACTCAGACAAGTTTTTTTTTTTTTTTTTTTTTTTTTTTTGCTCAGAAGACAAGCTTTCACTTCTAAATGTTCTTGACGTGTTGAGACAATGGTGCATAAACAGAGGAGGACAAGTCCTTTCCTTCATAAATTAAGGCGCACTAGAGAGTGAGAGAATCTATCTTTATCTTTTTCATTTTTCACTTTTCATGTTTAATGAGTTCTATGTTGTTGTTGTTGTTGTTGTTTTTTTTTTTTTTTTTGTGTAATGAGTTCTCTTTTTTATATCAAATATCAATTATAATTTTTTTGTCAACATAGTAAATATTAGAAACAATAACCTATATTTAATGGAAAAAGGTGGAATTAAAACATTGGCTACTCGAATCAATCAATTTCCTTAAAAGCTTCTATTTCAGCCATCTGGTGATATATCTTCCACGTCAATTTAGAAAGAGGTTATCCTCATAATCTTTTTTATAACCTTTTTTTTTCTTAGAATCTTATTTTCACCTTTAGATTAAAAAATAAATTATTCAAATTTATTATTTTATAAAAATATTATTATAGTATTTGATAAATCATTTTTTTAAAAATTTTTTTTTGTGCTGCAGTTATTATGAATTGTGTAGATAAAAATTTAAGTGTTTAAATTTATTTATTTATGTTTAAAATAATTGTTATGGACTCAAATATGAGGCCTATTGAAGGTGTGGCCCAAAAGAGGCAACCAATATTGCACAGATGTGATTGAAGAACATTTGGGTTTGGAGGCACAACAAGCCCATCAGTCCAAACCCTAACCCAAGGTACACTCTATAAATAGAGGTTAAACTCTAAGGTACACTTCGCTAAGCTCTCTCACATTTACAATCGCTTTTACACTGTGCACACACCCCACCCCCTTTGGCGAAAGCCTTCATATCTATGTGTACAGTGATCATCTATCTTCATACGTATCTTATCTATGGATATTTGGAAGAGAGCCATTTAATCCTTTATCAATATACTAGTCCTATAGAGCTAGACACTTGTGTTCTTATGATAGAACATTGGAGGTGTGGCCCAACAATAATAATTTTCTAAAATATTAAATCCTAACCACCTTTTTTTAAAAAAAAAAAATTATGATGTTAGATATAAGATTATCAGAAGAAAAAGAGAAAGTAGATTTTGAGAAAACCTAAACCTATCAATTCGATATCTTCTTATAAAAAATGAATACATCTATTAAAGATAAGGAAAAATTATTGAAAAAATCATATTCAAAACGCTTTTTTGGTCTAAAAGAACTGTGAATTTTTTTTTTTTAAACCTTAACTATGATTCATTTTAGGG
Organism: Acacia acuminata; assembly: GCA_019022655.1. Lineage (NCBI taxonomy): Eukaryota > Viridiplantae > Streptophyta > Magnoliopsida > Fabales > Fabaceae > Acacia > Acacia acuminata. The sequence continues at coordinate 695,072 of JAFJYI010000253.1, forward strand.
ATTCAGGTCTTTTGTAGGTATCGAAGTTCAATGTTAAATATTCAAATTGTACAAGCTAAGGTCAATTAAAATGAAAAAATATAGAAGATTTAATTTGAATTTTAAAATACGATAATAATCATGGAACTTTTCAATAAACAAAATATTTTTTTCCTTAAAAAAGGGAAATTATAGAAAACAGTATTGCAATCCTGCAGTATTGGACATGTCAATATATATATATATATATATATATATATAGTAATTCAAAAGAATCAACTCCTAAGCAAGCCGCTGATAAAAATGCACACTACCAAACACATGCAACACGTACGAATCAAGATAAACTTCATATCCATGACACAATCAGAGCTTGAGTGAATCATCAATAGAGCAGAAGGAGGCATGTTTCTTTCTTAGACACATTCTCTAAAGAGTTGTTCGTTCATAGTGTTACTTCTTTCCATTCTTTTTATAAGTAACAATTTTTTGAATAGATCTGAGTAGCATTCTTTGCATTTATTGCGTTTAAAGTAAAGACTTGAGGAAGAAGTGTGATTCACAGACTCTTAATTGATCGTAGCACCAGAATTAATGAACAGCCTTAACATCATATATAAGCAACTTGAAAAAACGAGGAAGGGTTTCTCCAGTTTCTTCAATGTTTGCTACGACATGACCCTGATAGTAACAAATACCACCTCCGGTCCTAATTATAGGAACACTATTGTAGTACAATTTACACTACAAAAATATTCATATAATTAGGACCATAGGAGTAAAGCACTAATTTCTTGCGCATTATAGAAACATGTTTCAATTTCTTGAATGGTTGGTTTCAAAAAGGCCAAGATACTGCAAATCCAGTTGAACAAGTAGTTTAAGGGTCAATGGTTTAAGATGTGGTTAATACAAGATCAAAGCGTAAATGAAATATACAAAAAAATGTTTATATATATAACCCTGAGAAGAGTACTATTTAAGTGAAAATATATTAATCCGCAAGTAAACGAAGCATTTATGTATAAAACGCACCTAACCATGAATTGTAATCCTTCCATTTATTAAATTCAAAATGACATCATTTCAGATTCAGCAATAACAAGTGAAGAAAATAAATATAAAACTGGTCAATATATCCCAAACTCTTCAATGGACGGGTCAGAGGACTTTCTCACCGATTTACCGGCATGATCGACTGAAGGGTTTAGATAAATGGGCCTAGTCATTTCACCGAATTGTTCAGCCACTGTTTTTCTCCGGCTGGTTACAATGACAACACCACCCCCAGTTTCCTTCAATTTGCCTATGAAAGTATTAGAGAACCATTCGCTACAATGCCACATGTCATCCAACACTAAAATGTAATTCCTTGATTCCCGTAATCGACGCACTAGTTCTTCCATGAGCCAATCCAGATTTTCATGGGCATTTCCCAACAGGTTATCACTATCTAAGGCCAAACGATACAGTAAACATCTAATTATCCCGTCATCTACCTCTTTTTCGCAGGTTAACCCCAACAAGTAAGCCCATACGATGCACTTGAACTTGTCGCCAACAGATTTTTGTTTCAAAACGTTTCTAACAAGCGCCGTCATGCTTGAACAACAGGCCCCATGAATCGCGACCGCCTTGAAGCCATTAACGGACGTCAAGAAATTAACCAGTTTGTCGGTAACGTCGTCCTCGATACAAGTAACTCGATCGGGCTTGTATAATGTATAGCAGTCGAAATCCAGCGATTTCGGTTGGCTCAATTCGGCTGAGCTCGATGAAGCCGGACATAACGGTGGTCTTCCAAGCTCTCTGAGTTTAGTTTCGATAGCCGACCTCTTTTTAGCCACATGATCACGGAAGGAGAAAATCCTCTTGATAGACTTCTGATCCTTGAGGTTTCGCCAATCGGTGAGGGCGTCAATAAGATCGGAAAGCCATGGAATGCATTCCGGGTTGGTTGAGGCTTTGCTTTTATCCTGTAACTTCATACCGATGTCATTAAACTTGGCCAAGATAGGATCTGATGAGCTTGAACCGTTCTCCTTAGACAATGAAGATAAGTATTGTTTCCTCAAAAATCTTGCAACGTCGGATGATGTCATGATGACAAGAATAATAAGTACAGAACTGCGCAGTTTCCGAAGCTCTCGTACGAAGCTAGAAATCAAGAAGGGAAAGAGCCTTTTAGTTTTTTTTCGCTCAAACTTAACCCAGAGTTTTTTATAAATAAAAATATACTAGTATATTTTTGCCTATATAATATTTTTCTTTGGATTAAGGTATAAAAATATTAATAGGCTTTAACTAAAAATGTATCCAACATCATTTTTTTTTTTTTTTTTTTTTGGAAATGTAAAAATACTTGTGAGTTTTTTAAATCAGGCAAAATCATCATCACTGTTACGTTACTTTTTATGATGAAGCTTAATTATTTAAAAAAAAAAAAAAAAAAAAAAGCTGCCCTTTCTCTTTCATCCATCTCTCTCCCCCTTCCTCACTTCATCTACCTCATTTCGTCCATCCTCATTTCTCTGATGCTTCAGCTTGTTGATTTTCTGTAGATAGGTATCTGTAATATAGACTTTTGTTGCCTAATCGATTAATTTGTTATCGTCTAAAGGTGAAATTTGTTTAATTGATTAAGTTGTAATATAAATTCTTGTTGCTTGCTTTGATTGAGGCTTTTTTTGCTCTTTTTGGTTTTGCTTCGTTTCAAAGTTGTCCTAGCTGAACCTGAGAAGCTGTTGATCCTGACAAGATATTGATTCTTATTCATTTTGGGTTGTTGCTCCCCATATTATCATGAATCTTTTATGTTTTTTCTTAACGAATTTCCACAGCAAAATCTCTCAACAAGCCACCTTTATTGGTTATTGTTTTAAGATTTGGAGGACTGAATGTTTTTAGTAGGAGTGTGGGAGCAGAGCATGAATCGGTGGGTTGGGAGGGATGGTGTGTTTTCTTTATTTGAGGGCTATTTTGATATTTTCACGTTGCAATTAATGTCTAACGGCAATGGTATTTTTTCTATGATTTTGAAAGTTTATGGGTTATATACCTCCAAAAAGCATATGGTATTGCTATATTTTTAATAAAAGTTTATGTGTATTTTTATACATTAACCCTTTTTACTTTTGGATCTTCAAAAAACATATGTTCTTGGTACATTTTTAATAACAGTTCATGAATATTTTTGCACATCAACCCTTGTTACTTTTATCGACAAAAAGATTTTAAGATATAAACACATATAACTATATAGGGGAAATGATTTGTCCAGTGACAGGAGGTAATGTTTTTTCCAGTGAGCCCCAAGCGACGTCGTTTGATCTAGTGATCACAGCGAAACTAAACCCATATCACGCTACAGAGATCACAATGCGGTAAACTCAGAAAAGAATATTTCATCAGCCACTCCCACGCGCAGCAAGCCATGCTCGTGCGTCAGTAGCAGCCTCTCCCATGCTTTTCAAACTTAACGTGAAATTTAAACGTTGCTTCATAGCTTCCTCCCCCACGCTGCCTTAACAAAAACCAGCAGAGTTGAGACCAAGAAAGAAAGAGTCTGAAAGCGAGAGACAGATCGAGCCACATCAAGAGAGTCAAAGAGAGAGTCCGAGAGTGAGGGCTTCAACTGCGTGTGAGCTCTGTTTTGAATCCGGTAAACAGAGGAAGCCGCGATCAACTAATTAATTATAGCCGCCACAAAAGACAAAAATGAAATTATAAGGAACTATCTGCCCCACGAATTATCATTTAACAATCTTGGCTAATTGATTCATAAGTCATAACTTAACGAGGCATTAACGAAAAAACAATCAGAATCCCCACTTTCAGCTGGCTAGCCCCCCGGTTCATTGCTCGTACTCTCTGCTTCACCCGCTGTTTTCTATTTCGTTATTCGATTGACTTCGCCATAGCTCGTTGAGGTCCTGGTTCCAGTTTTTGCCTCTTTAGGTTCGTTTTCGCATTCTGTTCTTTGTTGAATAAGATGCAAACTGTGGGAAGCAGTTTGGGGTAAGCTTTGCAGTTATTGAATAAGATGCTTTCCGGTTGAAGTTTCAAGGAATCAATTCGTAGATCATTGGAAGCTTTGCATTTTGTTTTAATCAAATGAGCTTTGTATATGCTCTATAGGTCTCCTGGTTTTGCACGATTAGTTATGATATTATTTCATGTTAGTTCGAAAAGCATGGGAGAGGGCACTCACCGACACACGAGTATGGCTTGTTGCGCATGGAAGTGGTTGATGAAATATTCTTTTATGAGTTTACCACACTGTGATCTCTGTGGCGTGATATGGGTTCAGTTTCACTGTGATTACTAGACCAAACGACGTCGCTTGGGCTCACTAGAAAAAAACATTACCTCCTGTCACTGGACAAATCATTTCCCCAACTATATATAGTCAACAATTTAAATTATAAAAATGAACACCACAATAATAGGAGGGGTAGGCAATATGATTTATATAGTTTTACGTGCTTTATGAACCTCAAATTTTTGGATAAATTATTAACCAAAAGTTTTCCACTCAATAATTTTATTAAGTGTTATTTGCTAAAGAAATTAATTTAATAATTTTATCATGTATTATTTTTATTATTCTCCTATCTTTTTTCAAATGAGTTTATATTGCTTGATGTACTGTCATCACACACTCTTATCAAACAACCCTTCTGTTAGTTCTCTATGTTTGTTTTGATGATAACAGACAATTGTAAATGAAATAAAGTTAATGATTCAAGTAAAACTGCTTTATTTTAATCAAACTTGAATCGATGCGGTCTAAGTATCTGTCAAAGAAGCGACTCAAGTTAAGGTTCATAAACTTGAGTCATGTGTTTTGAAACTTCAGTCAAAATGAGTTTTAGCTTTGACTGACTCGAGTTACTTTTCTGTGACTCGAGCTAAAAGCATTTGTTAAATATTTTATGAAAAGATTCGACTCGAGTCAATGCTTTGTGCGACTCAAGTGGACCTTGTGAACTTAAACATATCTTTCAAATATGCTAAGTTCCTCATTCAAAATATTGTCTAACAGTCAAAATATTGCCTCGAGTTAGTCATGAGTGACTTGAGTGTAACTTTGAAACATTTTCTCAAATTATCTTGTCAACTCGAGCCATCACTTAATGACTTGAGTGTGTTCTGTGTTCAAATCATTTTCAAAACATAACTCGAAGACATTTGTGAAAAAGATATTGACTCGATTGAGAATTGCGTGACTTGAGTCACCAACTTGAAGTGAACATTTTAGACTCAAACTATACGAGACATCTTCACATTTGTTTCCAAACATATTTTCAAAGAAGATGTAACTGTGACTCAAGTGTGGAATGCTCAACTCGAGTTAGCAACTCAAGCTCGTTAGCATCCAATTAACTCGAGTTAGCCTTTCTAGTTTTGCAAATCACCATGTTCTTAAAACTTTAATCTTTGCGTATTACTTTTTATCATTACTAATTATTATTCCTAACTATATTTAATCAATTTATTAATGAGTTTCAGATGATTAGATGAGAGACTAATTGCAGATTAATCAAAAAGCATTGATTACGTCAGAAGCATTTAATGCGTTTGCAGAAAACCAAGCATAAACTGGGAAACCATACTTTGAGCAATCTGAAGGCATTCCTGTCCTCTTTCCCTAATTAAATGCTACAACACTCAATGGGAAGAGTAGAAATAATGTCAACGCGGTAGAATGTTGGCGATCATTTGCGGAATCGAAACATGTGAGTAACAGAGACGAGCTTGAAGCTTTCAACGGTCATTAATTTCCTTCACTTAATATAGCGAAGCATTCAATTCAATTGAACTACCGAAAACAAAAATGTTCAAACGAACTAATCACATTTACTATTTCATTCACTTTACTGGTATCCACACGAATAATCCCTGAACATGGCTACGGCAGCGTGCTAGCGCCTTTTTGTGTTGTGCGTCTCTCTCTATCGCTCTAGGGTTTTTCGTGGCTTTACGATACGCTCGATAAAAGTTCCGTAAGTTTTCCCAAACCTGATCAACGTATTATATTCAAAATTAATCCTCATTAATTTTGAAATTCGAATTTTGAATCTGGATTAAAAAAATATATTAATTAAATCTATCTAATAGATCTAATATAATCTATTTACTTAATCCAAATTAAAAGCCAGATCTGAAATTCGAATTTTGAATTTGGATTAAAAATAAATAAATTAAATCTATCTAATAGATCTAATATAATCTATTTATTTAATCCGGATTAAAAGCCCGATTTAATTTATCTCTATAAAATAAATTCGAGAAATGATACCTATCTATTTAATTAAATCGAGATGCTATATCTCAATTTAAATTAAACAGATATATGATATCTTTATTCGAAAATTAAATGAGATACAATATCTCTATTTGTTTTAAATATTTAATTTATCAAATAAATTGAATACAAAACAAATATTATATAATAATATTATAATCTCCATTAAATAATATTATTATATTATTTTCGAATTTAATATATATATATATATATATATTCACCCCAGATTAAATTCAGTATTCATTAAATCTTAGATTAATCTAAGATTCAATGAATCCGAACACTTTTGCTCGTATTGGGTTATTCTTGTGTGCGACCCTGCAGGCCTACATGAGATTGGCAGTGGGCCAATACTGTACCAGCCCACAAGTCGCAAGCGGCCTCTAGCAAGACATTGTGACTACCCAATTCATATGGGGATCGATGACACGATACAACCTATCGTACAACCATATCACGTCCCTTTTGTCACACGATAATTTGGTCAACGATGAGGCATAGATAATGTCCAACTTCCTGTTCTTGACCATTACTTTCTCGATTCTCGAGTAGTCTAATAAGTGAAATGGAAACTCCTTTCCATCATAGTATGGCCATACATTTCTTAGACTCACGCATCGAGGGGCCCAGTATTATCTCTCTACAAATGTGAGGGACAAATTCCATCTTGACTATTCACATTCCTCCGCATGAAAACCACTGATCCTGATCCTAGCCTTTATCATCACCCGGTCAAAGGTGACTTTTGACTAGGTCAAGGTCGAGTGACTCATCATGTAGGAATCCATGATGATCTCAGGTCATAGGACGTTGTGACGCGGTTATACATGAGATAAGCTTATGACTTAATCCATGCAGCTTTCTCATAGTGGGTCGGTCCAGCACCTTGTACTCTTACAAGTGCCAATGACTTTGATTCGTATCTCCATACCTCATTAAAGTCATACTAGTCTTAACTCATTTTCGCTCCCACGTAGATGACCGACCAGGGACATCTAGGATAATCTATAAGATATATCCAGGGATACAGTTATCAATATAAACATGCAAATGAAATGACAACTTAAAAGAGAATACTTTAAATCACATAAATGTCTAAAGTACAATGACTTGCCCCTAGGACATAATTTCCAACAAACTCCCACTTGCACTAGGTGCAATCATTAATTACTCTAATTCTCATTGCCCTAACATGACGCTCATGTGTCGCTTGTGCAAGCGGCTTAGTAAGTGGATCTGCTACATTGTTTTCTCCTGGTACTTTGCATATGCTTGTATCACCTCTCTCATTGATTTCTCTGATAAGATGAAATTGCCTGAGTATGTACTTGGTCCTTCGATGTGACCTAGGCTCCTTTGTCTGCGTAATAACGCCGTTATTATCACAGAAACAGACTATTGGATCTGAGATGGTAGGAACCACCCCCAGTTCAGTGATAAACTTTATGATCCAAATGGCTTCCTTAGATGCATCCGATGCTGCTATATACTTAGCTTCCGTTGCAGAATCAGCTATAGTGCTCTGCTTAGAGCTCTTCCAGCTCACCGCACCACCATTAAATAGGAATACATATCCTGATTGCGATCTTGAATCATCTTGGTCAGTTTGGAAACTTGCATCTGTGTAACCGGTCACACAAAGCTCATCTTCCAAGCCACCATATACCAAGAATAAGTCCTTAGTCCTTCTTAAGTACTTAAGGATATTCTTGACAGTAGTCCAGTAACCCTCACCGGGATCTTGTTGATATCTGCTGGTCATACTCAAGGCAAATGACACATCCGGTCGAGTATATAACATGGCATACATAATAGATCCAATGGTGGAGGCATATGAAATCTTACTCATGCGGTCTCTTTGATCTTGTGTACGAGGACACAGATCCTTACTGAGATGAATGCCATGAGACTGTTACCCCTTTTATAATCCTGCATATTGAACCTATGCAGTATCTTGTCTATATATGTGCTCTGACTTAGGCCTATCAGCCTCTTGGATCTATCTCTATAGATCATGATCCCTAGGATATAAGTGGCTTCGCCTAAATCTTTCATTGAGAAAGACTTCCTAACCAAGACTTGACACTCTGCAAGGTAGGAATGTCATTCCCAATGAGTAGGATGTCATCAACATAAAGCATTAGAAATACAACTGTGCCCCCACTAACCTTGTAAACACAAGGTTCATCCATGTTTTGAATGAATCCAAACTCTTTGACTACTTCATCAAAACAATGATTCCAGCTCCAAGATGCTTGCTTCAATCCATAAATGGATCTTTGAAGCTTACATACTTTACCAGAGTCCTATGGACGCACAAAACCCTCAGGTTGTGTCATGTACACATCCTCAAGCAGCTTTCCGTTAAGGAAGGTGTTTTGACGTCCATCTGTCATATCTCATAGTCATAATATGATGCAACGGCAAGAAGAATTCTAATTGATTTTGCCATTGCAACTGGGGAAAAGGTTTCATCATAGTCCACACCATGAGTTTGAGTGAATCCTTTTGCAACCAGTCGTGCCTTGAAGACATTTACTTTGCCATCCATGTCATTTTTCTCTTTGGAAACCCACTTGCACCCAATGGGTTTTACACCTTCAGGTGGATCGACTAAGGTCCATACCTTATTGTCATACATGGATTGCATTTCAGACTTCATGGCATCAAGCCATCTTTCAGAGTTTGGTCCCACCACGGCCTCTCGATAGGCAGTTGGCTCATTCTGTTCAATGAGCAAAACATCACGACTTCCGAATCGAGAAATCCATATCTCTAAGGTGTAGTCGTGATCTATCGACCTTCGTGGGCCTTGTGTTACTTGAGTAGGGTCAACAACTTGTTGTGAGTCTTCTCCGGTTTCCATCTGTGGTTCCACATTGTCCTATGACTCTCGAACTTCTTCGAGGTTCACTTTACTCCCACTAGTTCTTTTAGAGATAAACTCTTTTTCCAAAATGATACCATTCTGAATAACAAACACTTTATGATCGGTGGGATTGTAGACATAGTATCCTTTAATTTCCTTAGGATACCCCACAAAAAAGGCATTTTGAGGATCTGGATGATAATTTATCAGAGGCTTATTGTTTAACATAAACCTCACATCCCCAAATCTTAAGAAAAGACAAACCGGGTTTCTTCCCATTCCATATCTCATATGGTGTCTTTTCAACTGCCTTTGACGGAACGCGATTTAGTGTGAACGCATCTGTTTCTAGGGCATGGCCCCGAAAAGAAGGTGGAAGATCAGTTTGACTCATCATAGATCGAACCATATCTAATAGAGTTCGATTCCTCCATTCGAAACACCATTCCATTGAGGTGTTCTGGAGGAGTAAGTTGTGAGATGATCCCACAACTCCTAAGATGGTCAATGAACTCTTGGTTCAAATATTCACCAACCCAATCAGATCGAAGTGCCTTAATTGTTTTGCGAGGTTGGTTTTGCACTTCATTTTGGAATATTTTGAACATTTCAAAAGATTCAGACTTATGTTTCATTAGATAGATATAGCCATATCTACTAAAATCGTCTAAAAATGTAATGAAGTACAAATGACCTCCTCCTCGATGGTGTATTCATTGGTCCACACACATCAGTATGTAAGAGGCCCAATAAATCGATGGCCCTCTTACTATGCCCCCAATAAACAAGATTCACATGTATCAAATGATTCAAAATCAAATGAATTCAGAAATCCATCTTGATGGAGTTACGAAATGCGTTTCTCATTTATATGGCCTAGACGATAATGCCATCGGTAGGTCGGATTCAAATCATTTGACTTGAACCTTTTAGTAGTTATGTCATAGATTCGTCCATTATTAGGATGTTCTAAATTTAGTACATAATGACCAGCATGCAAATCTCCATGAGCATAAAAAACATCATTATGATAAATTGAACATTTACGAGTTCCTAGTAATGGAAGTATAACCTTCCTTATCCAAATAAGAAAGCGAAATAATGTTACTACTCAAAGTAGGAACATAAAAGCAATTGTTCAACAATAACAAAAGCCCACTGGGTAGAACTAGTTCGTAAGCGCCTACGGCTAAAGCAGCAACTCTTGCTCGGTTTCCAACTCATAGGTCAACATCGCCCTTCTTCAATCTTCTACTTTCATTGAGACCCTGCACATTTGTACAAATGTGAGATCCACATGCAGTATCTATACCCATGTAGAGGAAGTAGAAAAATGAACATCTATAACATAGATACCTGAAGCGATAGCCCCGCTATCCTTCTTGTTCTTTTTCACACCTTCTTGATAGAGTTTGCAATCCCTCTTCCAATGACCCGGTTCATTGCAGAAATACCAGACCCCATCCTTCGGAGGTTTTGTCTTCTTGGCTGCAGGCTTAGATTCGGGCTTGTTTGACTCATTGGTCTTACCAGCCAAGCATTTACCCCATCTTTTGCCCTTGCCTTTCTTTTCATACCCTTTCCTTTCTGAACCATCAAAACAGTGCTAGGCTTTTTCTTAATGCTCAGCTCAGCTGTTTTGAGCATCCCATGCAGTTCAGAAATTGATTTCTCCATGTTTTTCATATCATAGTTGATGACAAACTGGTCATAACTGTCCGAGAGTGAGTTCAATATCATATCTATAGCTAACTCCGGACTCATGGGAAATCCCAGCCTCTCAAGGTGATCAATGTAGCCTTTCATCTTCAAAACATGAGGGCTAACTGATGCACCTTCAGCCATCTTGCAGGAATGTGTATAACGGAGTATAGCACAATTGCCTAGGGGAACTGAACCTTTAGGCTTGGGAAATTGACGGTGCTAGCTAATCCGGTACGGGGTAAAGTGGCAATGAGGAAGTTTAAAGCGAAGAACCCCCAATGGAAGGATTGATTTGACCCTAATTGTTTTATTCTGTGTGCATATCTGCTAGCCTATGTTTGATCCTTGATTTGTCTTAGTTCTTTAATAAACTATTTGGCATCCGAGTTTGAAGTTCATAGGATAAAGGCATTCATGTCATACCCATTATTCTCATACACAACTCATTTATCATAGTCTCCATGTTGCCATCCCTTTGAGCCACACAAGTAGCTATAGCAGACCTAGTAAGATAGAAAAACCAGAAGAAAAATGTGAAAAATACTACGGCAGAGTGCTCCCACGAAATGCTGTAGAAAGAGCTGTTTGTTTGCTTAAAAAAACACACAGAAAAAGAAAGAAGGAAATTAGAAGAAGAAAGGAAAAGCCCTAGAATAAAGAACAGCAAGAATTACTAGGTTCAAGGAGAAACACTCGACTGAAGCCAAAAGATTTGTCTACCGGATCTGTTATAGCATCCACCTCCATTTCCCATCTCAAAACACTAGGCCATCCTCACATTATAACCCAAGAAGTCCTTTTGATGAACGAACACTCAGATGCTAGGAAGCAATCTTATAACTTCGACAAGGCTATGGATCTTCTGGGCTTGTTCGACAAGAGAGAGACTAAAATCCCCTGGGTGAGCGAGCGTAAACACTGACCTTGAGAGCCCCTTGAGACTTCCTCATCTAAGCAATACCACGCATTTTAAGCGGTTGGCAGGGCGGTGGGATTGCCTAATGGGGGATGAAAACTGAAAGCAGGCGTGCAAACAAAGTTATACGGACAGGAGTACTGCGGCTACGAGTTTTTGTTCGCTTCATTTTATTTTGCCCAGGAGTGCAAAGAGCTAATTGTGGGGATATTTGATGAGCACAAATCATACTATGTTCTCCCTATACTTTATGACTGAATTGAATGGTAAATATAAGCTTAACTGTGAACAAACCAAGCAAAAAGGCATATATTCATGATATAGGGATTGAAGGATAGAAATCATTTGCATGTACTAAAAACGGGACAATTTACATGGTTTTTAAGAAGAACGTATAGCAAAGCTGATACGATGCTATAACATTCTGACAGCAACTCGAAGTACAATACAAGACATCATAAAGGCTATAGCAAAGTAGAGGACGCAATGCTATGCGGCATGTTTTCTGACCTCTTTACCTAGGTGATTTTAGGAATAAAAGAAAAGGGCGATAACGATAGATGGATTGCTGATATCACAGGATAAAAGATGCGGAGGATCGAAACTAAAAGATTTGAAGAATCCCACAGGATTAGCAGAAGCAATCTACTCGGATTAAGAGATGTGATAAATCTCAACAGATTAGGAAAGGCCCAGCTCGCTGTAACTTACACCGTAAGAAAAGTCTGTTTATAAAAGGAAACAGTGGAGCCAACCCGAGGGAGTAGTCGGAGAGCCCTAGAACGAGATTCTACTTTCGGCAGACTCAAGAGAAGAAGGAGAGATTTCACAAGAGCACGAGATTTCCAGGACAACCCAGCATCTTTCCCTGCAGTACGACGGAACGAAGAAGACGTGGAGTGGTGACGTGACAGGGCCGCACCCACGCCGTTGGAACTCCGTCAATGCTTTCTGTTTTCCCTTTCTTATTCTAGTTTTTCGATCATGGGTCATTCCGTTAGTGTCGGTTTTGTGTTTCCTCGTCGGTCATGAACCGATTTTCATATGGCGGGACGAGGATGATTCCTTAAGTTGTTAAATTAACCCGAGTTGCAAGTTTTTAATTCAATAAGTTTGGTTTGCTTATCGTGCATTAATTACTAGTCGATTAACGGAAGTTAAGGGCTAGATTTGTGGCCTCGGCTTACTGGCAAGGAGTTGAGGTTAGACCTCTGAGAAACAGTGTTTGCTAGGCAGCCCGTGCTCGGCTTGACCTATTATTGTAGGCTTTAGGAATGGGTCTACCTCTCATAACCATAACACCCTGAGCATAAAGCAGATCTGACTAGAAAGTTGCCATAGGAATATGGAAGGAGTATAGTTAGTGCCATATGTATCAAACTCGGAAGCTTCGGTAGACTATCGTGGTGGGTTAACCAAATAGCTTTGTAGTTAGTAGCTATGTTGTAGCATTGCGGAAGCTGTGCAATATAGAGGCTATAGCATTGAGTAGAGCAAGTGAGGGATTGATGCACTTAAGGGTGGTCTGAGTCTAGCCTAACTTCTTACTGATATCTTCTCAAGTTAATTCACTCTGTTTACTTCTGCTAGTAGCATAACTGCAAAAACCCCTCAACCTGATTATATTTCTTTTCTGCTTGCACAACTATCATAGCAATGGCGCGTCACTCTTTGGTATCTCAGTCTCTGTGGGACGATACTCTACTTACCCTTTATTACTTGTTCGACTGGTTCACTTGCCATCAAGGAAATCGACCAACAGTCCCTAAACCATCTTCACCTCCATCTTCTTCACCATCATTTGCCTTCACCACCACACCTACTGTATCCACCCCCATCATTTCCTCTCCACCTGCTTCTGCTCCTGCTACTGCCAATGTCCCTTCACCAAGCTCCACTCCCATGAAACTCACTGTTGGTCGATTTCCTTGATGGCAAGTGAACCAGTCGAACAAGTAATAAAGTGTAAGTAGAGTATCGTCCCACAGAGAATGAGATACGTAGGAATGACGCACCAATGCTATGACAGTTGTGAAAGCAAAAAAAGTAAATATAATTGGGTTGAGAGGTTTTGTAACTATGCTACTAGCAAACGTAAACAAAGATCTATAAACGAGAGAAGATATCGGTGAGAAGTTAGGCTGGACTCGAATCGTCCTTAAGTGCTTCACTCCCCGGTTGCTCTACCCCGATGCTATAGCATCTACACTATCTGACTTCCGCAATTGCTACAAAGATAGACACCGATCGCAAAGCTATTTGGTTAACCCACCACTATAATCTACCGAAGCTTCCACTTTCGATACATTTGATACTAACTATACTCCTTCCATATTCCTATGGTAACTTTCTAATCAGACTGCATTACGCTCAGGGTGTAATAGTTATGAGAGGTAGACCCATTCCTGAAGCCTACAATAATAGGTCTCGCCGTGCACAGGCGACCTAGCAAACACTGTTTCTCAGAGGTCTAACCTCAACTCCTTGCCAGTAAGCTGAGGCCACAGATCTAGCCCTTAACTTCCGTTAACCGACTAGTAATAAGCACACCGATATGCAAACCAAATTTATTTAATTAAGAACTGCAACTGGGTTCATTCAACACTTAAAGAATCATCCTCATCCAGCCATCTAGAGTTTAGTTCATGACTAACGAGGGACACATAGAACAGACACAAATAGAATGACCCATGATCAATAAAACAAAGATGAAAAATAGAAAACAGAAAGATTGATGGAATTTCTAACGGCGTGGTTGAGGTCCTGTCAAGTCACCACTCTTCTTCGTTCCCTCTCACTGCAGGAAGGAATGCTGGGCGGTCTTGGAAGTCTCGTGCTCTTGTGAAATCTCTCACTCTTCTCTTGAGTCTGCAGAAAGTCAGAATCTCGTTCTAGGGCTCTTCGACTCTGTTAGGGTTGGCTCTACTGTTTCCTTTTATAATCAGTCCTTTCTTGCAAGTTCAGTGTTTGCACTCGCTCACCCGGGGAATTCTTGGTTCTCTCTTGTCAAACGGACCCGGAAGATCCATAGCCTTGTCAAAGTTCTAAGATTTCTTCCGGCACTCGAGTATTCGTTCATCCAAAGGGCTTCTTGGGTTGTAATGTATGGATGGCCAAATGTTGTGAGATGGAAAAAATGGTGGATGCTATAGCAGTTTGGCAGATAAGTCCCTTGTCTTCAGCCGAGTGCTTCTCCTTGAATCTTTGTACTTTATGCTGTTCTTTTACTTCAAGCCTTTTCTTGAGTTCTTGCTTCTTTTTTTTTTTTTACGCAAACCAAAACAACAGCTCTTCAATTCTTTCTGCAACTTTTCACGGGAGCACTTTGCCGTAGTATTGTTTTCAGTTCCTTCAATTCTCTTATCAACCTACTCTGCTATAGCATACTCGTGTGGCTTAAGGGGGTGACGACATGGAGATGATGATCAATGGGTTGTATATGGGGATAATGGGTATGCATGAATGCCTTTTTTTCCTACGAACTTCAAACTCAGATGCCAGCTAGTATATCGAAGAACTAAGACAAATCAAGGATCAAACATAGGCTAGCAGACATGCACTCAAAATAAAACCATTAGGCTCAAATTAATCCTTCCATTGGGGGTTCTTCCCTTTAAACTTCCTCATCGCCATTCTACCTTATATCAGATTGGCTAGAACTGTCAATTTCCCAAGCCTAAAGGTTCAGTTCCCCTAAGCAATTGTGCTATGTTCAATCACACAAGCATTCATTCCATTGCTACAATGCCCTATTCATGCTTTATCATGGAGTTTTTCAAAAAAAATTTCTTTCGGTGCACAAAACTAAATGCGGGGTAAATTGGGGCACAAACACATAAGTACAGAGATATTAGTGGAGTGGTAGATTATATCCCTATCCCCCCCACACTGGAATGATGCAATGCCCACATTGCATCGAGTAATATGCAATAATCTAGCACGCGAGCATTCAAGATTAAGGGGCGAGAAAGACAGGGAAATCAACAGAAGAAAATTATAGAAGCATTCACAAAAGGGGCCCTGGGGAGGACGCCCAATGCCGAGGAATTTTCGGGATTACCAAAAGTCACAAAAAAATAAAAGAAACCAAAATAAACAAAAGAAAAGAAAGAACTACGGGGCGCAGGAGCCGGAGGGCCGGGCACTTGCACGCGGTGTCTTCCTCGTCCGACGAAGTGTCGAGGGTGTTGACCACGGGAATCGCGGGGTGAGTGGGGAGAGGGAGACAGCCTCAGGCAGGGGGCGACGATGGGCCACCAGGGCTGCCCAATCATCCTTCCGAAGGGTTTTGAGTTATGCACTCAGGCGACGAAGCCGACGCAGAAATTTGTGCGGTTTCTTCATATCAGTGGTCGGTCGGAAGTAGAGATGGCGTGAGTCATGATGTACGACCAATCGGAAGAATCAGTGCGGCCCGGTACCTGCTCGAGTTCAGTGGATGAAGAGGAGGGTGGCGAGACTGGGGCGGGGACTGGAGGTTCCAGCGCCGCGGGTGCAACACGGTGGGGAGGCTGAGAGGGTGGGCCGGTGGGGGCGCCCGGCCACGTCATGCGGTGCATTTTGTCCATACCATTGGTGTCTCTGGTGGAGGAGTGTGGAAGGAGAGAGGAGTCGGTGGGTAGTGAAAAGATGCAGGTATAAGGGTGATGGAATAGATAGACTGGAGAAACTTTGAATATGAATCGCCACGGCTCTTAGCCAATGTGGCCTCCTCGCTGGTGCGCAGTGGGCCTAACGGGGTGGCCCACCCAAGTAATAATATGCGCATTTTAATTATACTGGAGATGAGGTACGTACATGGTGCCATTGGGTAGCCTGCCGTGGGGGTTCGATGCTGTGCCTCATGCCATAGCCTATGTCATACTGGGCACGTTCGCTCCCGTGTTGATGCTAACAACTAATACCTTTGGGTTGCCTCCCAATAGCGCTTGTTTTAGAGTCTTCAGCCTGACTTTGCTATAGCACGACCGTGCTATGGTGGTGTAGGAAGGTCCCCTGCTTCTTTAGTGCATTTACCGTCATCCGAGAAAGTCAAGTACTTCTCAGTTGGATCTTGAAATCTTGCGGCTTTAAGTATTGAGAAGGTGACCTTATCATCATTTACGCGCATAGTGAGTTCCCCTTTTTCCACCTCAATCAGTGTACGACCAGTGGCCATCAAAGGTCTTCCCAGCAGAATTGGGACATCGTGGTCTGCTTCGAAATCCAGGATGATGAAATCCACAGGAAAGATGAATTTATTCACTTTCACCAGAATGTCTTCGATCTTCCCTTCAGGTAGCACTATGGAACGATCAGCGAGCTGCAATGTGACTGTCGTGGGCCTAGCTTCTCCTACTGCTAATTGCTTGAAAATTGACATGGGCATAAGATTTATGCTAGCACCGAGGTCACACAGAGCCTTACCAGAGTAGTTGGATCCGATTGCACAAGGAATTGTAAAGCTGCCAGGACCCTTCAATTTCAGAGGTAGCCGATTGGTTAACATGGTACTGCAGTCTTGGGTCAATGCCACTGTCTCGAACTCTTCCAATCGTCTCTTCTTAGACAGAATTTCCTTCATGAATTTCACATAGCTGGGCATTTCTTCCAGAGCTTCCACGAGTGGGATATTGATATGCAATTGTCGTAGCATATCAAGGAACTGCTTGAATTGTTTCTCCTAACCTTTTTTCTTCAGTCGTTGTGGGAACGGAGGGGTGGCCTTGGCATTGCTAGAGGTCCAAGGTTAGGATTCTGCCTTGATGATGACGCGACAGCGTTCTTTAGTGGGTGTTGTATATGATCCTCAATTTCTGTGCGTGGAGGCAGTATGGTTGTACCTAGATCATGTTCTGGTTGTGCTTGTCTTGGTTGCCTCTGTTCGTATTCAAGTGGTTCTTCAGTGCTTTCTTGCCCATCCTTGTGTTTCTCAGGTCTTGGATCAGTAACAACCATAGGGTTCTTGGTTGCTCTCATGGGTTCTAAGCTTTCACCACTTCGGAGCTCAATCCTCTTGACTTCCTCTCTTCCTTGGATCCTGGGGACTTCAGTGTCACTAGGCAAGGATCCTGAGGGTTTGCTGTTCAAAGCGGTCGTGAGTTATCCCACTTGAGTTTCCAGGTTCCTCAAGGTCACTTGCTGAGTGTGGATGATTGTATCGTTTTTCATCA
This sequence comes from Acacia acuminata, assembly GCA_019022655.1. NCBI lineage: Eukaryota > Viridiplantae > Streptophyta > Magnoliopsida > Fabales > Fabaceae > Acacia > Acacia acuminata. Next base: position 713,002 of record JAFJYI010000253.1, read on the forward strand.
TATAGTCCTTCAGAAGGGACAACATGGAGTTCTGTGAGTCTGAATCACCGCCTTGCTGCCTTGCTTGCTGGGTAAACCCTGGAGGGTTTGATGTTCGATTTTTGGTATTGTGGGCCTGATGATTGCCCTGCTACTTGCGAACCTTGAGAACTCCATGAGAAGTTAGGATGCTGCCTCCATCCAGGGTTGTACGTGTTGGAGTACGGGTTATTGGTGTTGCTGCCCCGTTGAAATTGTTAATGTAGTTCATCGACTCGTGGTTGGCGAGCATTGAGAGTAGGAATGCTCTCGCCACAAAGATACACATGCTACCCGAGATGGTTGCGCGATGTGTGGCTTGATGGAAGGGTCAGTCCTTTCACCATGTTAGTCAGGGATGACACTTGCGCAGTGAAAGCAGTCATGGCATCTAGTTCATTTATCCTTGCAACAGTTCAGGAGGAAGTTGCTCTATCCGCTGGCCACTGATGGCTGTTCATGGACATGCGTTCCAGTAAATTGTGGGCCTCCTCATAAGACTTCATTAGGATGGATCCTCCAGATGAGGCGTGTAGAATTGATCGTGTCTCGTCCATCGAGACCCCTGTAGAATGTCTATATCGGACCCATTCACAAAGTCCGTGCTGAGGGCATCGCCTCAAGAGGTCCTTGAATCTGTCCCAGGCATCGTAAGTAAACTCTCCATGTTTCTACTGGAAGCTGGTGATGTCCCCTCGGAGTTGAGCATTCTTGGTAGGTGGAGAGAGTTTGAGCAAGAACTTACTTCCCAGATCATTCCACGTGGTGATGGAATTAGCAGGTAGGTTATTGAGCCATGTCCATGCCTTGTCCCGCAGAGAGAAGGGAAAGCTTAATCCTTAATCCGGACGGCGTCGGGGGTATACGAGGGATTACAAAGGTGTCACACACCTCCATGAAGGTTTTGAGATGAAGGTGTGGATCTTTGGAAGGTAGTCGTCCAAATTTCCCGGCTGCATTCAGCATCTGAATCATGACACCTTTAATTTCAAAGTGTCCAGCATTGAGGGTCGGTTGTGTGATGGCCGTGTTCAGCTTGGTTAAGTCTAGAATCCTAATTCCATGATGGCCTTGTTCCCATCTGGGTTTGGAGGTGAAGGGACCTGGTTGTCCCGTTTATTAATGGGCGCTCTCGTTGCTACCGCTCGTGGTCTCCAGGTATATCCACCATGTTTGCTGGGTCAAGAGACTGACTCCATCGCTTCTGCCTTTTGCGCCTTTGTTTGTAGGTCCGTTCTATCTCAGGATTGTAAGGCTCTAGATTGGCTGGAGGTGAGTTGCGCATACACTACAGAATGTACCTGAAAATCAAGAACAGAAAAAGTGAGCTCCTTTATTGAATAATCACAACTATTAAGCAAAAGGGCGTCGTCACAAAGGGTATCAATAGTCCCCGGCAACAGCGCCAAAAACTTGTTGGTCGATTTTCTTGATGGCAAGTGAACAAGTCGAACAAGTAATAAAGTGTAAGTAGAGTATCGTCCCACAGAGACTGAGATACCGAGGAATGACGCACCAATGGTATGACAGTTGTGAAAGCAAAAAAAGTAAATATAATTGGGTTGAGAGGTTTTGTAACTATGCTACTAGCAAACATAAACAAAGATCTATAAACGAGAGAAGATATCGGTGAGAAGTTAGGCTAGACTCGAATCGTCCTTAAGTGCTTCACTCCCCGGTTGCTCTACCCCGATGCTATAGCATCTACACCGCATGCCTTCCGCAATTGCTACAAAGATAGACACCGACTGCAAAGCTATTTGGTTAACCCACCACTATAATCTACCAAAGCTTCCGCTTCCGATACATTTGATACTAACTATACTCCTTCCATATTCCTATGGTAACTTTCTAGTCAGAGCTGCATTACGCTCAGGGTGTAATAGTTATGAGAGGTAGACCCATTCCTGAAGCCTACAATAATAGGTCTCGCCGTGCACGGGCTACCTAGCAAACACTGTTTCTCAGAGGTCTAACCTCAACTCCTTGCCAGTAAGATGAGGCCACAGATCTAGCCCTTAACTTCCGTTAACTGACTAGTAATAAGCACACCGATACGTAAACCAAATTTATTTAATTAAGAACTGCAACTGGGTTCATTCAACACTTAAAGAATCATCCTCGTCCAGCCATCTCGTGCTCTTGTGAAATCTCTCACTCTTCTCTTGAGTCTATCGAAAGTCAGAATCTCGTTCTAGGGCTCTCCGACTCTGTTAGGGTTGGCTCTGTTGTTTCCTTTTATAATCAGTCCTTTCTTGTAGCGCAAGTTCCAGTGAGTTGGGCCTTTCCTAATCTGTCAAAATCTATCATATCTTTGGATCCGAGTAGATTGCTGCTATTGATTCTGCGGGATTCTTCAAATCTTTCGTTTTGATCCTCCGCATCTTCTCTTCGTTATGTCAAGCAACCTATCGTCAAATATCGCCCTTTATTTTATTCCCGAAATCATCACGGGTAAAAAGGTCATAAAACATATCGCATAGCATTGGTTCCTCTACTCGCTATAGCATTCGGGATGCCTTGTATTGCACTTCGAATCGTTGTCGAGAATGCTATAGCATCGTATCGCTCGCTATTCGATTTCTCTTAAAAACAAAGCAATTTGTTCCATTCCCAAAGACATGCAAATGATTTCTACTCTTTAGTCCCTATATCATGAATGTATGCCTTTTTGCTTAGATTATCTATAGTTGAGCTTGGATTTAACATTCAATTTAGCCAATTAGTATAGGGAAAACATGGTATTATTTGTGCTCATCACTCACTCACTCTGGGTCCTCCACAGCAGAACTCTTTGGTGACGATGTCATAGATACTCTTATTTCCACCAATACTATCCTTTCCTTCATTCCATACTCTCCTCTGCCTTTTCCCAATTCCTCCCATCCATCCTCTTCTCAGTCTCAACAACCTCATTCGTGATCCCCTCTTTTTGATCGATGCCAAAGGGGGAGAAGTTCAGTAAGAAGGAAGAAGCTAGTAGAAAGAATAAGCCAAGAAATTTGTGTGCAACTTTTTGTGTATTCATTGATTAACCTGCCTTCTGATGTCTTGGACTTCTATTTAATTTTCAGATTGTATGATAACTACAAATGCATTCTGTGGTTAACGCTTCTTATGCATAATTAAGTTAACTATTACAATGTCTCCTGATGTCTAATTTTAGGCCTGATTAAGTTGCATATAGCATGTGTGCCTTTTGACTATATCAAACTGTGAAAACTCTTTTAAAAGGTTAAAACTATTTTGCTTCTTACACAAATCTTATTATCATCAAAAAGGGGGAGAATGTTAATTCCCAGTTGTGTTTTGATGATGATTAGAGTTAAAAACAATGTAAAGAAAGCAAAATAATTTTATCACAGTCAAAATCACACTTCAACAGAGGAAAACGCTTGCTGTCAATTTAACTCGAGTTAGTGTTGCAGACTCGAGTCTGCCTCTTAAGTATCCACCGCCAAATTAACATTACAACTCGAGTCAGCCTTGACGTTGCCTCGAGTCTCTATCACCTCGACTCTAAGGTCTCCGCAACTCGAGTCAGTGTCCTTGTGAACTTCTGTATTCATCAGTATAACCTGAGTCTTTGAGCGTCTTGCCTCGAGTGAAAGGAGAGACTCGAGTCACAACCAGAGTAACTCAAGTTGAAGGTTTCAATTTTGAAATAACGTGATCTGTTTAACTCGAGTCCGTACTTATCTACCTCGAGTCATATTCTTATTCAATGAACTTCAAATGATTTTTTCACAAGCAACTCGAGTTGCTATGCTTGCCTCGAGTGTAGACTCTAACTGGAGTCCCAGGTTCGCCTCGAGTCAAGGTTTTAAACATCATTCATTCATTCATCCAATCCAACTCGAGCCTTGCCTTTGTCTAACTCGAGTGTATGCCCAGACTCAAGTTAAGGTACATTGTGCCTCGAGTGGAAGAATGAATCCTCATTCAAATATCCAGACGAACTCGAGTGTTGCTTGTATGTAACTCGAGTTCCTAGACTCAAGTCGGGAACTCTGTGCCTCGAGTCAAATAGCCTTCTCAAATAAGCATTTTGAATCCAATCATTTTATGAAGGAAATTCTGTCTAAGAAGAGGCCAATTCCATAGTGCTACCTGAAGGCAAGATCGAAGACGTTCTATAAAGTGGATAAGTTCATCTTCCCTGTGGATTTCATTATCTTGGATTTTGAAGCGGATCACGATGCCCCAATTCTGCTGGGACGACCTTTTATGGCAACTGGTCGGATGCGATTGATGTGGAAAAAGGAGAACTCACTATGCGTGTAAATGATGATCAGGTCACTTTTTCAATACTTAAGACCGCGAGATTCACAGACCCAATGAAGAAGTACCTAACCTCTTCAGATGACAGCAAAGACACTAAAGAAGTAGGAGACCCTCCTGCATTACCACAGCATTAAATTGCTATAGCACAGTCCGGCTGAATACTTTAAAGCAAGCGCTATTGGGAGGTAGCCCAATTTCGTGGCTCTGTCGCGTCACAACAGGAGGGGACGAGTCTATCAAGGTACATGCTACGACACAAGGCATGACATCATGGCCCCTGAATAACAATACGGCAAAAGCCCGCATCCGTCGTACGTGCCACATCTCTCACATAAACACTGTGTCCATGTGATTGTTTGAGTTGGCCACCTTCTTGGGCCCACTACGCGCCGACTAAGAGGGTCACATTGTCTAAGAGCCGTAATGTTTCATATTCGAATTCCGTCCTTTATTCTATCTATTCTACCCCCTCCCCCCACGTCTTTTCACAATCCCACCAACTCCCTTTCTCCTTTCCCATCCCTCACCCATAGACACCCATGGTCCGGATAAAATGTGCAGCACAACGTGGCCAGGTGCCCCCACCGGCCTATGCTCGTCAGCCACCCCATCGTATTCCGCCTGCGAGTCGCCACCACCCGTCCCCGTCGAGGTCTCCTCCACTTCCCCCTTCTCCACTGAACCCTCTGCGGTCTCCGGCACCATCGATTCTTCCGATCGTTCCTACATCCTCACTCACGCCCCTCTTTACTGGCGCCCGGCCATTGATATGAAGTCTCCGCACAAATTTCCCCGTCGCCTACGCAAGGAGCTTAAGACCCTCCAGAGCAATTCTTGGGCGAAACTTGAATCACATTGCCGTCATCTGCCAGCAGCCGTCTCTCTCTCCCGCTCCCACTCCGCCATCCCCGTAGTTAACACCCTCAGGGACTCTTCGGGCGAAGACGATACGGCCAGCAGTGTCCAGCTCCTCCCGTTCCTCCTGCCCCGTAGTTTTCTTTTCTTTTGTTCATTTTAGTCCAGTTTGTTTTTCTTTTTGCTGATGATCTGCTCAAGCCCTGGGCGTTTGCCCCAGGGCCCTTTTGTGAATGATATTATGATAATTTGCCTATCTTGCTTTGCATTTTTCTCTCGCCCCCTTGATGTGCGCCACGTTCTTGATTATCGTGCTATTGCAATGAGGGCATTGCATCATTTAAGTGTGGGGGGGGACTGCTTAGATATGTGATAGGACTGCTCAGATATGTGATATAATCTGCCACTATTTTCACCATGCATACCATTTTTTCTAGTACAAACTGGAAATTTTTTTAAATTGCACGATAAAGCATGAACATAATCTTGTAGCCATAGGATGCATGTCTGTATAATGGAGCATAGCACAATTGCCTAGGGGAACTGAACCTTTAAGCTTGGGAAATTGACGGTGCTAGCTAATCTGATACGGGGTAAAGTGGCAATGAGGAAGTTTAAAGGGAAGAACCCCCAATGGAAGGATTGATTTGAGCCTAATTATTTTATTCTGTGTGCATGTGTTACACCTCCACCGGCCTCGCCCTTTTGGGTGACGGGTTAGAGAGATTCTTTTTAATAATTACCTTTCCTTTAATTATTAAGTACTTTAACATGCATCAGAGTACGCAAGACAGAGCGCGGGACCAGTTTGGACTAACTACTGTACTGATAAAAGTAAAAACAACAGAAAGTATAGATCCCCAGAGGGTTAAGGGTACAGTAATCCAAAGTAAACCCCAGATATAATACAGTCATCCAAAAGTAAAATACAAAATACGGTAGGGCATTCCCTACTCTTCATAGCAACACTGGGCACTACCCTGTCAAGGTGAGATCCTCACTGGTCGGTACGCTCCCCTGCAGCTGTGGAAGTGTCTGGAGTCCGAAAATGGCCCCCAGAGTAACCGTCAATACTCAAATACTTAATGTGTAAGGAGTATGTAAGATACCATGCCAGATAAAAATATAGAACATGCCAAACACATACCATATATGCATCCAGAAAATATCACAGTAAAACATATAACACAATCCATGAACCCGTACAGCTGCCTTACCAAGGCAAGCCTCGGTCTCACTGGACTCTCAACCCGTAAAGTCGCCTCACTCGGCCAAACCCCTGACTGAAAACTCAACCCGCACAGCCGCCAATTAAGGCCGGCCTCAGACTGAACGTCCTCAGTGCTAGGAATCACACAACATTGTATGCATATTTGGCACAACATATCCAGAGCAAAAACACACATGGCAAACACAAACATACAACAAAACACATAAAGATATCTGAGTAAAACGGTTACTACTTGGTATGGTGAGTACTGTCCTTACTCTTTTATTGGGTCCACTGATTTTCCAAGGGTTTCTTGACCTAAATATCATTAAAATACACTTGCTCAGTATTTACAAAAATGCCGCTACGTTTTTCCTACCAAAACTGAGCCCAACATGATTTTTCCAGAAATTCAGTGTTTCTAACCCAACGTGTAGGATTTTTAATAAATTCCAAAAAAATAAATTTTACATGAGACCAGCGCCATTTGAACCATTGAAATGTCTATTTTCCATGAAAAATATTTTTAGACTCTACAAGTACTTTTATTTTGGCGTGTCTCTCACTCTTCACACCTGGGTCTGATTTCACCCTGATGCAGGCAGAATTAACTTAGAAAATTTTTAGCTCTCAATCGGTGCATCAAAAATATATCGAATTACCTATCAACATGATGCCCCAGATGTCTAATTTTCAAATGTAAAATTTTAGCTCAAAAAATATTTCTCTCAAAACATCTTTGAAGCTTGGCTGCCCAGAATCCAGAACACTGGCAGCAAGCCTTTTCTTTGAGTTTTTGGAGTTTTTGAGTTAGAAAACTTAAACCATGGCTTAATCCCACACAAAATCACGTTTTAAAGACTTTGAGACCATTAAAAACTCCAAAATCAGACCCTAAAACCAAGCTCCAACCAGTTGCACGAAAATCCAAAGTTAAAGCTTTAAAGATTCGAGTTGTCGGTAGTTACCTATTTCGAAACTTTGGATTGGTGGACAAAGTTGTTGGGAGCTTGAGCTGAGCTTTGGAGCTTGCTAATCCTCTCTTCCTCTGCAGCTGGAGCACAAAATTTGGGGAAGAGAATGGCTGTGCAAGCTTTATAATAATATCCCCAAATGTAACCATTTAGTTCATGTAACTAATTAAAATTTCTAGTTTAGTTAGAGACTAACCATAATTACTTGGATAATTGCATGTGCAGATTTTTGGACCTTTCTAGGAGCACAAATGGCGTGAGTATGCTGCCCATGATCTATTTTCCATTTTTAATTTTTATATGAATTATCCCATATGTTTTTCTAGAAAGCTTTTGGACTCACATGCTTTGACTCACTTGACCAAGCTTGAATATTCAAATTTTGTCAAATTTGGGCAGATTTCATCCACATGGAATGTCCCAAAATCTGAACTCCAATAATTAAATCCACTCTTCCACTTTATTAGTCAATTTCGGGGTCTACCGACTCCTAACGGGTCCTATCGGGTCCAAAAATGCATCTTTTCGTACTTTTCTCTGACTATGCCAAATATTCTCCTCCGTTTGGGCATATTCATGTGGCGCACTCACCTTTACAACGTGGCCCCACATTTGTCTCATTCTGTCCAAGAGTAATCCCCTAACTGGTCTCTATCGGTCGCCTTCTTACGGTTTATCGCCTGCGGGTCCCGTGTCTTGTGTTTGGACCAGAATATGGGTAAAACCATCAGTTTTCCTCTCCCTTCTCATACAAAACGAAATTGAATGCCCAAGAGTCAAGGAATTGACCATTTTGCCCTTGCGTCATCATACCGGCTTTATGCCTCACCGGTATCTTGCCCTCAGCCCGCGCCTTTTCCAAACCTGGGCCCGCCAAAGAGTGGATGACCTTTTGGACCTTTCTGGGGTCCACTTTCCTGTCTCCTACTATACAAACATCATTTTCCAGTTAATATTTTTGTTACAAGATATTACACAAATAGTAACCATTCGATTACAGTCAAAATCCTTCACTAGCTACTCAATGACTATGACTTGCACTATTTACAACGGCAGGGGTGTTACAGCATGTCTGCTAGCCTATGTTTGATCCTTGATTTGTCTTAGTTCTTTAATAAACTATCTGGCATATGAGTTTGAAGTTCATAGGATAAAGGCATTCATGTCATACCCATTATTCTCATACACAACTCATTTATCATAGTCTCCATGTTGCCACCCCTTTGAGCCACATAAGTATGCTATAGCAGAACTAGTAAGATAGAAAAACTAGAAGAAAACTGTGAAAAATGCTACGGCAGAATGCTCCCATGAAATGCTGTCGAAAGAGTTGTTTGTGTGAAAAAAGAAAGAAAGAAGGAAATTAGAAGAAGAAAGGAAAAGACCTAGAATAAAGAACAGCAAGAATTACTAGGTTCAAGGAGAAACACTCGGCTGAAGCCAAAAGGTTTGTCTACCGGATCTACTATAGCATCCACCACCATTTCCCATCTCAAAACAATAGGCCATCCTCACATTATAACCTAAGAAGCCCTTTGGATGAACGAATACTCAGATGCTAGGAAGCAATCTTATAACTTTGACAAGGCTATGGATCTTCTGGGCTCGTTCAACAAAAGAGAGACTAAAATCCCGTAGGTGAGCGAGCGTAAATACCAACCTTGAGAGCCCCTTGAGACTTCCTCATCTAAACAATACCACGCATTTTAAGCAGTTGGCACTAGGCAATGGGATTCCCGAATGGGGGATGAAAACTGAAAGCGAGCGTGCAAACAAGTTATACGGACAGGAGTATCACAACTATGAGTTTTTGTTCGCTTCATTTTATTTTGCCCAGGAGTGCAAAAAGCTAAGTGTGGGGATATTTGATGAGCACAAATCATACTATATTTTCCCTATACTTTATGACTGAATTGAATGGTAAATATGAGCCTAACCGTGAACAAACCAAGTAAAAAGGCATATATTCATGATATAGGGACTGAAATATAGAAATCATTTGCATGTGCTAAAAATGGGGCAATTTACATGGTTTTTAAGAAGAATGTATAGCAGAGCTGATACGATGCTATAGCATTCTGACAGCAACTCGAAGTGCAATACAAGGCATCACGAAGGCTATAGCAAAGTAGAGGACGCAATGCTATGCGGCATGTTTTCTGACCTTTTTACATAGGTGATTTCAGGAATAAAAGAAAAGGGCGATAACGACATATGGATTGCTGATATCATGGAAAAGAAGATGCGGAGGATCAAAACTATAAGATTTGAAGAATCCCACAGGATTGGCATAAGCAATCTACTCAGATTCAGAGATACGAAAGATCTCAATAGATTACGAAAGCCCAGCTCGCTGTAACTTACGCTACAAGAAAAGCCTGTTTATAAAAGGAAAAGCGGAGCCAACCCGAGGAGAATCGGAGAGCCCTAGAACAAGATTCTACTTTCAGCAGACTCAAGAGAAAAAGGAGAGATTTCACAAGAGCACGAGATTTCCAGGACAACCCAGCATCTTTCCCTGTAGTACGACGAAATGAAGAAGACGTGGAGTGGTGACATGACAGGGCTGCATCCACGCCATTGGAACTCCATCAAAGCTTTCTGTTTTCCCTTTTCATTTTAGTTTTACAATCATGGGTCATTCTGTTAGTGTCGGTTTTGTGTTTCCCTCGTCAGTCATAAACTGATTTAAATATGGCTGGACGAGGATGACTCCTTAAGTTGTTAAATGAACCCAGTTGCAAGTTCTTAATTCAATAAGTTTGGTTTGCTTATCAGTGCATTAATTACTAGACGATTAGCGGAAGTTAAGGACTAGATTTGTGGCCTCGGCTTACTGGCAAGGAGTTGAGGTTAGACCTCTGAGAAACAGTGTTTGCTAGGCAGCCCATGCACGGCTTGACCTATTATTGTAGGCTTCAGGAATGGGTCTACCTCTCATAACCATAACACCCTGAGCATAAAGCAGATCTGACTAGAAAGTTTCCATAAGAGTATGGAAGGAGTATAGTTAGCGTCATATGTATCGAACGCGGAAGCTTCGGTAGACTATCATGTTGGGTTAACCAAATAACTTTGTAGTTAGTAGCTATGTTGTAGCATTGTGGAAGCTGTGCAGTATAGATGCTATGGCATTGGGTAGAGCAACTGGGGGATTGATGCACTTAGGGGTGATTCTGAGTCCAGCCTAACTTCTTACTGATATCTTCTCGAGTTAATTCACTCTGTTTACTTCTGCTAGTGGCATAACCACAACAACCCTTCAACCTGATTATATTTATTTTATGCTTGCACAACTATCATAGCAATAGCGCGTCACTCTTTGGTATCTCAGTCTCTGTGGGACGATACTCTACTTACACTTTATTACTTGTTCGACTGGTTCACTTGCCATCAAGGAAATCGACTAATAGTCTCCGTACCACTAGGCTCGAGTCTAGAGCTAGACTCGAGGTAGTCTTTTGTCAGGCTCGAGTCAATATAGAATTTTGGTGATAGAAGCACAAGGGATTGACTCGATTCTGCTACAATGGCTCGAGCCAATTAGACAGCGAAGTGTTTTCTCTAATAAAACGTGATTTTGACTGAGTTAAAATTATTTTTCCTACATATATTTGTTTTCAAACTTAATCATCATCAAAACACAAATAGGGAACTAACAAATAGGTGATTATAAAATTCTTTCGCTAATTGCTCTAGAACATTTAAAAACAGAGACGAGAAAAGGATGAAAAAACACAAGAAATTATCCTGGTTTGGTGTAACTCTTTGACCTACGTCCAGTCCCCATACCTCTGGGATTTTCACTAACTTTCAAAAACAAATACAATTACACACTCTGTACTTGAAGTAATCCTCTTACTCTAGGGTTCACTCTCCTTACAAGTTGTAATCATACACCTATACTTAAGGTTCCACAACCTTAAGATTTAACTGATAAACAAATAATCAAATAGTGTTTTAACTCCTCACTAAGTACATAAATGATAATCACTAAAGTACACGATATATCCAAAGATATTAATGAAATAGTAGATTGAAATAAATTCGAATTGAATGCATAAAGTTTCAATGGTTGGCGAATTCAATGCTTCTGGTATTTATATTTGTTGCCATCAATGACCATTGAGAAGCTTGAAGATTATCCCTTGTGACTCTTTAGGATATAGCCGTTAGAGAGATGAAGTTCGATAGACACTTTTGTCGTTAATGATCCAGGTGGATTTGTGTTGTCTTGACATTCCTTGATTCTTTTTGTTTTGCCCATTGTAAAATAGCATTTATTGCACGAATGGAATAGCGGCAAATACTTTAGAATGACTAGAGGGATGGTTTCCAAGAATAGCATTCGATAAGGAAACTACATTAAATGCATTTTGACACACAAATTGTTTTATGACAATTTGTTGTTAATCTTTTGAATAATCATTTGAAGCTCATAGCAAACTAATTAAAAATAGTGAAGTATAGTAATGAGTAATAATACAAAGAAATGAAATCACAATTAAGAAATTTGGTTTTACGAAGTCGGTGATTTTGAATATCGGAGTTTAACTTCCGGTCAAAATAAATTGCCTTGAGTTAAAATGACGTGAGGAAAAGTATATGTGACTTGAGGCAAGTTTTAAAAGATAAGGAGAAAGTTAACTTTGAAAGTGGAGCTAAATCACCAAGAGGGGGTGAATTGAGGATTTTAACAACTTTTTCAAAATACTGTTTTGAACCTTGAAAAATAGATAAGAACAGAGAGTAAAGAAGGAGAGCAAGACACAAGGATTTATATTGGTTCGGTCCAATCTTTTGACCTACATCCAGTCCCCAGACACTCTGGGTTTTTCACTATCACAATTGATTACACACTCTATACTCAAGAGTAATTCTCTCACTAGAACTTACTCCCCCTTACAAGTTGCAATCAATAACTCAACCTCAAAGTTCCACAACTTTTAGATTCTCACAAGGAAAATGATTTACAAAAAAGAACTCTCTCAAAGAGTAGATAAAGATAAACACTGAAGTACAATGTATCAAAGATACAACTCATATAAATGTGAGAAAAAAGACTGATTTATCTGTGTGCGTTTTTGTATCTGGCTTCTCTATTTGCAAACTTCAAATCTTCAGCTATTTATATAGATTTGAAGTAGATGAACGTTATAGATCCATTGAGACTTGAATCCATTCGAAAATATAGCTGTTGGAAGTGTTTCTCAATGAATCTAGCTGTTATGAACTTCAGCTGTCTGAATATGTCTGTTGGTAACATTTGCAGTTTAGAATACTTTGAGTTTTGGGTCTTCAAGAATTTATCCCATGATAATGATGTTCTGCTTTAGTTAGTGGAGGCTCAGTTGTCTGTATTAAACAAATGGTTGACCATATCTCCAGGCTGTCTTCCACTTATTTTGTCTGAATGTTTATTTAACATTCTCTAAGTAATCTTGTCTGGATTCTCTCTTAACATTTTCAAAATGATCTGAAACTCACTAACAGGGTGATTAAACATAGCTAGGAATGTCAATGAATGATAATACGAAGTATTAAGATCAAACAAGAAGTTTTTACAAAATCGTTAAATTTGAATTTCAGATACAGCGATGAAACCTCGAGGTTTGTTTCTCAAATCTCGAGTTTTGGACTTTAGCATGTAAAATTTGAAAGTGGAGCCTAAATACCCAAGAGGGGGGTGAATTGGGTATTCTTAAAATTTTAAGAACTAGGTCTATTTTGGACAAGTGAAAACAGAGTATATCAGAGGAGAAGGGTAAGGAAAGCTTGCACAAGAGAAATTATCCTGGTTCGGTCTTATCCTTGACCTACATCCAGTCCCCAAGCCACACTTGGGATTTTCAATCCACTAGAACTCAACAATTGATTACAAACTCTGTATTCAGAGTAGTTCTCTCACTATAACTCACTCCCCCTTACAAGTTGCAATCAATACACCCAACCACCAAGTCCCACGACTTGTGGTTATCTCAATCAATGAATGATTTACAGAAATAACTCTCTTACGGAAGCAGATTAGATGAACATTTTGAAGTACAAGTATCAAATTGATACAATACGAGGGAACCGAACACAATAAATGACACTTAGTAAATTTTTCGCTCTCAGTAGGTGTATCAGCTTGAGAAGAAGTTAATGCACTCTATTTATAGGTAGAGAACATTAAATGACCGTTGCTTGATGAATCCAACCGTTGTAGGTGATTAGCTTAAGGTCTGGTCATCTTCTCTCTCTAAACTTCGCTAATCCAGGTGTTAATTTGATCGATGTGATTCTCGAGAATTTGCCGTTGGAGATTACTTTGCTTGTTGTAGTAAGCATTCTTTAACGTTCGGAAAGGCGTGCTCGGATGAATTAGCTAAAAGTAGGTAGATTTGCGAGAGGTGCATTAAATGCGAGCACCTTTTGCTTTTTGCCTTGATCTTCATTAATCTTCATCTGTGCTAACTGAAATTCACTCAATAAACTTGTTAAACATATCTGGGAACATAAGTGAATGATTTATGAAAGCAATAGGATCAAACAAGAGTGATTTGCAAATTCGTGTAATTCAAAAATCAGTTTTTACCGTTGTTTACTGCAGTATGTTCATGCTTACTCAAGTATGGCACTGTATACAAGTGTCCATACTGCAGTATCCAATGGGAAACTCAGTATACACCTTTCGAGGCAAACCAACGTGTCTTGTGTTTGAAAGACAAAACCTATCTTGGAGTATGCACTCCTTTCTTTGCGATATTGACTTAGCTTGAAAAATCCTTTTGCTCTCTGTAAGTCCAATACTCGAGTTTGGCTACGCATACTGCAGTATTGACTTAGTTTGAAAAATCCTTTTGCTCTCTGGAAGTTCAATACTCGAGTTTGGCTACGCATCTTTGCGAGTATTGACTTAGTTTGAAAAATCCTTTTGCTCTCGGAAGTTCAATACTCGAGTTTGGCTACGCATCTTTGCGGTATTGACTTAGTTTGAAAAACTTGGTTGCTTTTACGGAAGTCCAATACTGCGGTATGGCTACCCATCTTGCGGTATTGACTTAGTTTGAAAAACTTGGTTGCTCTCGGAAGTCCAATCTTGCGGTATGGCTACCCATGCTGCGGTATTGACTTAGTTTGAAAAACTTGGTTGCTCTCTGGAAGTCCAATACTGCGGTATGGCTACCCATACTGCGGTATTGACTTAGTTTGAAAAACTTGGTTGCTCTCTGGAAGTCCAATACTCGAGTTTGTAAACCTATACTGCAGTTTGCAATTATCAGAATGTTTTTAACTCACTTTGCAAACTTCAAAACATGTTTTACATTTGTTGTTAATCATCAAAACATATTGAGAACTAACAAAATTGATTTAGGTCCAAAACATCAAAACTGGAGGTTTTCATCCAAAACCGGAGGTTTTTAATACATTAAAAAATTCAGTGCTCTCGGGTTGGCCAAAACTCGAGGTTTTCAGATCAAACCTCGAGTTTTCATTCAAATATGAAAACTTTGAGAAATCGCGCCAAGTCAAAAACTGAAGGTTTTGAAATTAAACTAGCAGTTTTCAAAACTAAGAAAACAAGAATGCTCTCTGCTGGACAAACCTCGAGTTTTGTAATCAAAACTCGAGTTTTCACTTAATTGTGAACTTTGAGAAAACTGTGCAAAACTAAAACTGGAGGTTTTCTCTAAAACTGGCGGTTTTATGAACTGGCTAAAACTTGAATTCTCTCTGCCAAGTAAAAACTCGAGGTTTCAAATCAAACCTCGAGTTTTCCTAAATCGAGGAAAACTTAGAAGATTCACGTTGAAGCGAAAGCGGCGGTTTTGAGTAAAGCTGGAGGTTTTCAAATATTCAAAACTTTGGAGACTCTCGTATGACCAAAACTAGAGGTTTTAACGAGAAACCTCGAGTTTTGCATTTTCCGAAAATGCGAGAAGTCTGCACGTGTGATGAAACATTGAGTTTTCTCTGAAAACCGGCGGTTTTGCTCAGTTCAGAAAACTTGAGTTCTTCTCTGTAAGACCAAAACTCGAGGTTTTGAACCCAAACCTCGAGTTTTCCTCTGTCAGTGAGATTTTCAACCTTTCAAAGGAAAACTTCACATCTTGTTTACAATTGTTAGTAATCATCAAAACCCATAGAGAACTAACATTCTCCCCCTTTTTGATGATGACAACATTTGTAAACAGATATCTTTAAGAATTTGAGAGAGTTTTCATTCTGAAGTAGATTTTGTAGTTGACAGTGTTTTGAAAAATTTCATTTTGAGAAACTTAGACATTTTGAAATGCAAGTTTGTAAATGTCACAATTTAATCAAACATATAAAGGTTAGAGATGAGCAACAGAAGCTTAATTGAACACAGAAATCACAGGATGCATTTTCATATCAGTAAGGACAACAGATTGCATCAGATAATTCAATAATTCAATACAAGATGAAAATGCATAAGTGCTCTAAAACTCTAAAACTCAAATTCAATCCTTGCTTTCCTCTTCCCCTTTGTCATCTTCAAAATTAAGATTGACCAATGGAGTAGAAGGAGGGCAATCCATATGCAAAACTTCAGTTGCAGGGGTGTGTCGAGAGTGTAAGAGCACTGTGTCGGGTGTGGCAGCTCCAACTGGAGCGGGGAAGATGGGTGTGGATGGGTGAGGTGAAGATGTAGGAATTGGGGGACTCGTGAAGGTGAAGGATGGAGATGAGGAGCTAGAGAGTCCATTGTGCCTGCGAGTCATCTCAGCCTTCAATTTTCCCATTTCAAACTCAATGCGAATGGTCATGGCTGCAAGAGCAGCATCCACTATTTCCTTTATCTAAGAAACAAGATCAGTTGGCAGTGATGACTGAGGAGGTGGAGGTGCTGATTGAGCTTCTTGAGCTTGGGATTGAGCTCGAGCTTGAGATGCTCTTGGCTGAGATCTTGAAGGAGATCGTGATTGTCCAGACCCTTCTGCCCCAAAGTTGATTTTCATCAAATTTAACATGACTTTCCCAAAGAAGGGAGGATACTTGAGTGTGTCAACAGCACCCACATACCAGATTTTGTGGTAGAAGAGAATGATAGAAATCAAGGAGGGAAAGGGTATGTGTGAAAGCTTTCTATGAGAAAATTTAAACTTGGTCATCTCCTAGAGAAGCCAGTGACAAATATTGAAAGGCACCTTTTTCACAAAGGCAGTAAAAGGTGGATAGTCTTTTTGAGTGAAATGGGTGTAGTTACCACCCTTCTAAATGAAATTCCTATAGTAAACATACCACAACACTCTATTCTCAGTAGACATAGAGCTAGGATTAAAGGTAAGCATATGACGCTGGTCTTGGGGAAAGGGCTCATTGGGTCTGAGAGTTTAAAAAATTTCTTAATTACTGTAATTGAAAGTAGGAATAGGAGGAGGGTTGTCAATTTTTAGAATTTTGTTTAAAATCGAGAGACAAGAGTAAATTTGACTCCCTTAACCGTAGTAGTGATTCGTTCCTCAATTAAATCACCATTTGGGCTCAGTTCATTATCATACTCCATATTGTAATAGAATAAACGAACAAGGTTAGGAGTATAGGGAGCAGATATGGAAACAAAAGACTCATTCTGTTTCACCTAGGAAGACAAATCAAAATGACACTCCTTGTGAAAATCTTCCAAAATAATTGCTACCACAGGGCAGAATTCTCAATGCATGTATGCTTCCCTAAATTTATCATTCTCTTCCTTAGTAGGAGTAGCAGAAGCAATTGTGAAACCTGGAGGAGGTGAAGGATTTTGGTAGATGTCTGAGATGGCGTTTTCCATGATTAAAGGCACTTGCTCCCCTTGATTCTGAGTAAAAGCAGTAGCTCGAGATGAAGCTTGGACCTTTGAAGTTTTTTGGGACTTAGATACAGAGGCCCTCTTCATCCTTGGCGATTTCAAAGGCCCAGAGACCTTCTTCATCCCTCTTCCCTTGGGCTCTGGTTCCTTCCTCTTCTTGGCCGGTGACTTAACGGGTTCTTTGAATGAAACCCCTTTTGATTTAGGGTTTCGCGACTGAGCTTCAGGGATTCTGCTACTTATTCCTCGAATCAAACAGTCTGCACCGTGGTGGAAGCGATTTGGAATGGATTTCATCCTCACTGGTCGTTGAGGAGGAGGAGGAGGAGGTGACCATGATTTTGACCCTTCCTCGCCAGAATCAGTGTCAGAAATGTCTTGGGGGTTTGATTTCGAAGCCATTAGAAGATTTTGAGAGAGGGTTTAGATCGAGAGATGAGAGAATCAGAGAGTAGAGAAAGAGCCTAGGTTAAAACTTGAGTTTTAGGTCGAGTTTTGAAGAACTTAAACAGTGCCACATATATATAGTTGCGATCAAAACTCGAGGTTTCATATGAAAACTCGAGGTTTGATGAAAGGTTACTAAACTGGACTTCAAAGGTGTTCTGTGAACCTTTGAAATGTCAGCAACCAAAACTCGAGGTTTTCTCCAAACCTCGAGGTTTTGCAATTCTTCAAAACTGGACAACTCTCGGTCTAACGAAAACTTGAGGTTTCATTTTCTCTAAAAACTCAGATGTTTTCTAGCCCCGACCATGCACGACCAAAACTTGAGGTTTTCTCCAAAACCTCGAGGTTTTGCTCCTCGACAGAAAAACTCAGACTTTTGATCATCCTGCATAAAACATGTCTAGACACTCCGATGATTAAGTTAGTAATTTTCAATCATCAAAACTATAACTAACATTGATTAAGGAATACTTACAACTCATTGGGATTTACCATTCCCAATTCTCTTCTTATGAAATTAAATTGCTCCTTAGCTAATGGTTTGGTGAAGATGTCAGAAAGTTGAAGATGAGTTGGGATGAACATGACTTTGACATCTTTTTTCTGAACATGATCCCTTATGAAATGATGCCTCACATCAATATGCTTGGTCCGAGTATGTTGAACTGGATTCTTTGCCAAGCTTATTGTACTTGTATTGTCACATAATATTGGGATCTCCTTTAGGTTGATTCCCAAGTTTGATAGTTGCTACTTGAGCAATAAAACTTGAGCACAACAACTTGAGGTAGCTACATACTCGGCTTGGTAGAAGACGACCCACTTTGGTTTGTTTCTTTGAACCATGACACAAGTGAGCCACCAAAGAATTCACATTGGCCACTTGTGCTCTTTCTATCAGTCTTGTACCCAGCATGATCTGAATCTGAATATGCCACCAAATGTTCAAGTTGAACTTTGGGAAACCACAATCCAAGAGTCTTTGTGTCAGCAAGGTATCTGAAGATTCTCTTCACATGCTCAGCATGAGACTCTTTGGGAGCGGATTGAAACCTTGCACACATCCCTACACTGAATTGGATGTCAGGATGACTTGCATTAAGATAGAGCAATGATCCTATCATTCCTCTATATTTTGTAATGTTGAAGTCCTTGCCCTTTTTATCAGCATCTAATGAAGTGGTTGAACTCATAGGAGTGTCAGCTCCATTGCATTGATCCATCCCAAACTTCTCCAGCAGATCATTGAGATATTTGGTCTGAGATATGAAGATTCCATCCTTCTTTTGTTTGATTTGCAGACCAAGGAAATAGTTAAGTTCTCCCATCATAGACATCTCAAACTCTCCCTGCATATTCTTAGCAAATTCTTCACACAAAGCATCATTAGAAGCACCGAATATAATATCATCAACATATATTTGGACAATTAAAGTTTCACCAAGCTTATTACTCTTAATGAAGAGAGTTGTATCTGCTTTTCCTCTATTAAAGCCTTGATCAAGAAGGAATTTTCTTAATCGCTCATACCAAGCTCTAGGAGCATGCTTAAGTCCATAAAGAGCTTTCTTGAGGCGATAAACATGATCTGGATGATGTTCATTTTGAAAACCAGGAGGTTGTTCAACATAAACTTCTTTTTGAATAAAACCATTCAGAATGCACTTTTCACATCCATTTGATAGAGTTTGAACTCTTTGACACAAGCAAAGGCTAGAAGAACTCTTATGACTTCCAATCTTGCCACTGGAGCATAAGTTTCTTCATTATCAATTCCTTCTTCTTGATTATAGCCTTTAGCAACCAATCTTGCCTAATTATGGATAATGATTGCTGACTCATCTTGTTTGTTCTTGAATACCCATTTAGTGCCAATGATTGGATAGTCCTTAGGCCTAGGTACCAAATCCCAAACTTGATTTCTATCAAATTGGTGTAACTCCTCTTGCATTGCTATCACCCAATCATTGTCTGAAAGGGCTTCATCAATCTTAGAGGGTTCAATATGTGATATAAAAGTAGAAAATGTTACTTCATTTAAAGTACTATTTCTGGTTCTTACTCCTTGATTTACATCACCTATAACTTGGTCCAAAGGATGATTCCTTATGAACTTCCAAGCTCTAGGCTAAGACTGATCAGGATTTTCAAGATTGTTTTGAGGATCAACCTCGAGAACATTTTCAGGATTTTCAATAGATGCAGGAGTAGTTTTCGAAAAGACATCCAAAGGCTTATCAGATTTGGATTCACAGAATACAACATACATTGACTCTTCAATAATACGAGTACGAGTATTAAAAACTCTATAGGCCTTACTTCTATTCGAATAACCCAAGAATATACCTTCATCTGCCTTGGGATCAAACTTTCCCAAGTTATCCTCACCATTGTTGTGAATGAAACACTTACATCCAAACATATGCAGATGAGCCAAGTTTGGTTTTCTACCTTTATACAGTTCATAGGGAGTTTTGTTCAACTTCTTCCGGAGATATGCCTGATTTGAGATTATCAAGCGGTACTCATTGCATCAGCTCAGAATACTTGAGAAGTATTGTTTTCATTCAACATTGCTCTTGCCATCTCAGTAAGAACACGATTCTTTCTCTCCACAACACCATTTTGTTGAGGAGTTCTTGGGGCTGAGAAGTTGTGATCAATTCCCATGCTATCACAGAATTCAGCAAAAGCATGGTTTTCAAATTCTCTTCCATGATCAGTTCAAATTCCTAAAATAGAGAGACCTTTCTCATTTTGGACCTTTTTGGCAAAAACAACAAACTGATCAAATATTTCATCTTTAGAAGATAAAAATATGGTCCAATCAAATCTAGAGAAATCATCAACTATGACCAGAGTATAAAGATTGCCACCAAGGCTTTTTACTCTAGCTGGTCCAACTAGATCCATATGAAGTAATTGAAGAGGTCTATTAGTTGATATTTCATTTTTAGGTTTGAACCCTTTTGACAAGCATCACAAATCATGTCATTCTTAAAACGAAGTTTAGGAACACCAATCACCAAATCCTTTTTAAGTAATTTGTCAAATTGAATCATATTGACATGAGCTAATCGCTTGTGCCACAGCCAACTTTCATCCAAATTACTGACAAAACATTTTTCAGAAATTGATTCATTACTCGAAAGATTAAGAGTATAACAATTGCCTTCACTAAGGGCTCTAAATAAGGCTCTAAACTTTATGTTATCTAAGGGAAGAATATCTTTGCTTACAATCAAGCATTTCTCAGAATCAAAGATGACTAAGTTACCTTTGTCTGTGCTTTGACTCACACTGAGGAGATTGTGACATAAATCTTCCACAAGGTAAACATCCTTAATTTTTGGTCCTTCGTTGTTTCCAACTTCTCCAATTCCAGCAATCCTTCCATATTGATTTCCACCAAATGTTACCTTGCCACCATCCTTAGGCTTGATTATAGCAAACTTAGATTGATCCCCTGTCATATGTCTTGAGCATCCACTGTCAATGTACCATTTGTTGGATTTTGATGCTCTAAGACAGACCTGCAATATATAGGACATCAAGTCTTAGGTACCCATTTTTTCTTGGGTCCTTTTGGGTTAGTCTGTGTCTTAGGATCTTTTAGGCACCCATTGATAGTTACCTACAGGTTTGTTATTTCCTTCTTTTTTATGAAAACAGGAAGAAGTAGTATGACCTTTACGGTTGCAATAGTTGCAATGAGCAAAAGGATTAGATGAGTGGACTGTTTTTCGAAAATAACTCATATAAGATTTCTGTCCCACCTTCTTCTTTCCTTTTCGTTTATCAAAGTCAGGTCTATAACCAACTCCTGACTTGTCATTTGTGAACCTTTGCTATTTTAAAATAACTTTGAGCATTTCACTACCCTTAGTGAACTTCTCAAGAGTTTTTGTAAGAAATATATTTCTTTTCTCCAAAACACAACAATTGTCACAAATCTTTTCTGAAATCTTTTTGCAATTCTTTTCAGGAACATTTTCACAAACAAAGACAGGAGAAGAAGTAGTTTGAGCTTGTTGTTCTAACAATTTAATTTTCTTCTTTGCAAACAAAAGTTCTTTTGCTATTTTTCGAAATTCAGTGAAGAGTAAGTTATATTCAGACGACAATTCATCATAAGATGAGTCAGAACCATTTACCTCTTCACTATTAGATTTTTCTTCTTGAGATACAAGACAAATGTTAGCTCTATCTTCCTCTTCAGCTTCATCTTCATCGGATGATCTGTCACCCCATATAGCTGAAACATAGGCTCTTCTTTTGAACTTATTGGATTTCTTTTCTTTGTTCTTCAGTTGTGGACATTTAGATTTGATGTGGCCAGGCTTTTCACATTCGTAGCATATGATGGGTTTCTTTGTTTTGTCTTTGGAGCTATTCTTGTGAATTTTTCTAAAAGCTTGGTCCTTCTTGTAGAATTTCTTCAATCTTCGGACCATCAAGCCTAGTTCTGCATCTTCATCCTCATCTTCTTCATCATTTGATTTTACCTCTTTGACGGTTTTGAGGGTAATTCCCTTGTTCTTCCCATGTGCTTCTTCAAGTCCTTTCTTGAACTTGAGCTTTGTCTCATATTCAAAAAGGCTACGAAAGAGGGCAGCTACAGATGCCATTGATTCTCCACGAGCTTCTTCAATAGCAGTAACCTTGGCTTCCCATTCTTTGTTGAGGACATTTAGAATTTTCCTCACTTGTGAAGGTGGAATATCACCTAGAGGGGGGGTGAATAGGTGATCTCAAATTCTTTTCGTGAATCGCACAAGCATAAATGAAACAGAGACAAGAAAAGCAAACAGACACAGAGCAATTTATACTGGTTTGGTCTAATACTTTGACCTACATTCATTCCCCAGAACACTTGGGATTTTCACTATCTTTCAAGGACAATTACACTGTACTCGGATAATCCTTTCACTAGGACTCTCTCCCCCTTACAAGCTATAATTGTATACCCACTTAAGGTTCCACAACCTTAAGATTTGACAACACAATAATCAAATAAGTGTTTTGAAACTCCTCACGAGTAGATAAAGATAAACACTAAGGTACACGATATCCGAAGATACTAATGGAATAGACAAAAACAATTGAATACAATAAGAGTAGAGTGCACAACGTTTTTCAGTGTTTTTGATGAATTCAAAACTTCAGATATATATAGTTGATCTCATGACCGTTGAGAAGCTTGAAAAATGTATCCGTTGATGCTCTTTAAAATGGTGGAATTAATTGCCGTCATTTATTCCCATGATTGTGATTATGACCGTTGAGACCCGATTAAAGGAAATGAAATATTCTTGCCATAACGTTGCGAGAGGTTTGTGCATTGGTTGAGGTCCTCGAATAGGAAAGTTTAATAAATGTCGGATTGCTTTAG
This sequence comes from Acacia acuminata, assembly GCA_019022655.1. Classification (NCBI taxonomy): domain Eukaryota; kingdom Viridiplantae; phylum Streptophyta; class Magnoliopsida; order Fabales; family Fabaceae; genus Acacia; species Acacia acuminata. The sequence continues at coordinate 735,981 of JAFJYI010000253.1, forward strand.
TCAACATCCTGTGTTGATCCTCTTTCTAATAATCTGTAACTCATTAACAAATTTATTAAATGCAATTAAGTATAATAATGAGTAATGATTTGAAGCAATGAAATCAAAATCAATTGATTTTGATTTTAGGAAAACGTGATTAAAAAGATATATTTGGAGGAGCATGGTGGAGGCATATTAATTGGTGGAGGTAAGAATAAAGCATTTGAAGATTTTGCCTTGAGTCAAAAATATGATGCCTTGAGTTATCATGACTAGAGGTAATATCTTTCTGACTAGAGACAAATACGATATTAGTGAGAAAACAAGCAAGAGGACAATTTGCCTAGAGTCAATTAATAGATGCCTAGAGTTAATATGACTAGAGGTAGATGATAAATGGTAGAGTCATAGTCTTTGATATAGCCGGAAATAGCTACGACTTGGTGGAGGTAAGAACAAAATGCCTTGAGTCAAGTTGCCTTGAGGAATAAATAAATGACTTGAGGCAATTCATGATAGTTTTAAAAGATGAAATAAGAAATGCTTAGAGTCATATATTTATGCCTTGAGTCATGTACCTACAGGCATGAGTTACTTGACTGGAGGCAAAAACAAGAGCATAGAAATATTGGATAAAAGAATGGTTTGCCGGAGAATGCCTAGAGTCATTTACTAGAGGCAATTATGTAGTGACTAGAGTCATGAGGTGAAGTTCAACGTAATTACAATTTTGCCATTAAAAGTGAATTTCAAAGTAATTACGATTTTGCCATTATATGTGGATTTTTCAAAACTTGCGGGAGTGACTTGAGGCAAAACTAATTGACTAGAGGCAAAGAGTGAAAGTTTAACGTATTTATGATTTTGCCATTAGAGTGAATTTTCACCATAATTACGATTTTGCCATTTTTAAGTGGATTTTCCAAAACATATGCCTAGAGGTAAAATATTGGATGACTAGAGGCAAACCAGAAACTCCAAATTTTCATCTAAAATTAAGATTCAATTACATTATAATTGTTATCATCAAAACATCAAAAACATGAGAACTAACAACTTGGACAGGTTGCTCATATTCCTTGCCCAAGGCAGCAAGTTGATTAATTAGATGGGTGAATATCAATTGGAATTCACTAATGGTTTCACCAGGTTTCATACGAAGAAGATCGTATTCTGTCATGAGGGTGTTAACTCTATTTTACTTGACTCCAATTGTTCCTTCATGAGCTATCTCGAGAGCATCCCACATGGCTTTAGCTGAACTCAGTGTGCATATACGAAAATATTCTTATTGACTCAGAGCACTTTGTAGCATAAGCACAGCTTTACTATTAAGAGTGATGTTTCTTCTATCATTCTCATCATAGTCTTCTTTAGGCCTTGGAATCCTGAGACCATTTTCCAGGATGGTTGGATTGTAGTCTCCTGTTTCGAATACTCTCCACAAGCCATATTCAGTAGCTAAAACAAAGACTTTGAATTTGGCTTCCCAGAAAGAGTAATGCTCTCCATTGAATCCCAGTGGACGGTTGATCGAAGCTCCATCTGGTAGAATACATTCCATAGTGATCCTTCTTGAGATGTTAAGCTCTGTAGAGAAGACCTTGCTCTGATACCAAATGAAAGTGGAGCTAAATCACCAAGAGGGAGGTGAATTGGGGATTTTAACAACTTTTTCAAAATACTCTGTTTTGAACCTTGAAAAATAGATAAGAGCAGTAAAGAAGGAGAACAAGACAAGGATTTATACTGGTTCGGTCCAATCTTTTGACCTACATCCAGTCCCCAGACACTCTGGGTTTTTCACTATCACAATTGATTACACACTCTATACTCAAGAGTAATTCTCTCACTAGAACTTACTCCCCCTTACAAGTTGCAATCAATAACCCAACCTCAAAGTTCCACAACTTTGAGATTCTTTCATGGAAAATGAATTACAAAAAAGAACTCTCTCAAAGAGTAGATAAAGATAAATACTGAAGTACAATATATCAAAGATACAACTCATATAAGTAAGCAGAAAAAGACTGATTTATCTGTGTGCGTTTTTGTATCTGGCTTCTCTATTTGCAAACTTCAAATCTTCAGCTATTTATACAAATTTGAAGTAGATGAACGTTATAGATCCGTTGAGACTTGAATCCATTCGAAAATATAGCTATTGGAAGTGTTTCTCAATAAATCTAGCTGTTATGAACTTCAGCTGTCTGAATATGTCTGTTGGGAACATTTGCAGTTTAGAATATTTGAATTTTGAGTCTTCAAGAATTTGTCCCATCATGATGATGTCTAGCTTTAGTTAGTGGAGGCTCGGTTATGCGTATTAAACAAATGGTTGCCCATATCTCCAGGCTGTCTTCCACTTATTTTGTCTGAATGTTTATTTAACATTCTCTAAGTAATCTTGTCTGGATTCTCTCTTAACATTCTCAAAATGATCTGAAACTCACTAAAAGGGTGATTAAACATAGCTAGGAATGTCAATGAATGATAATAGGAAGTATTAAGATCAAACAAGAAGTTTTTACAAAATCGTTAAATTTGAATTTGAGATCCGGCGATGAAAGTTTGTTTCTCAAACCTCGAGTTTTGGACTTTAGCATGTAAAATCAATTTAGGTCCAAAACATCAAAACTGGGAGGTTTTCATCCAAAACCGGAGGTTTTTAATACATTAAAAACTTCAGTGCTCTCAGGTTGGCCAAAACTCGAGGTTTCAGATCAAACCTCAAGTTTTCATTCAAATATGAAATCTTTGAGAAATTGCGCCAAGTCAAAAGCTGGAGGTTTTGAAATTAAAGCGCGAGTTTTCAAAACTAAGAAAACAAGAATGCTCTCTACGGACAAAACTCGAGTTTTCACTTAATTGTGAAAACTTTAGGAAAGCTTGTGCAAAACTAAAAGCGGAGGTTTTCTCTAAAAGCGGGCGGTTTTATGGCGGCTAAAACTTGAATTCTCTACGCTTGAAGTCAAAACTCGAGGTTTCAAATCAAACCTCGAGTTTTCCTAAATACGAGGAAAACTTAGAAGATTCACGTTGAACTGAAAATTGGTGGTTTTGAGTAAAGCTGGAGGTTTTCAAATGTTCAAAACTTTGGGGACTTTACGTATGACCAAAACTAGAGGTTTTAACAGAAACCTCGAGTTTTGCATTTTCCAAAAAATACTGAGAAGTCTCTGTGTGATGAAACCTTGAGTTTTCTCTGAAAACCGGTGGTTTTGCTCAGTTCAAAAAACTTGAGTTCTTCTCTGTAAGACCAAAACTCAAGGTTTTGAACCCAAACCTCAAGTTTTCCTCATCGCTGAGATTTTTAACCTTTCAAAGGAAAACTTCAAATCTTGTTTACAATTGTTAGTAATCATCAAAACCCATAGAGAACTAACAAACTTGATAGTTTAATTGGAGGAAATTTCTTTCTTCAAGAGTTAAAACACAAGTAGAAATAAAACTTGACTTGAGTTAAAGAAATAATTGCCTTGAGTTAAAATGACTTGAGGAAAAAAACAAAATGACTCGAGGCAAAGGTTGGCCACCGCAAGTTGAGAAGAGATGTTCAGGGAAAAACGTGCCTTGAGGTAAAATGACTTGAGGCATTCTTTGCCTTGAGTCAAAATGACTTAAGGCAAACATTACCACAAGTCGAAAATGCAAGTTCAAAATATAAATGTCGAAGTCAAAATGACTTGAGGCAATTATAATCTAACTTAAGGCATACAATAATCTTGAGCTCAAAATCATTTGAATAAAAAAAAATTACCTTGAGGTAATTAATAAATGACTTGAGGTAACGCTGAGCATGAAATAAGGATTCAAAACATTCAAACCAGTTAACTCGAGTTAAAGTAAATTTAACTCGAGGAAATTATTTTTCAAACTTATTCACTTCAGGTTAAAATCAATTTGACTTGAGAAAACTGAAGGTAAAACATTTTGCCTTTGATAAATTGAATCATGTGACTCGAGGCAAACAAGTTTTAACTAGAGTTAAATATTTTAACAGAAACTCCAAAGTGTTCTTGAATTTTAAAGATTATTTACATTATAATTGTTATCATCAAAACATCAAAAATAGGGAACTAACATATTTAACCTATTGTAATCAAAATTATTTTTCTTTGCAATAAAATAATAATAATAAATCGACATTACATGATCTCTATTTCAGGTTTTCTATTTGTCTACGATGTTTTTTTCTATATTCAAACCAATGACCATCATCGAAATTAGTATCACTTTTTGTCTACGATTCTTCTTCCTAGATAATCCAGACCCCCTTGCAGCACATAAGTTACTTGAGAGAAAAGCTATGGTCAAATCAGGCATTAATGAGGAGGAGTTTAAAAGTCAAAGTTAGAATCATTCTACACCACACATTCAAATTCAGATTTGACAAGTAATTATGCTACTAATGTGGTTAAAATGGCACCATGTCTGATCAGCTAGGGAAAAAAACTGATATACTTGGAGAGAAAGTAAAAAGGAAACAAGCTATTAACCTTGAAACACCTTATGAACTATTGGATAAAAAGCTTACTTGAAGACTACACATAATTAAAGCACTTGGGAATTAAATGAAATCTAATTGTATGGTCCTGAATTGCGCCACACCATCAGCCAAGGAAGAGCCTAGATTTTCTTGGGAATTAAGCAAGAGAAACATGCTAGTATACCCTTTTGACCATGGGATAACAGCAAAACTTGGATATTTCATATGAACATGGGAGTTTATTTAACAAGTCATCTGCCCCTTTTCCATGGCTGCTTAGACGTGTTCAAGTGTGAAGAAAGTGAGTCCAGCAAGTTCAAACATAGGAAAGAAGAAGTAGGAGCTCAACTTGAAGGATTAGAGTAAGTTAGTGTAAAATTTGTTAGTTAAGCCTTCTATTCTCTTCATTTTCAAGAGGACCCTTAGGGTTTTCCTAAATAACATTGTCGTGGTGTCCCTATGCCTAAGGCTGATGCGAAATAAGAGCCAAGGAAGAGGAAGATCAAGTTAAACCAAGCACAAGACCAAGTAAGTTGCAAAACTATCTTATTGTGCACTACTACGAAAAATGGTTACTACTCCCCTAAAAAACGTCTTTATTTTTTAAAAGGGAGTTAAAAGTGAACGTAGTGGCATTTTTGAAATTTTATAAGAATTTGGCGTCCTAAATAAGATTTTAGGGCGCCTAAAATAAAATTAAAGCGTCCTATAATCATTTCAGGACGCTTAAAATTACATTTTTTTGCTCCAAAAAATTAATTGTTTGGCGCCATGGCGCATTTTGACAAATTTTTTTGGCGCCAGCTAGTGTTTTAAGAATTTTTGTTTACTAAAAGCGTCCTATAATCATCTCAGGACGCTTAAAATTACATTTTTTGCTCCAAAAAATTAATTGTTTGGCGCCATAGCGCCTTTTCACGAATTTTTTTAGTGCCAGGTAGTGTTTTAGGATTTTTTTTTTTTTTACTTATTTTGTTTATTGGCGCCCCGATTTATTATCGGGACACCTTTTCGTGAATTTTTTTGGCGCCAAGTAGGGTTTTAGGAATTTTTTTTACTTATTTTGTTTATTGGCGCCTTGATTTATTACCGGACGCCTTAATTGCACTTATTGGCGCCCTGATTTATTATCAGGATGCCTTAATTAATTTATGGGCATCCTGATATTAAATCAGAACGCCAATAAATTAATTAAGGCGTCCTGATAATAAATCGGGCGCCTTAATCAATTTTGTGGCGCCCGAATCTCATTTCGGGACGCCACAATTCCACATAATTACCCAAATAGCTCATCCGCCCCGCTTCGTGTCGCTTACCCACTCTGAAATTCTCAGCGATACTCTCTGGTTCCCTCATCCTCAGTCTAAACCCTATCGAACACTCAGTCCCCTCCCTTGCTCGATTCACGCCGAACAATACCCAAGCCCTAATCGCGATCACGCCGAACAATACACAGTCCGTCTCCTTCATCTTCCCTCTTCGCGGCCTCCGTCTGTTCAGCTCATGTGCGTCCCTGTTCCACTCTTTTGTTCTGCAAGTGCTCGTTGTGCTATGAGTAGGTTCTCTTTGAATACTTGCATTTATTTTAACAACACTTTTTCTATTGTTAACCATGACTTGTTTTCAATCGTAGCCGGCGCTTCATAGGTGCACTTAACGGGATTCTTGTATTTGGAATGATTGGTTCTTTTGCAGCTCTCTTGGTAAGATTCTATAATCAAGAACTATCAAGTCTCGTTTTAGTTATATAGCATCGTACTAGTTCCATTTTCTAGCCCACAGTGAAGTGTGCTAGTTCTCTGTTCACCTTTATATCTTCTCATCTCTTTTTTGAAATAAAATTCATATTTCTCTGATAAATTTGTTATAATTATGTTTAACGGTTTCATGTGCATGTATGGGAAGGTTGTTCATTAGGTATGATAATTTTGTTGGTTTAATAAGTGCATGAAATCTGTTGTTTCTAACTTGTTCAAAGCTATCATGAGGGAGAAATGATATATGTCAAAGCCCTCAGTATGTGTGTGAATGAATACTCTTGATTGAGTAAACTTGGGATAATGTTTAATGCCATTAATATCTCCCTCCTTCCGTCTTTATCTATTTTATAAGAACAAAAAAGACACAGAAAGAAATGGGATTTCGTGCATCTCAGTATAATGATCTTTCCTTAGAGTTTGGCTACTTGATCAATTCACTTACTTCTATTATGTTAATATTGATTACTACTATTGGAATTCTAGTTCTTATTTATAGTGACAATTATATTCTCATGATGAAGGATATTTGAGATTTTTTGATTATATGAGTTTTTTTAATACTTCAATGTTGGGATTGGTTACTAGTTCTAATTTGATACAAATTTATATTTTTTGGGAATTGGTTAATCTTTCCATGTACATAATAAAAATCATTTGCAAAAACATATGACTGAAAATGATAATTGAGGATGAATATTCATTCATTTTATGTAGGAGATTGAGATAATCTTAACGCTTTGGTAATGCTTATCGAATGTGGTGCCTGTTCTTTGCTCGAATCTTGAAGGAGACTTGTCAAAAGTAAGGTGACAAATTTCACCATTACACTTCGTTTTTTGTGATTGCTTTAATGCTTAAAATTTATACGTTGCTTTGACATAAGTTTTCTTTGTAATTGCTAGCATCATTTGGTTAACAATATGATTGTTAAGCATTGAATTTGCAATGTGACCGTCTCGCATTGAATTGTACCAATTTTCTTATTTCTTTGTTTATTGAGTTTGGTCTTGTGGTTTTTGTGTTGCACCTTGTCATCAGTTTGCTCATAGGTTCTGTTCCATGATATCTAGCTTGTTCTCTCCTTGGCTTTATTGCTAAGTTTTTCTCTAAGTGATCCAGAAGGTCCACAGGTACGATAACCTTCCTATTTGATTTCTTCTTTCACTAATTGTTCTCTTGTACATTGTGTTTCAATATGTTGTCCACTATAGTAGTATTACGATCCTTTTGTGGAATACATTTATCTCATCCTTGAGAGTGTATGAACGATCATATATTGTCTAAACTCCTTAAAACACTTGTTTCATATTGCTTGCTTTCTAATTTGAAGCTACTTTGATTTATGGTTTGTGCTTTTGTTGCTTCGGTGGTTTTGGCTAATGTTATAGAATTGGTTTACTCCACTATTTGCTCTCAAATAATTACTTGTTTCTCTTGTCTTTTTTCCACTTAGCTTATTCTTTCTCATCAATTTTCTCAATCATTCTCTCCCTCACTCACACTCTCCACAAATAAAGGTATATTTTAAAAACATACATTTATTGCATTAACTAATTTTAATCAACTTTTTGGTGGCTTATATATATATATATATATAGAACTGAAGCAACACTTTTAAGGTTCAAAATCAACCACCTGTCCAACCTTTCAAAATCAATAAGCTGAAAAGCTACAATTTATTAGGTTAGTGACTTTTTTTTTCATCTTTCCTGCTTGTAATCATGTTCCTTTTGTCATACAATTATTCCATCTCATATGTTAGTTTGAATAATTCTAATGTTTTCTTTATTGTTGTTGTCTTTAGGTTGAATAGAGCAAATAAATTTCAATCATCGGAATTTAAAGTTGAGGTAATCATAGTTAAATATTGTTGTTTTTTTGTTGATGTGCATTGAACTAGGATATTCTTCTTAGTATGAATCATGATGCTTAAAAGTCCATAATTTATAGTATGCTATATGTTTATATTTTGTAATGAAGAAATTGATGCATTTAATTAATAGATGATATTGTTGAATTGCCTTAGTTAGTAAGTTTTGTTGAATTAAGTTGAAATTGTTTGTTGTTGAAATTTTGGGATGTCTTACTTTTAAGGGGAAATGCTGCCGAAATTTTTAAAAAGATAGAGAAAAAAAACATGTCGTTTAAGTTTTTTGTTCTAAACTTGAGTGTTCTTGGAAATGTCTTAGGTGATATTAAAATGGGGCATAGTTGGATGAATGCTTTGAAAACTAGTGAAGAATATGAGAATGGGGTGGAAGAGTTTATTGAATTTTCCGGAAGGAATGTGGCTGCAAAAAATGGGATGTATTATTGTCCATCTTGGTTGCCAAGTGTGTTTTGGTCTAAACTGATCTATCTTATTGGGTCTTAAAAGTTTTGGTCACTTGTTGTTGTTTGTTTGTTGCTGTTGTTGGTCTTGCTGGTTGCCAAGTGTCTTGTTGCTGTTGTTGGTCTTGCTGGTTGCCAAAGTGCCTTGTTGTTGTTGTTGGTTTTTGCATCTCTTATTTTCATTGTTCTGGTTGCCAAGTGCCTTGTTGCTGTTGTTGGTCTTGCTGGTTGCCAAAGTGCCTTGTTGCTGTTGTTGGTTTTTGCATCTATCTTATTTGCATTGTTCTATCATCGCTGTAGGTTTCAGTTTATTCTTCATCAATGCCCCATGAACAGGGGACATTTTTTTTTAAAAAAATTATAATATAAGGCGTCCTGATTTGAAATCAGGACACCCAAAACTGATTTTTGACGCCTTAAAAAAGGCGTCTTGTGGTTAATTCAGGACGCCTTTTTTGAGGCATCCTATGTTAAATACGGGACGCCTTAAAAAAAGCGTCTGTGGTTGATTCGGGACGCCTTTTTTAAGGTGTCCTATAATTAATACTGAGACGCCTTAGTTAATTATAGGACGCCTTAGTTAAGGCGTCCTGTATTAATTATAGGACGCCTTAAAAAAGGCATCCTGAATCAACCACAGGACGCCTTTTTTAAGCCGTCCTGTATTTAACATAGGACGCCTTATAGACTATTTTTACAACCACCCCTAGTTAGACATCCTTCGCAAAAATGATGTTAATTGCCTCTAATTCAGGACGTTTTTGACGTTTTTTGTAGTAGTGGTGACTCAATAGTGGAATTTTAGGGTTTCTGGCTAACTAGTCTTAACTTGGTGTTATGATGTGTTTTTTATGTTTTTAAGGGTTTCAATGAGTTCAAAAAGAAATTTTACATAAGAATGAGTTAAGGGTGTCGTCTACAAACTCCGAAAACCCTAAACTATAAGAGTTGTGCAATCTGCTGGTTGTTGGAAAATCTTGGGAGTCACGTTTGAAAAATCATTTTTAAATAGTAAATGAAGTCCAATGACCATGAAATTTTATATTCTTAATGTAGACAACTGGTGCTTCATTTTGATATATACTTTTGTAATTTTTCAAGTTTCCAACTGGAAGAAATCGATTTTTGAAAACAAACCAAAATCCTGGATTCCTTCTATGTACAACGGCTAAGGTTTGAGAATAAGAAAAGGATACAAACCCTTATGGTCTCTGGGAGTATTTTTATTGAAAACTAGACATCTCAAGGGTTTAATAGCCACTAGAATCGTGTTAATCGGATTTTTCTTGAATTCATTACGAATTTTTGAAGTTGGAACATCATTTCTGGAATTTTTGGAAAAGAGGGAGAATTTCATATTTTAGAAAGGAAGTTTATATAAGTGATTAAATAAGGTATATTTTTTGTACCTAGGGATTAGCACGCGTTTGGAGTGATTTTCCAAGCACTGAGAAAATTTACTGACTTCGATAAAGTGCCAAGTAGTAACTGTATACTCATGTACTTTATGTTACTGTTGTATGTTTGTATGCCATGATTGAGGAATACGTAGGGCTGTAGGGCCTAGTGGACTGCATGTCCTTAGGTCGCTACCAAGCCTGAGATGCATTTAAGGTGGTTAGGGTTTGAGGTCCTGGCTACTGCGATTTCCTAGCGCTGAGGATTCCAGGGCTGGCCTTGTTAGGCGACTCAACGGTTAAGAGCATTCGGGGCTTGCCATGTTAGGTGGCTCAATAGTATGTGGACATCCAGGGCTTGCATTGGTAAGGCAGCTCAACGGCATGTTGTTGAGATTGTAATTGTGATTCTAAATGCATATATGATGTGTTTTGCCATTATGGTTGTGTTTTTCCTAGTTGTGGTTTGCATTCATACACTGCATACATATGTATTTGAGTTTAACAGTTACTCTGGAGTTCAACTCTGAACTCCAGACTATTTTAAAGATTGAGGTGATAGACGTTGAGTAGTTCAAACTTTCTGGGAAGGTAAGGGAAGTAGAAGAATAAAAAAATAGGGAATGCCCTATATCATCATTTTGTATACTTATTGTTTTGGGATGATTGTATAAATTTATACTTTCTGTCTTGTACTTACTTTTGGATGCCTGTACCCTTAACCCTACGGGGATTATTTACTTTTGATTATCGTACCTTTACCAATATATTTACTTTCTAAAATACCCTTATTTAAAAAAGGCTCCATAAGTAGTTGGAAGTTGAAACACGAAATTTAAAAGTCTTCAACTCTGCGAGGTTAATTATACAAGCGAGATTTAACTCTTAAAATATCATCAAATTTTGGAATTTATAATTATCTTTTAAGAGGTAAACCCTAAAAGCATGACAGACACTCTCTCAATTACTATTTTACCATCACTGTGCACACACATCACCCGCTTTTGGCTAACGCCTATTTATGTAGAGTGATCTACCATACTCATAGGTATATGATCCATAGTTACCTATGAGATAGTTATCGATCCAATATCGACGTACTAGTCCAACAAATTGGACATCTCTATCAACCTAAACAGAACAGGACTCAACAATGTTTATAACATTGAAATTAAAATTAATTTTGTTTAGGTTATACCCTTTTTACATATCCAATTTCACCAACTCTACATGTGCAATTAATTTGAAAAATATTGGATTTTCATTCTTTCTTGTTTTAAAAAATAAAAATTGCTCTCCTTTTTTAGCCTCTCTCTCTCTATATATATAGAGAGAGAAAGAGAAGAGTAAAGAAAGGATTTCATTTCTCAAAAAATGTACAAAAGAAAAGAATGAATTTCTTTATAAAAAAAAGAATTAGCCCTCTCTCATCTTAAAGCTTGAATGATAAGCCTCTAGTGATAGCATTCTTGCTTTGTGGATTGCTTAATAGTGGCGTGTAGAGATTTCAAAGGGAAAGATACCAAACTTCGTTTATAGTAAGAACTAACGATTCTTTACAATTGTTTGGGACCAATTTTGCACTCCTTTGTTTTTTTCATGTTACTTTCACTTTATTCGATCTTCAACAACTCTTTAATTTACGTTTAAGCTAAATCACTTCCCTTTATTGTTTTTCGAGTATCATTTCCTTACTTTATGGCCCTTCTCACTAAATATTGTTTCATGCAGATGCGGGCATTTTTTAAATGATTATCCTTTTTTTTTTTTTTTTTGGGTATTACATTTCACTTTAATTTATTCTTTATCACCCTCTTTTCTCTTGAGCCAGGTCATATTGCTTTTTTCAGCATCAAATTTTTTTTTTTTTATTCAGCATCATTTTCCTTTGTTTTTTTTTTTCATGTTACTTTCACTTTATTCTATCTTCAACAACTCTTTAATTTACATTTAAGCTAAATCGGCGGACCCGAGAAAAATATTGAAGAGGGCACAATTAGTGGGGGTTTGGGGGTTCGGGCGGCGCCCTCGATTTTTTTTTTTTTTTAAGGAAATTTTTAAATGCATTAAAAAACAAAAGAATATAAACAAGAAAAAAATATATGGAAAAATATTTATGAAATTAAGTGAATATTGATTATGTAATAAGAGATGCAATTATTTTACAAACTGTCATTTAGAAAAGCAAGGTTAAGTCTTTGTTAGAAATGCATCTATATAAATTACAATGAAGGGTGGACACTTAATAAGTTCAAGTACATATATTTTAATAATAAAAGTATATTATAATAAAAATAATTACAATGTCATTCTTCTAAGCCTTATTTTTTAAATTCCATCATAATTGCCTTATTATCAATGCTATCAAATACATATTTTTCAATATAAGGCACTAAACAATCATTCAACCATTCATCCCCAATTCGATTTAAATACGGTCATGATGTGTTAAAGGTGGATAATCATTCAAACATATATTAATTTAAATAAAATAAAAATCTCAAATTTTGGGGCACTCCCCCCCCAACTGCAAACATGGGTCCGCCTCGAGCTAAATCACTTCCCTTTATTGTTTTTTCGAGTATCATTTCCTTACTTTATGACCCTTCTCACTAAATATTGTCTCAAGCATGCAGGCATTTTTTAAATGGTTATCCTTTATCTTTTTTGGTATTGCATTTCACTTTAATTTATTCTTTAACACCCTCTTTACTCTTGAGCCAGGTCATATTGCTTTATCCAGCATCATTTTTTTTTTTTTTTTTTTTTTTTTTTGGGTATATTATTCAGCATCACTTCCTTGCTTGGTCCTTACCCATTCTTGTCTTTTGGGTTTGTGTAGTCACCAAGAATGGGTCTCCTACACTATTCACACTTCAATGTAACGGATTAAAAAAAAAAAAAAAAACATGTTATATATATATATTAAAAAAAAGTTAATAACCTCAATTAGATCCAACCCCTATATATTTACAATAACGGAGTAAAGAAATAATTGACCTAAGTGTGGGTCTATATTTGTGTGTCAGTTGATAAGTTAATCTTTTATGATTTAGTGTGTATATACCTGACTCAGTTGTAATTTAATACTTAAACGTTGTTTCAATCCAACTCAGTGCTTCTAGTTTTTATTTGTTGAAACTTGGTCATTGAACTATAACTCACTGTAACTTATATTAGAATATAAAGGAGTCCTAAATTAATTAATTAAAGAAGAGATTAAAGGTATATATTGTGAGAAGGGAGTCATATCTTTGAGCAAAAAAGGGAGTCATATCAAATAACTTATGCCATTTTGATAAAAAAGGAAACCTTAACATATGCCGGTATCTAAAATTCTAATATCTTGGTCCCTATAATTTTAACCATTTAAAACTTAATGAAATAAATAATTTTATTTTTAAAGTAGGGATTGATATTTTAAATAGTTAAACTATAAAGGCTATATTGTATTGAGTCGAAATTCAGAAACTAAGTTTCAATTGAATCAAAATTATAAGGACTATATTGTATTAAATTAAAATCTAGGAATTGTGTTGCAGACAAATCAAAAATAAAAAACTTTAATTTTTCGTAGATAAGCAATCAAGACTCCAAGAGCTTCGGCGTGCAATCAAGTTTATTCTGAGATTGTCCCCATAAAAGCTTTTTCTTCACCCCGCCATATTCTATGTTGCCTTTTTCATTTTGCTGGCTTGGGTGCTGTTCAAATCTGATCTTGTTCAGTTAACAAAATTTAATGAATTCTCACCCCAAACAATTCGGACGATCAATATAAGCGAACTAAAGCCCAAATTATCAAATTAATACCAGTAGAATTTAGGTCTATTAAAGAATATTTTAAGCAATAATCAACTTACACCATGGTTATAAAATTAAGGAAAAGAATAAATAATATATATATTTTACTGAAACATAATAAAAAGCATAACTTTTTTTACTGTATGTTCCCTCTCATAAATATTTTTTAATATAACACATATTTAATAAGTTATTGGCTCTTTCTCTATGTTGGTGAGAGATTTGAAAGTAACTTATATTTTGAATTGATGCTTTGATAGACAAGATTATAGTTATAGTTGGCTACATGATTCCAAACTTGTGCAGTTCAAAATTTAAACATTAACAAAAAAAGATGAAAACAGTAATAAGCATGTACTGCATTTCAACGATGGTTTACTGCAAACTTGGTAACGAAGTTTCCAACAACCATTATATATATATATAGACCCACACACAAGGTTGATTAACTTGGATATTTTCTTGTTGCCTCAAACATGCTCTCTTCCATCTCCGATTTTCAGAGGAAAATATGGAACAAGTGGAACGTCCGCATATTTATCCTCTTCAGTCTCTTCCTTCAGATCTTCCTCATCGTGTCTGCTCCTTCCAGAAAACGCACCCGTCGACGCTTCTTTGTGTCCTTTGTCTGGTTGGCTTACCTTCTGGCCGACTGGGTTGCCAGCTACTGTATAGGACTCATCTCCAACAATCAAGAGCAAAAATCCAGTCTTTCTCAAAGCGATTACCTCATGGCATTTTGGGGTCCTTTCCTTCTCTTGCACGTGGGTGGCCCAGATACCATCAGTGCTTTTGCTTTGGAGGACAACGAGCTCTGGCTCAGGCACCTTTTCGCCCTCATTTTCCAGTCACTCACAACTGGTTATGTCTTCCTTTTGACTGTTACTCACAACACCACATTATGGTTACCCACAATATTGATGTTTGTTGCCGGATTAATCAAGTACGCCGAGAGAATTCATGCTTTGTACGTCGCCGCCGTCAATAATTTCAAGAAATCCTTGCTTCCACGTCCTGATGCGGGGCCCAATTATGCAAAGCTCATGGAGGAGCACTATTCAAAACTAGAGGCCGGGCTTCCAGCAGAAATCATCGTGATTCCAGAGCTTCATCAGAGATCCGATAATATTGCAGAGCAGAAGAATGACAGGAATGATAATGATACAAAGCTCAAGGAGGAGCACTCATCAAAGCAACAGGCTGGGCATCCAGCAGAAAATAATGCAGAGCAGAAGAATGACAGGAATGGTGATGTTAACAAAGAGGCTATTCTTCAGTTGGTGCAGGAAGCTTTCTTCTTCTTCCGCAAGTTTCAAGGTCTCATTGTTGACATGATATACAGCTTCAAAGACCGCCTCGACAGCCAGAAATATTTTCAAAGTAAAAAGCCAAAAGAAGCTCTCATGCTAATAGAAATTGAGCTCAATTTCATATATGAAGTTTTCTACACCAAGGCCTCGGTGATTCGCCAACATTGGTTCTGGTTCTGGGGAAATTTGTTTCCTTAATGTTAATTATGGCCACTCTCGTACTCTTCATTAAGGAAGAAAGGCATGGTAACGATTTCAACAAGTTGGATGTTAGGGTCACTTATGCGTTGCTGTCTGGCGCTCTGTTCCTCGATGTCATGGCTCTGGTCATGCGGGTTTTCACCGATTACACTGCCACCCTCTCCGACGAATCTCTAATAGAGTCTGGCGTACCTTCCTTTTACCAAAAATTCCGAATCAGGGTTTTTAAATGTCTCAATCAAAGATTCTTAGCCTACTTCCTCTGGTTGAGGAAACCAACTTGGTCAAAAATTGATAAAGGAGCTTATGAAGGCTATGAACAACTGTCTACCAGATTTATATTTCGAAGATGGTCTGGATCAATCCCGGGGTACAATCTACTAAAATACTGCCTGGATGAGTCAGTTCCAAGGGTTCTTAAGAATCGACAAGTCTCTTCGGGGACACCTGATAATTTTAATACTATTTGTCACGTCATTCAGCGTGTGTGCTTCAAAATCGTGGTATCTATACAAGACTTTTTCTATCAACGAGACAAACATTCTCGTTTCAAAGATTTGCTTGATCAATTGAGGTATCAGTCCACAAATCCGTTCCTCGTAGACCTTTGGGAATATATCTTTGATGAGCTGAAAGAGAAATCCGATGAAACTCAAGATATAGAGGCCATCCAAAGCATATGTTCTGCCAGAGGTGAGCGGGTTATCCGGAAAGTGCAATTAGATGGGTTGAAGCCATTTGTGGATCCGAATGAAGTTACCTTTGATGAAAGCCTCCTACTGTGGCACATTGCTACTACTCTCTGTTATGCCAAGGACGTCGGAAAGAAGGGACACGAGAGAGAAATTAGTATGCTTCTCTCAGATTACATGCTATACCTCCTCATTATGCAGCCTAATATGATGTCGGCCATAGCAGGAATCGGACAAAAGAGGTTCCAAGATACATGTGAAGAGGCCAAAATATTCTTCAAGAAGAGGCTTTCAGCAGGAGATAATAAGGAGGCTATGATGAAGAAAGCTTGCGAAACTCTGAAGAAAGTGCCAACAGAACAAAAGCCCATTGATGTGAAGGGGGATAGGAGCAAATCACTCTTGTTTGTTGCAAGTCGTTTGGCCAAAGAGTTGGAAAATTTAGGAGATAAGCAATGGGAAATCATAACTTGTGTTTGGGTGGAATTGTTGTCTTATGCTGCGTGTCATTGCAGGCCTACGGGACACGTTCAGTTACTGAGTAAAGGTGGCGAACTCATTTCCTTTGTTTGGCTCTTAATGGTTCATTTGGGGCTGGGCACTCAGTTTCAAATCAAGGAAGGTGATGCAATGGCCAAACTCATAGTGCGTAAGTAGCTCAATTAATTTATATATAATGGGTTACTTATTAATTTTCCAAATTATATATGACTGTGTTGTATGTTGTTTGTTGGTTTGATTATTATTTTATTTAGCGACTGGCCAATTAAAGATCAATCTGTTGCAGGTAGATTGTCATTAGGATACTTGCTAGCTCAATTTTCACTTAAATAGTTAGTGCAACTTGTAAAACTTCAGTAAGTGTGAGTGTTCAATGTTGGTAGTGCAAGTTGTAAATGTTTGTAACCATAGTTGCAAAATAATTTACTACTCCACACGTGATTTCTTTTTGGAGAGACTATAGGCCATCATAATAAATTTATATATTTAGGCTCATTGCCAATAAAAAATTTATAAATTTGGTCATTAAGCAAAAAATTTCCTTTTTATTATGCAAATGCACATTTTCTTGCCAACCGTGGTTGTGACCAACATATACTTTTATGATTTTCTCGGGTAAGGCATGGGTGGAAAGCATTATTTTCTTTAGGGTTAAAAGAAATTTTTGCCCTTCAACTATTCTTGCAGGACACCAAGTATATTACACTATCAAGTGGTGTAATGTTATCGGCCTCAAACTTAAAGAAGGCATTGCAATATTTTTATCTATCATTAAAGGAAACATAATCAACTGTTAATTATATGGTAAGGGCTGTATCTATAGATATTTTTAGAGAACTATCATTCTTAAAGATCAAATTGAAATATTTAACACTCAAACTACAAAAATTCATTAGCATCCATTCAAAAAACTGAGCACTCATGTGATTTTAATTCTAAAAATCACATTTTATATTGCGACATACTCCCTCAATTTTATTAATACCAGTTTGCCCCAGTGTTATAACCTCAAAATTATTGTGCATACCTATGGGCCGTGCCCAGATTTGTTAATCATTATTCTTTCATGTAGATGTAAGGTTATGATGATTAGATTTGGAGTTTTGTTTGTAACATAATGCTGCTCAATATGAAGTAAGTAAATTATGGCTTTCTCCTAGTTGTGAGAAGTCAGTGTTTGTTGTTTAGCTTGATGCAAGCATATGGGTCGCAATTAGTATAAAAAGTAGTCATTAAAAGTTGGCTAATTAATGAATGTTATTACGCTTTTTAATTTGGTTGGACAAAGACATGTTTAGTATTTAAATTTGTAAAAACAATTTTAGTTCAAAACAAACTAAATTTTAATAAACAAGGAAAAATTGGTTTCTAACTTTAAGAAAGTGAGGCTCTAATATCACTTCTGCCCTCTATACTAATAAAAAAAAACTAGGTGTTTGTTCTGAGCCAAAAAAAAAAAAGAAAAAAAAATTTGTTTGTCTAAAAATAAAAAAGTATTAGAATAGCTTTCTCAAGTCACAACAAACATGATCTATTTTCAAAGAACTCATTCAATCTCTTGCAATGAGTTAAAGAAAATAGTCATTAAAATCCAATCTTAGAATAACAATACTAGATTAATAGATAAATCTCTTTTCTATTAACAAATTAAACTATCTACTCAAGCATGAATTTTAAGACTAGTATGACTTTATCCAAGTTATGTGAAGAAGAAGATCTCTCTCAAACATCATCTCATTCAACAAATCAATCTAAGTGGTGGCAAAACAATAAGAAGCATGAAGCACAATACAATCAACACATAATGCTTCATTAAATGCTAGAAATTGACCTCAACTTCATGTATCGGTTATTCGCCAACATTGGTTCTGGTTCTGGGGGAAATTTGTTTCCTTAATGTCAATTATGGCCACTCTCGTACTCTTCATTAAGGAAGAAAGGCATGGTAATGATTTCAACAAGTTTGATGTTAGGGTCAATCATGAGAAGCTGTCTGGCGCTCTGTTCCTCGATGTCATATGGCTCTTGTCATGCGGGTCTTCACCGATTACACTGACACCCTCTCCGACGAATTTCTAATAGATTCTGGCGTAGCTTCCTTTTACCGAAAATTCCGAAACAGTGCTTTTAGATGTCTCAATCAAAGATTCTTAGCCTGCTTCCTCTGGTTGAAAAAATCAACTTGGTCAAAAACTGATAAAGAAGCTTATAGAGGCTGTGAAAAACTGTCCACCAAATTTATATTTCGAAGATGGTCTGGATTAATCCCGGGGTACAATCTGCTAAAATACTGCCTGGATGAGTCAGTTCCAAGGTTTCCCAATAATCTTCTAGTCATTCAACGTGTGTGCTTCAAAATCGTGTTATCTATACAATCCTTTTTCTATAAACGAGACAAACATTCTCGTTTCAAAGATTTCCTTGATCAATTGAGGTATCAGTCTACAAATTCGTTCCTCATAGAGCTTTGGAAATATTGTAAGACAATAATCTGTGTTCTCTAAATCATAGATTCTCATATAAGAACACAATCTAAAGGATCTTAGGATATCATATTTTCACATAGTTAATAGAATTATGCATACTAACCTTTATCCATGATTGCAGAAGAACTTTAGCGATGTAAAACTTTTTCAGAGTCTTGACCTTCTCTCTGCTTGTATCTTCTTATGATAGGGATGTGATACAACTTCACGGTAAACTCTAAAGGCCTCTTACATTCTTTTTATTTCTCTTTTCGAACGTACATGCCTTTTAACTTTCTGAGAACTGTGCCTATCAACAGTCACTTCCTTATTACTTTTAATAACTCACACACCAATATTACCTATTTGACCTTTTATTTATTAAATCAAAATAACACTTGTAACACCCCCAATTTTCTAAAGCGTTTTCAAAATAATTTGATCAGAGTAGAGCATCGGAGTAATTCAAAAGAGCGAGTATCTAATAAACATTCATTGTTGTTGTATCCAAGGGCGAATGCGGGTATATTAGAAGGAGGGCACGTAACCCCCCCCCCCCCCCTTTTTTTTTTTTTAAAAAAATAAAAAATAAAAAATAATTTTAATTATTATTTTTCCCTCTTCTATGTCTTCCTCAACACGTCGGCTCACTCTGCTCTTCTTTCCCCTATAAAAATACTTGCGGACATATTTTAGCATTGTGACTTCAACTGGGAAAAATCTGCTTCCTTTTTTGAGATACTTTCTAGTATTTTATTGCCTTTTCTCTGTATTTTAGGTGGATATTTCCAGCACAAAAAATTGCTTGGAGCATGTAGGTTGCTAATTTTACGCCATGGGCATTTTATGGCTAACACTTGCTCTTTTTCTTATTGATGATGATAAAACTTTATGCTTGATGACAAATGAAAACCTTCTAAATCTGTATTATTTTTTGTGCTTTTGATGACAAGTGAAAAAAAAATTTTCGGGGCGCCCAGTGAACCCCGACTGAGCCCCCACCAATAGTGCCCCCCCTTCCAAAAATTTCGGGACCCGCCCCTGGTTGTATCTGTTTGCTTATACAGCAGTACAATTATCCGTATATAGTACGATAATACAAAAATAAAATAAGATTATCCACCTGTGTCCTCACGCATGCTGTTTACCCTTGTCCTTGATCCTGGTTCCCTTGGATCCTGAGGCTATAGTAAGAGCTGAGGTTCAATGCTCATTGAACCTCAAGTAATGTTAACCTCATGCTTATAGTTATGTGTGAGATATTCATGACATTACGGCGGTAATCACATATGAAAGATCATAACAGAACACAGCCACTGCATATGAATGTTATTATGGTTTGCACTATTTACCATTGCCACGATGTACATTCGTGTCTTCAGCGCTAGGAAAACTTAACGGTATTATCAAAACCATAACCCGTATATAGCTGAATGTATGAAAATAGGTGATCTAAGCCTCATAAACTTAGTCACAATGCCTGGCCCAAGACCTAGTCTTGTCCATCACTTCATAAAAACATCTATCACATATAGCATACAAATAAGCATCAGAGTTAGTGTTACATTACGTGCCTCGTACCTTCGTTTGGTGATAACAGTACGTTTGTCGGTCGGAATGTGAACACAAGTATCCTATAATGGTAATATCACATTTATTAATTCACAAATATTATCCTAGTAGATATCTTAGTCTCAAATGACTATTTTTCTCTTGGTGGAATTATTTCTCAACTTATTTTCCTTATTTTTTGAAAAAACGCTGGTACAATATTTTTGGACAGATTTTTTGTCTAATTTTGAAAACTCATAAACAATTCTAGAAAAATTGAAACGAGGATCCATAAAATTCCTTGGAATCCTTAAGATGTCTATTTTTAAATAAAAATACTCACTTTTTCCAAGATTACACAAGTCATTCCCAGTTTTAAAGTTTTGAGCCTCTGCCCAGAATTTTTCAGAAATTCCTAGCCCAACTTTGAAAGTTTTTATCTCACTGTACAGAGCTCATTTTAACATGTTTTTGGCATATTTGAAAATCCCTATATGTCTACTTTAACCATGAATATTTCCAGAATTTTTTAGCTTCATTTTCAATATAAAATATTGGCATTTTTATCACTGACTTCCGAAATTTCTACCTGATGAATTTTCACCAAAGCTTCGCTACTTTGATCATAATTTTCCAGAAATTTTGCTATACCATGTGGCTCATCTAATTTTTGAAATATCACTACTTTTGACTATAAAAACATGATATTAAAATTACTCTAGCATATTTAAAATCAAGCTACTTCTAACTATGAATTTATGAACTAAAACTTAAAGAACTTAAAGCTAGAGCTAGAGAACTTACCAAGAGCTTTGCTCCTCCTTCTCCAAGACTCTTCACTCTCACTCTCACTCTCTATATTAGATTTCTAAGCTTGTTTTGGTGTGAAAATAGATGAAGCCCAATGCTCCTATTTATAATAAAATGTAGTGGCATTTTGGTAGTTATTTCAAACCTAATTCATCAATGCAACTCATCCTAAGTACACACCTTCTCTCCAATTTGTTCCCTCCATAAATGTTTCAATTAGCATGTGTTCTAAAATTTAATGTAAACAATTCTCTACCCCTTTTCCAAGCCAACATTTTTCTCTTCATTTCTCTTTGATTTGTATTTTAATTATTAGTTACTTTAGGTGTCTTGTAACTAGATGAAAATATACTTAGGTGTTTTTTATGAAGCTTATTCAAGTTTTCTCTTTAACTTTGTAGTTTTGAAACTTATGGCTTTAATTAAAAGTCTCTAACTTCCTTTTTATCATTTTAAGTTTAATTCCAAAAATTGAGAAAAAGATTTTGGAGATAACCTATTCCAAGCTTAAAAATACGTTGGTTCATAATAAATCCTTATATTTGATCTATGATTAACGTATCTCAAGATACAATTTATTTTGTATAGATTCTCATTTACCTGTGTCTTGAATTAATCCCAATGGTTTTTAACTCACAACTCTCCCACTCTCCATCATCAATTTTCAATTAATGAACCCATGTGCATCCATTTGTATGTGTGCTAATTTATATGTTTAAACAATTCATCCCATTTTCCCTACACACACACACATTCACCACCTCCCCTTCACCTTTTTTTTGATGTTCAATTTGTGTTTTATTTGTCTCACAAAATCAAAGAGGAAGGCCTCTCATTGGTTCATTCTTTGTTCACAAGGACTTAGCTTTATGATGATTAATTAAGGCCATTGGATTTAGCTTTATTAAATTTAATCCAAGCCCTCCATATTTAATCCTAATTAGTATCCCTAATATGGTAGTTTAGATGTTGTTAAGTATAATTGTCAAAATATGATTGGTTCCAAGAATAATCATGGTCATTAGAAACTCATACTATGCTAATCTTGGTACTTCATTAGCTCTTGGTTTTTAATCAAGGTAATACACCCTTAATTATGCTTCTTTAGTTTATTTGTTAATTAATGCATTTATTTTAATTATTTCAAATTAAATTGTCCATTAGTTGTTTGGCAACTTTCTCTCTAATTGGTATAAGTATTTTTAGGCCATGTAATTGTCTCTTATGAATAAATTAAGACTATGCTTAATTATGATATTTTATGATCCCTAATTTGAAACCTTAAAATTAAATTTTAAACCTACATTTGGTTTATTCCATATCAAGGGAGAATTTTCCTAGAAAATAACTTAAATACACTACAAACTTTGAGACCACATATTCACCTATTTTAAATAGGTAATATTTATCAAAATATTGTATTTATAGGAATTAGAAATTTTGGGTATTACAACACTTATTTATACATGAGCCACAAATATTTTACATTCTCCCACTTGGTTCATGTCACAAAGTGTCCCTTCATGATTTAATAAAAATCATCATAATGTGCACATATAAGGCTAAGGATTCTATACATTGGTCTCATCATACAACATGATCAGAAATAAAACTAATATGAGTCATGGCGGTTATATGCTATCAAATCGGCATACTTCCTTCCATGTACCACTATATTAGTTCTTCTTCCTAACATGATACTTTAATGGAAGTAAACATAATGTCCCACAACAACACTATAATGTCTTCATTAGGGACAAATCCTGTTTTTCAAAATAATCATTTATGCATGCATGCAAACAAAATATTTTTTTTGAAAAAACAATGTGACTTTCAGAAACTTATAATTCAAAGTGTCAATAGTCAATAATTACCATAATGATCAATCATTCATTAGCTGACATTAATACCCATTCTATGCAAATGACCAGTAAACACCTTGGGCGGTAATCCCTTCGTCAAGGGATCAGCTATCATAAGATCGGTGCTAACATGTTCTATAGACACTCTATGTTTCTAAACCTCTTCTTTAACGGCAAAGTATTTCAACTCCATATGCTTAGCACCATTTGAATACTTGTCGTTTTTAGAAAAGAAGACTCGCGTAGAATTATCACAATAAATTTTCAGCTGACCTTTCAATACCGTCGACCAATCCAAGCCCTGAAATAAAATTTTGAAGCCATTTAGCCTGAACCATGGCCTCAAAGCATGCCACAAATTCAGCTTCCATAGTGGATGTAGCAATCACCGACTGCTTCTCACTTTTCCATGATATAGCTCTCCAGCTAAAAGATACAAGTAACCACAAGTGGATTTTCTTGTATCCACACATCCTGCAAAAGCTGAATCTGTGTACCCAAACACTTCAAGGTTACTAGACCTCCTATAAGTAAGCATGTGACCTTTAGTTCCTTGTTAATATCTCAAAACCTTCTTTGCAGCTTTCCAATGACCCATACCAGGATTACTCTGGTATCTTCCCAACATTCCAACTGCAAAGCTAATATCTGGTCTAGTACAAGTCTGAGCATACATTAAACTCCCAACTAATGATGCATACGGAATTGCTTCCATTTCTTTTCGTTCCAATTCATTTTTAGGACATTGCATGAGACTAAACTTATCTCCTTTCTGAATTGGAACCGGAGATGATGAGCAATTTTCCATTCAAAATCTCTCCAAAACTTTATTAATGTATGCTTTCTGAGACAAGCCTAACAATCCTTTTGATCTATCACGGAATATTTCTATCCCAATCACATAAGTTGCCTCACCCATATCTTTCATTTCAAAGCTACTAGAGAGAAACTTCTTAGTCTCATTTAAAAGACCAAGATCATCGAGTTGCAAGCAAGATATCATCAACATACAGAACCAATAATATAAACTTGCTCCCACTGACCTTCAGATATATACACCGATCAACAATGTTTTCTTTAAATCCAAAGGAAACAACAGTATCATTGAACTTAAGGCACCATTGTCTTGAAGCTTGCTTAAGTCCGTATATTGATTTCTTTAATTTGCATACCATGTGCTCCTTTCCTTTTTCTGTGAACCCCATTGGTTGGTCCATGTACACATCTTCATCTAAATATCCATTTAGAAAGACCGTTTTCACATCCATCTGGTGTAACTCCAAATCATAATGAGCCACTAATGCCATAATGATTCTTAGAGAATCCTTCTTAGAAACTGGTGAAAAGGTTTCTTTATAGTCAACGCCGTCTTTTTGAGTAAATCCCTTTGCAACTAGTCTAGCTTTGTAACGTTCCAAGTTACCATGAGAGTCACGTTTGGTCTTAAAGACTCACTTACAACCAACTCTCTTACATCCTTCTAGTAACTCAACAAGATCCCAAACATCATTTTGTTTCATAGATTTCAACTCATCTTTCATGGCATTTAACCACTTGTCATGATTTTCATTATTCATGGCTTGTAAAAAACTAACTGGATCATCCTGAATACCTAAGTCAAAATCAGAATCTTGTAGATATACATATAATCATTAGAAATAGCATATCTCTTTTCCCTTTAAGATCTTCTTAATGCTATTTGTTGTGGTTCTTCTACAACTGGTTTATTAACAATATTTTCATCACGAGTAATGGGATTATTCATTTGTTGTTCTCCATGATTATTAATTGGTTCAATAACACGAGGAACAACAACTTTACTAGAGGCACAAGTTGGTGGAACTTGTACTCTAACTTCTTGAATATCCACTTTACCAGGTGTTTCACTCCCACTAACTTCACCATCCTCAATGAACCTAGCATTTCCTGTTTCAAGAATCCTTGTTGTATGATTAGGACAAGTAAAATCTATACCCTTTCAATTTTTTGGATAACCAATGAAATAACCACTAATTGTTCTTGCATCCAGTTTCTTTTCTTGTGGGTTGTAGTGTCTAAGTTCTGCTTGGCAACCCCAAACATGTAGGTGCCTTAAACTAGGTTTCCTTCTAGTCCATAACTCAAAAGGAGTCTTTGGAACTGCCTTACTAGGAACCCTATTTAATATATACATAGCAGTCTTTAGAGCATAAGTCCACAATGAAATGGGTAAAGACGAGTTACTTAACATACTTCTAACCATATCTAACAAGGTTCTATTACGCCTTTCTGATACACCGTTCTGTTGTGGTGTACCTGGCATTGTGTATTGAGCACAAATACCACGCTTTTCAAGAAATTTAGCAAATGGGCTTGGATGTTGTCCACTTTCATCATACCTTCCATAATACTCACCACCCTATCGGACGACAATTTTCACCTTTCTATCTAATTGCCTTTCAACTTCATCAATGTAAATCTCTAAAGAATTTATAGCTTGAGATTTATCATGTAGCAAATAGACATAACCATAACGTGAAAAATCATCAATAAAGGTGATAAAGTATCTTTCTTTATTGAAAGTGTTAACATCAAAAGGACCACATATATCAGTGTGTATAATTTCAAGAAGCTGAGTGCTCCTTGTGGCTCCTTTCTTTGTGTGTTTTGTTTGTTTACCTTTAATACAATCCACACAAACATTTAGATCAGTAAAATCCAAATCCGGAAGGATTTCATTCTTTACCAATCTTTTCATTCTTTCTTTAGAAATGTGTCCTAAACGTTTATGCCACAAGAAAGCAGAACATTCATTTATTAAAGCATGTTTAGTGCCAACATTATGATGCAGAGTCATAAGCGTTTCAGCATATAGATTGTCAAGAAATAATTTATATAATCCATCACATAGAGTACCATTACCAATCAAATGATTGTGCTTGTACAAACTGAAACAACCACTACAAAAATTAGAAAAATATCCAGCTTTATCAAGTTTGGAAACATAAACTAAATTCCTAGACATACTAGGTACATAAAGAGTTTCATATAAGTCCAAATGATATCCACTGTCAAGAATCAAATGGTACGTCCCAACAGCTTCCACCGGAACTTTCACTCTATTGCCCATAAGGACATACTTTTCATTTGGCTTTGTGGTCTGGGTTGTAAGAAATCCCTGCATCGTATTAGAAACATGAGTTGTACGTCCAGAATCAATCCACCAAGTATTATAAGGAACTTCAGCTAGGTTTGATTTAAGACATACATAAACACTAGGCTTACCTTTCTTTTCGAACCAAGCCTTACGTTTCAGACAGTCTTTCTTGAAGTGTCCAAACTTACCACAGAAATGACATCCTTTTCCGTTATGTTCCTTCTTGTGGATTTGAGAAGAGGAGTCCTCATTGATCTTTAATGGTCCCCTTCCTTTCTTCTTATGTTTCTTACCATGTTTCTTTTCAGCTCCTTAATGTTTCACATAATTAATGGAATGAGTTCCCTGGTTCTTAATTCTGATTTCCTCCTGAACTAGCATACTATGCAATTCATGCACATTCCATTTGTCTTTCATGGTATTATAGTTCATTTGGAAAGGACCATACTCGAGACGGTAATGAGTTCAATATGAACGCACCAGAAATTTTCATCCACTTCCATTCCCAATGACTTTAGTCTTCTTTGCAATATTTGTCATTTCAATAACATGCTCATGCATAGTATGTGACCCATCAAATTTCATGATGGTCAGTTTACTCATAAGTGTCCCATCAAGAGACTTGTTAGCAGTTTGGGAGCACTCTTCCACAAGTTTTATCATTTCTTTAGCACTTTCAGTTTGTGGAAGAGTTGACTTAATCTTGCTTGCAATGCTCATTTGCATGTACATCAAACTCAATCTATTGGATCTTTCCCAATTCTTAAAATGGTCTCTTTCACCCTCAGTGCTTTCATCAGTAATAGCACTAGGTTTCTCATCTCTAAGAGCTAAATCCAAATCCATTACCCCAAGGTAAAATTGGATTTGCTCCTTCCATTCAGAGAAGTTCAGTCCATTAAAAACTGCAATAGTTTGAGAATAGCGAATGTGTGGCAACAGGTACTACAAGGAATAAAATAAAATAAAATTGAAAACATTAATGCTTTGAGTCACACTAACATGCTTCGAGAAATTGAGATATAATTCATTTCATGCATATGAATGTTCACCTTTGGGGACCCACTAATATACAACATTCAACCATAATGATGCTAAAGCTTCACATAATTTGGCAGTGATGCATATCCCAACTAGAAATATTTATCATCTTTGGATGTCTAAATAAAACTATAAGTATATAGACAATACCAATATTTATGTTTAGTTATTATAAGGACAAATAACCAACCTTTGGGTTATTCCCTAACCACCCTATAATAATAAACTACAATTTACCCACAACACAAACATAATTACATAGCATCAAGATTATGGGTAATTTGAAATATTATGTTAATAATTGGAATTAAAATAATTCATAATAATTTAGCCACTTTGGTGACTAACAAATTCACCATACTTAATTCCAAAACTTAAATGTTTAATATTCTTATAATTTTTATTCACAACATCTAAGTAATTTATTTTAGATCAACATATAGAGGCTTAAAAAAAAATAATTTGTTCCTTTATAGGCCATAATAATAGCTAACTAAGAGACCCAAAATTAAAGCCTAAATTCGGCCCAAAATAAAAGAGGAAAATCAACAACAACAAAAACGTGTGGCCCAAAACAATTCTGGGCTAAGCCCATCATCAGACTTTATTTTTGTTTAAATAAAACTGTGTGTATCATTTACCCACATGAGAGTCCATTGCCCAACTGGTGGAGCGCCAGCTTTTGGGCGTTGCATTCTCCAATGGTCTCCGGTTCAACACATCCTGTGACCTTTTTTTTTATTACTCAATAATTCTGGGCCCAAGAAGATTCGCTAGCCCATAAACCCTTTTATTTAATGAAACTGTGCATTTCATTATTGATTCTGGAGATGTGCATTCCACAGTTAATGTGCGGAAAACGATGCAAAAAGCTATGTAATTTTTAAAGTTTTCCATGGGCAAATTGGTCAAGATTTTATCTCCCCTCCCCTATCCTCCAACCAAACAAAGCCTAAAGGTATGAACATTCTATCTCAATTATCATTCTGCCGTCACTGTGAACACACACCACCCCCCTTTGGCTAACGCCTATTCGTGTACAATGATCTATCATCCTCTTAGATATCTAATCCATAGATACTTTGGAGGCATTTATTCGATCCTAAATCAACATACTAGTCCATTAGGCTAGACACCTCTGTCAATCTAGACATAACAATAAGCAAGTTCAAATAAGAGGTAGAGGTACAATTGCTACTCACAATGTTCATGGTAAAAAGGAATTCTTGAATGATGCTTTTCATGTGCCTAGTTTGGCTAATAATTTAGTGAGTGTGGGACAAATGGTGGAAAATGATAAGAAGTGTGGTCAAATCTTTGCAAAGGGCTCTATGACTAAAAGTTGTATGTTTCCTCTTGATATTTTCCTCTACGGACAAAACAGCTTTACTAGTTAAAGAAGTCAGGAATTCTTATCTGTGACATTTATGGTACATATGGTGATATGTATCTTAAAGGATTGCAATTGTTTAGTCAAAAGGATATGGTTCTTAGATTGCCAAATATTGACGCTGTTCATTTTTGTGAATGTTGCATTCTAAGAAAACAAACTAAACAGTTATTTCCTGTAAGAAAGTCTTAGAGGACTTCTTAATGTTTTCCCAAATATCTTAAAGGATTGCAATTGTTTAGTCAAATCTTGGATTGCCAAATACTAACACTACTCATTTTTATGAATGCTGCATTCTATGAAAACAAACTAAAAAGTTATTTCCTATAAGAAAGTTTTAGAGGACTTCTTAATGTCTTGAATTAGTGAGTGCTGATTTGTGTCTTTAATAGTAGTCAGTATTTTCTGTCATATACTGATGGTTATGGTAAACTGAGTTGGGTTTATTTCTTGAAATTTAAATATGAAGCATTCAAAAATTTCAAAAAATTTAAAGCTCCTGCCAAAAAAAAAAAAAAAAACACACACACACTCACAAAGTGGTTGTTTCTTAAAGGTATATTTTGTACAAATAGAGGAGGAGAATTCTGTTCTAATGAGTTTACTACTTTTTGTGAGGAGAATGGTATTCACAGGGAGCTTACTTCACCACATATGCCAGAGAAAAATTGCATTGTTGAACGAAAACAAACCAAACTGTGGTAGAAATGGCCAGAATCATGATGAAGGCAAGAGAGCTTCCAAATTAGTTTTGGGTAGAAGGTGTAGCCATAACAGTGTATATCCTTAATTTGTCTCCCACAAAAGTAGTCCTTAAAATGACATCGTATGAAGCATGGAGAGGTATAAAGCTCCGGGTAAGCCACTTAAAAGTTTTTGGTTGTATAGCCTATGCTTAAAAGTTAGATTATCTTCCTAAAGGCAAGAAGGCATTGGGTTGAAATGGGTGTTTTCGAACCAAGTATAATGCTGATAAAAGTATACAGTAGCAGAAAGCACAAATGAAGTCCGTTGACATCCAGCACCACTTCATCTGTGATCTTGTAGCAGATTGAACTATCACATTGAAGTATTGTGGGACAAATGAGCATGTTGCTGATATAATGACCAAGTCACTGTCTATTGGAAAAGTTGAAGATTTCATAATGCAATAGATGGGAGTGTACAACTTTGAAGCATGGGGAGTGTTGAATAGTGTGTGTGTGTGGGGGCGCTTCAAGTACTGCTTTTTATGGATTATTATTTATTTTATCAGTTGTCATTTATTTATTATTTTATTGGTTGCTTGATTTAGATAGATTTCCCTTTTAGATTATATACTCTTATCATATTCATATACCCATATCCTCATGTTAGTCAAACTCTATCTATCTATATATCTATGTATTAGGCTCAACCCATTCATCTATATTATTCTAGTTTCTACCTTAACTAGTTGCTGTTGTTCTCATAGTATCCAACAATTAAGTCATAAATTACAATATTGTTTTGAAAACAAAAATAAATAAAGGGTCGATCTCTTATGAACAAATCATAGATTTAGTATTAATTTTACAACTAAGCTAATTAAATTCTATTCTTAAGCTTCATTCAACTGAGAAGCATAAAGGAAAAGAGTATTTACAGATAAATTGAAGAGATAATTAATGTTGCCCTCATGATCTCTTTGTTGCCACGGCTGGCAGTTTGCCACATCGACGCTTTTCAAAAGATGTCTGCCCACCGTTCCCAACATTGACTTTTGAATCTTGGGACACCCATAAACTTTTACCGTCGTCAATGCAAGCCATTTCACATCAGAACTATTCAAGCTTGACGATCCAGTAAATTTAGGCAACTGTTCAAGAATTAGAGTTTCCACTCGAGGGAACTCAACGGTCATTTCCCTTTCTCTTGTTTCTTTTTTGACAATTTGCTCCATCTTTTCGCACGATATTATCTTCAGCTCTTGGAGGGAAGAAAGGTTTTGGGCCGTTGAGAATGAGAATAGATATTCTATTTTGTTACATTTCCACAGCTGCAGAGATGTCAGATTATTCAATATTCTCCCCTGAATATTTTTGGGTCTATTATGCTTGTAAGGCTATCAAGATTTTGCAAACAAATCTCACGTAACTCAGGTAGTGATACACCAAGTGATTCATCATTGTGCTTTGCACTTTCCATTGTTTCCAAATTTTGCACAGGTAGCTGCCACACACACACACTAATAAACTTCAAATGCCTGAAGCCAGGAAGAGCAGCCTGCAGCCAACCAAACAAGTCAGATAGATAAATGAATAATAATTTTACTACTTCTCTGGTCCTTAATATAGAATCCAATTGAAAATTTGATCTTGGTCTTAAATGTAAGATGTATTTATCATATTTATCAATATTTTCTTAATCTACTCTTATAGATACTCATTCAACAATAATTAAGTAAGAGAGATTGAGGGAATTAAGGAAGATGATTATGATGTTTTAGAAAAAATTATATATCATATTAGCTAATATTAATTTCCTTAATCTAATCAAATTAAATATATAGATCTTACATTAAGGAATAGATGGAGTATTTGAGTATATTTGCAAGCCTTCAATTTTCTAGAGCATAGCGCTTTGTGTGCTTGCCTTTGTATTATTCTTTACACATGCATGGTAAGACAAAGCAAGTGTTAATTAAGTTTGAAGAGACTCCTCTCCTCTGATAGAAAATTTTACATTTTCTCCATATACCTTTCCAAAGAAATAAATAACTGTTGAGTTTAATCCTTTTGCCACCATCTGGATTTTCATTCATGATATATAGTCATATTCAACATCATCTCATACCCCACAAAAGCAAGAATAATACTTGCTTCCTTCAAACAATCCCTACACACACGTATAAGACTATATATAATTAGACCCATTTATTATTAACGACCAAAAGAAATCAATAAAACTAATTCTATTGCTTTGGATAGGTCTGCATGATAGTAGTAGTTCTTTTAGTGATCAATTCTAGTAGGTGTTGAACCCAAGAACAAAAATAATAAAAGTACTAGTGATAGGAAGTATTTCAGTATTTCTCCTTTCTGCTCTGTGTTATTATTATTTAACATAATTATTTGAAACATATAATTATGATTATGTTTTAATGCAATTAATAGTATTTCACAATCATGCATTTCATCACTGAATCAATTTCGGTGCTTACCCATGAGCTCATCACCATTGTGCACCATTGAAATCTAATTTGAATGGTTTAAATTAATTTTTTACTTCTATTTTTAAGAAAATTATTTTTTACCAACTAAAAAATTATTTAAAGGTATATAGATTTAAAATAAAGAGAACATCTTAACAGTCAATTTTTCAAAATATATATTTTTTTTAAAAAAAATCACCAATTGAAAATTTTCAATATTAACCTTTGAAATTGTGTTTGAAATGTGTATATGGTTTCAATGCTTATTGCAGTGATGAGCATCATGGTGCTCATTGCTATGGTGAGAGTTTAAATATAATTACAATAGTTCAAATAAAAAATTTTAAGTGATTATTTTTAAATTAAATTTTTTTTTTTTTTGTATTTATATCTAGCACACGTTGAAATATATATTTAAAAAAAAACAAAAAAAAACAAAAGTTAAACAAATTAAATTTAAATCATCCATATTAGATTTTGATGTCCATCCAAAACTTAGGCCGGTGAAAATCTCACCACAACAATGAGTGCTAGTACTCATAACTTCCATAAGCACTCAAACTTCCTTTCATCACTCATTCATATAAATATCAAAAACATAAAACACAACTAGTAGGGTACCCTTATCTTCTTCGAGTTGAACAAGATTCGTGGTTGAGGTTCTCTCCTTAACGAATTTCTGTTGTTGACAGACAAAAGAGGAAATTAAGAAGTAAACAAAAAAACAAAAGAAACTAAAAAAGAAGTCACAGTCACACAAATTTCCACATAATGCAAACAAAACAAAGAAACCAAACAAAGAGGCAGAATTTACCCTTGTCACTATCTGACTCACTCCAAACTTATCTTCTCGTCTCTGACGAACCACAACAATACTTCTAACAAATAGATCTCTCTCTCTCTTTTGCCATTTTGGGTTTTGGAGATTTTTATATGACAGAAGACTTTATATAATTCAAAAGAAACTTGTTTTTTAATCTAGTTTTGTATGTAAAAGTACAAACACAGCCAGTACAGAGCGTTTCAGAGAAGAGAAACAAAATTTCTGAAGGAAGACAATATTGATAAAGCAGTAAATGGAATGTGAAGAACGAGTGACAAGAAAATCAAACTTCAAAGGAAGACTCCAACTTTTTATTTCTGAGAGAGAATTATGAAGATAATGGAACAAGCTTGGTTTGAATACTGTAAATATAGAATTTACTACAACTACTCAAGATTTTTCCGCAAATCAAATGTTTGATTTGGATTTATTTTTGGGAAATTTAGTTTATAACCGAGCTAGAAACAGAGGCAGTACTCTGTCCAAAAATACATGAAACAGAGGCGGACAAAACTCTTGAAGGAAGAGAAAAACAATTTTTTTAGGAGTATTATATATGATCAATAAGAAAGCAACAAACCGAATGTGGGAAAAACAGAAAAATTCTTGTTATGAGCTTTTTTGAAAATTTAAGAAAATATACTAAGAGCGTTTGTAGGATTTTTTTAATTAAAAAAAGTTAACTTTTTAATGTCAAAAAAAAATGTTTTTTTTTTATTAATTTATGTGTTTAGATGATTTTTTTTTTTTTTAAAAAAGCAAGAGTCACAAAAAAAAAAGCTAAACTATGCTTTTTTTTTTTAAAACTGGAAATTAAAAAAAAAGATTTTTTAAAAGCTCATCCAAACGCACTAAACAAATAAGTTAATAGAAGAACAGAGAAGAAAGAATCGAAGAGAAGAAATGATGAGTGTGTGGGGAATGGGAATATTAATGTCTAGTTAATTTGGTATGGAAGTTAAAGGAAAAGGAAGAAGTGAAGAAGATGAAAGCAGAGCAGCAAATAAAAGCCAAAACAATCAGAGCAGAACTTACCATCCAAGCATAGGGTTAGAGATTTCAAGTAACGATTCTTTACTCTTGCTTGGAACCTAATGTTGCCCTATTTATAGTGATTTAGTAAATCTAGAAGTAGAAATATATACATTAATATGTGAAAGTGAAAACGAAAGTATAAAAAAAGAAAGCTTAGAAAAAGAAAGTTCAGAAGAAGAAGACGAAAATATAGAAAAAGAATATATAGATAATGAAAATTATAGTGTGTATATATATATGATGAATGTAGTAGAAGAATGAGAAACAGGTAATAAAGAATAAGAAGAATCTAGAAATATAGAAGAAAGTGCAACAAAAAGAAAAATGACTTTTAATAAAGAACAATATGATAAAATAAAAGGTAAAAAGTTGGATATGTCAGTAGAAAACATAAGAAATGAGAAATTTATGGATAAAGTCAGCAAAATATTAAAATCCAAGAAAAAGGAAAAATCAGTTTGTATAATATTAGAAAAAGAAATATCCTATAGAATCAACATTAACTGAAGGAGTTTTAAAACTATCATTAATAAGTAAAGGTTTAATAGAACAAGAAATATCAAATTACCTTTAATTTTAAAGATAAAGTTTCAGAAATATATATAGCAGGAATACAAATATTGATAAAAGCATATTTTCAAAGTGGAATAAATTCAGCAATAGAATTAATAATAACAGATGGAAGAATAATAAGTAATGTAAAAGATAGTATATTAGAAATGTTAGTAGGAAGCTATATCAGACATTAAAATTCACTTTAAATATGAATCTGGCTATAAGTAGAGCAGAAGAACATATGGGTAAATCAATTCTAATGTATCAGAATTTACCTAATGTAAGATAGTTACCAGGAGCAAGAAATATAAGTATAAATGTAAATATGTAATGATAGGACTTGTATTTAAAAATGAACATAAAATATATGATGAAAATAAAGGAAGAAAATCCATAGATAAGTATTTTATGCCAATATTAAATGAAATAGAAATAGATCCGACAAATATAACAATACTAGAAAAATTACAAATACAATTAGATAATACAAGAAATTATTATGAAAATATCCCTAGATGATTAATTAGTAACAAATGATATAATAGGATAAAGATCTTTGAGAATAAATACATCAGATCCAACAACTTTAAATATTAGTATTAATCCAAGAAGAAGTTTAGAATATAATAGACGATCATATAGTAGAGGAATCATAAGGTAGTAAGTTCAAGGTCATTAAGTTCACAAAGAATAATTAATGATTTTTACCAAAGAAATTTATTAGTAGAAAGAACAATAAGTACAATATAATTATATATGCGTGTGTCTCTCTCTTTGTGTGTACATCGTTCCTTTGTGATCTCTCTGTAGCTTCTTCATGATCCCATTCTGTGTATGCCTTCATGCAATTCCTTCTATGCTGCTTCCTTAAAGCTGGACTCGCTCTTTTCATTTACCAATAATAAATTAGAGTATAAGCTTATGAAGTAAACAGAAACATTTCCAAACTAAAACCTTGACTTTTACAATAATTTTCGTTGAAGAACATTTGTTAATGGGAAAAACACTTCTCATGTTGTAGGAGAATTGTATTCTCATGTCACACACATAAAATATGGGACCTACAAATATATATAATTAGCATTATATATATATATGTGGGTCTTACTATTTCATGTGTGTGTAGAGGATTTTATTCTTCTCATGCAACATGAGAAGTTTAAACCCCTTTGTTAATTATACAAAACAAGATGCTCATTCTAATATAAAGTCACACACAAGAATTTGTACATAGCATCCCCGTCTCATAATTAAATGCATCACCCGCTGCATTTGATCTATAGTTATTTTAATATGATATGCGAAAAGCTAATATTAAAATTGAATAAAATACAATGTTGTTGCCAGATATATTTATCTCATACATTTAAAAACTTTCCTTTAAAAATATTCTTTTCAAAAATTGAATTAAAGTTCTTAAAGATAAGAAAGTGTTAAACGAAAAAAGCAATTAGATGACTCGCAAATCCACAATTATATCATAGGAATTAATTTAATTAATATAATAAATATTAGTACTATTAAATACTATAATATAAAATATAAATTTTGCACCTTATTTATAAAAACAGCGCCATGTCCTTGGGATAAAGGTCAGAGAAAATAGTAGTACCTGTAATGAACTTTCAGTACTCTTGTCAGATTCCCAAATCTTGTCTTTTATTTTGCCTAAAATCAACGCCATGTACCAGAAAGAAGAGAAAAAATTATACCTCCTGTATATTCATAGCATAGATTACACAATACATTCACTCTCCAATCTCCATGATAATTGAATTAGATTACCACCTCCGGAATGAATGTTGAGATACTAAATAAGAAGACAAGCTTTAGAGAAGTTGATGAATGCATTTAGGTACGTACCATGATTTTCATGCAAGTATTTCACGGTCTCGTTGAGGTCCCCTAGCCAGAATTTTGTAATATATGTCACATGAACTTGTGACAACTTCGGAGTTTTGAGGCCAACTTCACAAATGTGTTCATCTTTGGAACGTCCTCCACTCTAATCATCTTTAACTCTGGGAATCCACCAAAATCAACTTCTTGTTCACAGAAACTGGTGAGTTCTGGGAGATGTTTCAGCACAAGTGTCTCCAACTTCTCAAACACTCGTTCATGATTTCCTCCTCCACCTCCAAGAACTTGAACCATATTCACACATCCATATAATGTCAGGAATTTCATATCGGAGAGGTGTTGAGCCACTGGAATGGAAAACAATGTTTTGAAGCTTTGACAACGCATGATTTTAAGTAAGGTTAGCTTTTGGAACACTGGAATTTGAGGTTCCTGCTTCCAAAGTTGCATATTGGGTAAATCAGCCAACTCTAGAGATTCCAATTTAGGCGGCATTTTCATTTTACCCTCACCAGTTTGGGAATCCTCCTTTTGGTCATCAAATAACACAAGTTCTGAATGCTGCAGCAGAATATTTTAATTGTAAATTTAATACTGCA
Source organism: Acacia acuminata (assembly GCA_019022655.1). Classification (NCBI taxonomy): domain Eukaryota; kingdom Viridiplantae; phylum Streptophyta; class Magnoliopsida; order Fabales; family Fabaceae; genus Acacia; species Acacia acuminata. Next base: position 772,744 of record JAFJYI010000253.1, read on the forward strand.
TTTAGAACGTTGGAATGATCAACACAAAAATGAAAACTATCGGATGAAATATTTTTTTAAAAAAAAAAAAAAATTAGAAGAAGAAGAAGCAAATTTACCTTGTTCAACGCGTTGTCTTCTTTAGCGTAATTGTTCCTTGGCAATGTCTCAAGCATAGGACAGTTGACTATTCTCATTTTTTGGAGAGATGGAAATTCACGCGTATCCAAGGAGAAGGATGAAAGCTTTTCTAGATTTTCAAGAATGATAGATTCTAAATTATTCTTGTCTGTTTTTTCTTGTTCTGGGTTAGTGGAGATCTCTTTCAAAATGTTGCAGCTGGAAATCTCAATTTTCTTCAAATTAAAACAGTTAGAGGGTAGTACCAGGGTTCTAAGAGAATTGCAATTCCTCACAACCAGTGTCTCCAACTTTCCCGACCTTGCAATCCACATGTGTGTCAACCTGCCAAAGGAATCCACTTCCATATCTTTTAGGTCGCACATGGGAATACCAGAGTACTTGCCCTGCGATATGTCCTTCAACATTTCTAGGTCTGCAAGCTTCAACTTCTGCAATGTAGGGCATGGATGCTGCAGGAAAGAGATTCAAAATACTTACAATTGTTGTGCATACGATACAATTCTTTGCTTGAATACTTACTTCGTCATGGGCAGGGTCTGCTGCCCCTTTGGTACTGCGCCCCTGCTGCCTCTCAATTTTCAGCCATTTCCAAATGTTTGTTATGGTTTTTATTATTAGATTCTATATTAAATGGGTTACATTTTGATATATAGTCTTAAATTTGAGCCTAAAACCGTTGAAAAATAGCAAAATGTTGAAAGCATCACTCGTTTCATATAGAATCTAATAATAAAAGAACTATGAAAAAAAATTGGTAAAGGCCCCAAAATAGAGGGGCAATAAGAGGGCGCAACACCAAAAGGTCACTGCCCCTTTTATCATAAACTCATAATGTTCAAAGGTCCAAACAATATTTCATTATAGTGAGGTTAGAAAATAAACGATAAAATCCAAGAAGACTCAAGGAATAGGTACATAACATCACCTCATTTTGCAGCACATGATCAGATGTTCCTTCATTAATGGGTAGCATCTGGTCGCTTAGAACATTCAATTTGGGAGGCTTGCAAGTTGAAGATCCTTTAAATTAGAAACGATCGATCAGGTGTTTCTTTGTCATCCTTGATGATTTCTCATTTTTAATAGATTTGACATATATTTTGATATATTTGAGAAGTCATTGTTACTAATTTAAAGAGATTTTATTGAGATTTTAAGAAAAATCAATATGGATGCATCATTTATGGGATTTTAATTTAAAATATAAGTTTTTGAGTTAGGGAAATAAATAGTAATATTTAGAAGTTTAAAAATAAAAATCAGTTTATTATTATTATTATTATTTCTTTTTTCTTTTTTTTTTCCATGACCACATACACGTTTTGGCAATTTTGGCAATTTTAGAATTGTTTCCATTGGAACTGAATTGAATTGAGGGCCCACGGATGGAAAGATTTGAAGACCACCTAAATTAAAGAAAAGACGAGCTACGAGTGTGGAGAGCACGACTTGGAGAAGAAAAGAAAGAATAGACGAGACGCACCGTTTTTGGAAGAAAGAAAGTAAAGACCTAATCTTAAGACAAAAAGAGCGAGGCGGCATATTTTGGGGAGAGCTTCATCGTCATTCTCGCTGGGAAAACAGAGCAGCAACAAGGAAAGGAAGAACGAGCACCGCGAGTCCTTATCTTCATCTCACCTTCCACACCATTGTCGCCGCGAACCTCACCCTTCATCACCGTCGTCGCGGCGCCGACCACCATCCACCACCATCTATTCAACACTCAAACTTCGGGGAGTAGCACAGCGAGTTGCGTTTTCTTCGTGGACTGAGAAGAGAAGGAGGAATCGAGGCACAAATAGGAATTTGTTTGTCTTAAGCGTATTCATTTGCCTTTGCTTCGTGATGATTTGACTTTGGAATTTTTCGTGCTATTCGGATTTTTGTTAAAGCCATGTTTGGCTAATTTCTCTTTGCAACCTAGAAGACCTTTGAACTTATAGGTGTGGATTAGACTTTGTTTTTATTATTTAATTATAATTAATATTAATTTTGGTTACTTAATCTTGTTTAGCTTTATCTATTTAGTGATTGACCATCATTGAATATGAATTTAAGCATTAGGATTTACCTTGACGAAGGGGATTTTAATTAGGCTCTAAGATTAGGTAATATGAGATTAGATTTTAATCTAATTTGCGATTAGGATAGACATATACCTAATGGCCCCATATAATTGTTGAAGAGTGTGTTCGAGTTTTATTGCCTTTTGAGTAATTATGTTAGACATAACAAAATTTACTCAAGAGAGGGTTGTAAGTGGACCGACAGGCACTTATAGCTATTTATACTCGAGATTAACAAAATTGATATTAAGGCTAATTAAATTAGTAAAATCAAGGTTTATGAAGCTAATAAGGGATTAGTGACTCTAGGTTGCTCATTTAATTTTTGTGGTAGTTTGTCTATTTTGATTTCATATTTTATTTTATTTTATCTTAATTAAATTCAATTTGATTTGCTCGACTTAAACAAAAGTGTAAAATTAATCCTTAACTGAAATTGTGGGTACTAAGTCCTCGTAGGAACGATACTTTTCTTATCACTTTATTACTTGATACGGCCCGTATACTTGCAGAGTTTTATAGGCATTATAAAGTTTTGCCCTATCAAGTTTTTGGCGCCGTTGCCGGGGACTTGTGTGCCACAATTTTCTTGGTTAGAATTGATTGAGTATTAGTAGTTTAAGTTTGAGTTCGTAAATATTTTGTTTTATTTTTTTTTATATAGGAAGAAAATTTTTTTAAAAAAAATTGGATTTCAATTGGCAACCAACTGGTCTTAATATTGAGAAGGAGATGAATTCTTTGTCTTCTATACAAGATGGATTGATTGCTATTATAAATTCTTTGAATGATAGGCAACATAAAAGGAGCATAAATGATGGTTGTATTCCATATGTTGATTCTTCTCAATATGTTTGCATGTCTTGTGTTTATTGTGGAGGGAATCATTTATATGAGCAGTGTCCATATAGTACAACTAGTCATTTTGTGAGGGATGATTTTGCTAGGGACCAAGCTTATGTTGATCATTCATTTTGTCATAGTGAAAGTTTTGAGCAACAAAAGTTTGAGGATACATATGTTCATTGTTCTCATGAAAATACACCTCCTTTTTTACTTTTATCCATATGTTCAAGAACAAACCATTGAGTACAAGGAAAAATCAAATTTAGAAAGATTAGTTGAGGAGTGTGCGAGAAGCATCAAAGAGATTTAGTAGAGAGCAAAAGGAATTTATCACAAGGGTTGAGTCAAGTGTCCAAGATATTGGGGCAAGTGTTCAAGATATGGGGGTATATGCGAGTCAAATTGTTTCAACTCTTGAGACTATAGGGCAAGATAATTCCTCAAGTTTCGACCACTTCTTATCTTGATAATGATTATTGTGAGGAAGTTGAAGATGTGGAATTACATGAGACTATGTATAATGTAGAAAGTGATTGTGAGCTTCAAAGTGATTTAGATGAGAATAATGGGTGTCTAGAAAAGGTTCAGTTTGTGGAGCCTAAGGATTCGATTTTGGTGATCAAATTGTTGTGGATATCCCAATTGGTGTTAACGATGATTCTTCTATGGATGTTTTGACTCTTACTGAGGAGAGTCAAATTGATTTTATTGGATATTCTAAATTCTTGGATGTGCCTATGTTTATTTTCAAGGATATGCATGTTGTGCTTTATTTGAATTCAGTGAATACTTGTACTCTAAGATTGTCCATGATTAAGGAAGTACAAGTAATTAACTTGAATAATCAATTTTTGTGTGTGATACCTTGTTGATTGAAAAGGAATGAAGACAAGGTAATTATGGTGTTTGATACTTATGATTAGAAGTTGTATTGAGAAGTCTGGCTGAAGACTTTAAACTTAGCGCTTCTTGGGAGGCAACCCAAGGTATAATTTGATGCTTTATTTGATTACGTAGGATAGTTGATAGCCCTTGATGGTGTGTTTCCCTTTGGTAGCAAGGATTGAAAGCGCAAGTCACGGACGAATAGGGGAGTTTTCTTCTACTTTTCTTTGATTTGTTCTATTTGATTGTTGATGATATATTGCTTGGGAATGAGTGCTGGTCTTTGTTGGATTTGCATGTGATGACCATTCGTGATGATTATTTAGTGATTGTTAGCACTTGAGCTGTTTAATTGGTGAAAATTTAAAACCTCTAAAATTGGTGTTACCCTTACACTTATTTATGGTTGCTCTTCGCTTCCATTACTTTTTGTTACTTGTTCACATTGAGGACAATGTGACATTTAAGTGTGGGGGTGAGGGTATCCTTGATTTTAACTTGCTTTGTCCTCAATTTTTTTTTTCTTTTTCAAAAAGAAAAAAAATCTTATGGAAGTCTGAATTTTATTCTTGAGCATTGTCACAATTGGGTTGATTTGAACATAAAAAGAAGTGAATTTGATTAGGAATTGATTCTATGTTCTTTGAATGTTAGTAAAGAGGTAAAAGATTTGGTTTTGATAATTTACTTTAGAATGTCAAAGAACTTGTGAGGAATTTGAACCTAAAGTTTCATTTCTTTCAAGAGGGAGTACACCTATTGTGATTTCATCTCTAGAACTTGTCTTGAATGTCTTTTGAAATTTGAAATCCTTTTGCATGCACAAAGATGATCTAGGCATTCATTTCATAGCTAGTTCGGCCAAATGTCTATCCTTATCACATGAAAATCATTTGTTTACCCCATTTGAGCCTTTATTTTTTTATTAAAAAAAAACAAAGAAAAGAAATTTGCATAGAATAAATAACCCTTTGTTTGAGATATGCAATTGTCAAATACTTTCTTCCCATTGATTTTTTTACTTTAGTAAGTGCTAAGTGAGCCAATTTAAAAGAGTGAAGGAGCTAGAAAGTCAACACTATAAGAGTATATGTATATAAAGAAAAAAAAAAGAGACAAAGAAAACAAAAGAATATAAAAAGAAAAAAAAAAGAAAAGAAAGAAAGAAAATAAAAAGAGATCAAATATGAAAAGAAAAAAAAGATTGTTGAGGTCAAAAGAATAAGGTTATTTATATATAGTGTTAGTGAGTTTGTTTTCTCTTGGTTGGTATTCCTTCAATCTTCATCATGAATTTCATTGAATTACTTGGCACTAATTAAAGTATTCTCCCACACCATTTGATCACTTTCATTTCATTATCCTACCTTGATCGTTAAAACCTTGAGAAAGTCCTTTTGATTTGAGTGTGCAATTGGATAATATGTAGTAGAGATTGAGATGATAAACAAGCTTATGGTAGATAAGTTGCAATAGGTGGAATTGAGTGAAACACAAGCCCTTAAAAATTTTGAGATGAGTGAAACACTTGACTTGTGAGGGACATTCCATTGTGATTAATTATCTTTGTCAAATTAATTGCCTTGCTACTTGCATTTTTTTCAAATGTGGAAAGGATTGAGAAAGTTTGAACTGACTTCAATTTTGTAGTGCTTACTTTAAAAATCTTACTTCCATGGTTTTCTTGAATTTGGTTGTTTTAGAAATTAAAATCTTGAGGACAAGATTTGATGCAAGTGTGGGGGTGTGATGATTTCTCATTTTTAATAGATTTGATATATATTTTGATATATTTGAGAAGTCATTGTTACTAATTTAAAGAGATTTTATTGAGATTTTAAGAAAAATCAATATGGATGCATCATTTATGGGATTTCAATTTAAAGTATAAGTTTTTGAGTTAGGGAAATAAATAGTAATATTTAGAAGTTTAAAAATAAAAATCAGTTTTTTATTATTATTATTATTATTTTTTTTTTTTTTTTTTTTTTTTTTCCACAGCCACATACACGTTTTGGCAATTTTGGCAATTTTAGAATTGTTTCCATTGAACTGAATTGAATTGAGGGGCCCACGGATGGAAAGATTTGAAGACCACCTAAATTAAAGAAAAGACGAGCTACAGTGTGGAGAGCACGACTTGGAGAAGAAAAGAAAGAATAGACGAGATGCACCGTTTTTGGAAGAAAGAAAGTAAAGACCTAATCTTAAGACAAAAAGAGCAGAGGCGGCATATTTTGGGGGGAGAGCTTCATCGTCATTCTCGCTGGGAAAACAGAGCAGCAACAAGGAAAGGAAGAACAGAGCACCGCGAGTCCTTATCTTCATCTCACCTTCCACACCATTGTCGCCGGCGAACCTCACCCTTCATCACCGTCGTCGCCGGCGACCGACCACCATCCACCACCATCTATTCAACACTCAAACTTCAGGGAGTAGCACAGCGAGTTGCGTTTTCTTCGTGGACTGAGAAGAGAAGGAGGAATCAGAGGCACAAATAGGGGCTGTTTGTCTTAACTGTATTCATTTGCCTTTGCTTCGTGATGATTTGACTTTGGAATTTTCTGTGCTATCTCGGATTTTTGTTAAAGCCATGTTTGGCTAATTTCTCTTTGCAACCTAGAAGACCTTTGAACTTCTAGGTGTGGATTAGACTTTGTTTTTATTATTTAATTATAATTAATATTAATTTTGGTTACTTAATCTTGTTTAGCTTTATCTATTTAGTGATTGACCATCATTGAATATGAATTTAAGCATTAGAATTTACCTTGACGAAGGGGATTTTAATTAGGCTCTAAGATTAGGTAATATGAGATTAGATTTTAATCTAATTTGCGATTAGGATAGACATATACCTAATGGCCCCATATAATTGTTGAAGAGTTTGTTCGAGTTTTATTGCCTTTTGAGTAATTATGTTAGACATAACAAAATTTACTCAAGAGAGGGTTGTAAGTGGACCGACAGTGCACTTATAGCTATTTATACTCGAGATTAACAAAATTGATATTAAGGCTAATTAAATTAGTAAAATCAAGGTTTATGAAGCTAATAAGGGATTAGTGACTCGGGTTGCTCATTTAATTTTTGTGGTAGTTTGTCTATTTTGATTTCAGATTTTATTTTATTTTATCTTAATTAAATTCAATTTGATTTGCTCGACTTAAACAAAAGTGTAAAATTAATGCTTAACTGAAATTATGGGTACTAAGTCCTCGTGGGAACGATACTTTTCTTATCACTTTATTACTTGATACGACCCGTATACTTGCGGAGTTTTATAGGCATTATAAAGTTTTGCCCTATCAATCCTCTACGACTTGTTCTATCATCTCGCATGACACTATCTTCAGTTCCTCTGTAAGAACGAGTTTTTCCACCAAAACAATCGAAAGTGCAATCTTGAGTAAGCCACACTTCCTGATTTCTAATTCAACTAGTTTACCCAGTTCCAATATCCCCATTGGATCCTTGTTCCATATGAATTTCAAATTGGGTAAACAAAGCAATTGCATTCTCTTCAAATTGGGGAATCTCAATGTTTTTTGTTTTCCAGCAACAAATTCGGTGAGATCAAAAACCTTTTCCAACAGTTCGCACCTTGAAATTGTCAATTGCTCAAGCTTATTCGACCGATCAAGTAAAATGCATAAAAATTTGTTCAACTCATTGTCGCACTGTAAGACCTCTACAGTCTCTAGTTGCGTGTAAGATGATTCTTGAAGCTCCATTTCCATATATTTCTTCAACTCTTTTGGGTCTTTGATTTTTAACTTTTTAATTTTGGAGAGTTCATCCTGTAAAATGACACCGGAGTCAGTAAATTACGGGTCTGGATTCTCTCATTGTCATTTTCTCATTGTCCCTCATTAGCTTTAAATCTGGACGATACATTTGATAAAATTGTCCACACCAACAACCTCATTAAGTCAAATTAATGGCTTGGATTGGATGATGAGAGATGAAGAGAAAGTTTGCTAATGAGAAAATCCTCTTCCGTAAATTACATTGTACATATAGCTCAGATAGCAAAATTAGTTTAGTAGCATTAATGTTGAATAATATTTTATATATGCTTCAAGTGCTGCCTTTATTTATTTTATCAGCTGTCATTTATTTATTATTTTATTAGTTCTTTGATTTAGACTGATTTTACCTAATAATAGGATTTCCCTATTAGATAGATTCTTATCAGATTTATATCCCCATATTCTCATGTCAGTCAAACTCTATCTATTGTATGCCTATACATTAGGCTAAACCCATTTACAAATGGGTTAAGTACCAATTTTACCCTTGAAGTATGTGTCCAGAAGCAATTTTATCTATGAAGTTTTTCGATGTAGCAATGTTGCCTTTGAAGTCTAAGAACGTAGCAATGTTGCCCCTTCATTAACTGCCCTAACAGTCAACTAACGGTCAACGTTAGGGTTTTTAACGAAGGGGCAACATTACTACGTTTTTAAACTTGAGGAGCAACATTGCTACGCCGAAAACTTTAGGGGCAAATTGCTCCGCGCTGCATTTCTTTAAGGGCAAAATTGATACTTAACCCTTTATCAATAATATTCTAGTTTCTATCTTAATTAGTTGTTCTTATAGTATACAACAAGGATTCGGCTTAGGTCCTCTTCCGCCTAAAATCCACGTCGTCCTCTGCTTTGATACTGCGTCGTTTTGACGCAAAATGACAATCTGATCCTCTTTTTTTTTTTTTTAAAAAGAAAAATATATTAAGGGTACAAAAAAGGGATTTGGGATATTGAGTGCTACTAGAAAAAGACTTCATGATCTTGAAAAATTATTTTAGGACGTTGAAAAAATATTTCAGGATACTGACAGGTACTAAAAAGATACTTTAGGATATTGGTACTAAAATAATTTTCAAGTATTGAAAATTATTTTCAACATCCTAAAATAATTTTTCACGATCATGAAGTATTTTTTTAGTACCACCAATATCCCCGTCGATCCCGAAGTATCTTTTTAGTACACATCGGTACCCTAAAATATTTTTTCAACGTCCTAAAATAATTTTTCAAGATCATGAAGTACCCATTAGTATTTTTTTCAGTACCGCTCAGTATCCCAAATCTCTTTTTTATACCCTTAATATTTTTTAAAAAAAAAGAGGATCGAGTCTCATTTTGCGTCAAAACGACGGAGTATCAAAGCAGAGGACGACGGTGGATTTTAGGTGGAAGAGGACCTAAGCCGAATCCATACAACAATGGTGGTATTAGAGTCATTAACAATCTGAGAGTGAAAGTGTAATATCCTGAATTTCGAGTATGGAGACTTGAGAATAGGCCTATGTTAGGCAGACTACTAAGCCCGGTTTAGGAAGTGTGACATTTCCTGGACAAATAAAGATCCCCTACGTTTTTGAGGAAATAGGAAGAGAAAGAAACACTGAAAAGTCATCTTGTCAAAATTAAGAGTCAGAGTAATGATCACATTGGGACACGTGTAACCTCAGGGATAAAATAGGAAAAACAAGGGCAAAATAGTCAATTTCTTGTCCTTTTAATGTTGAATTTCATCCACCATGAGAGAGAAGAGAAAACCGGATGATTTTAGTCACATTCAGTCTCAAAAACAAAATGCGGGTCCCATAGGTAATTAACCGGTGGAAAAGAGACCGACAAAGACGAGTTAGGGGTTTCTTTTGGATTGAATGTGACAAATGTGGGGCCACTTTGGGAATTTAAGAAGGTGCCACACATGAATGTCCATTCAAGGAAAATATCTAAAAAAGTTGAAGAAAAGTGCAAAGGGTAGCACCCATTGTTGACCAACGGACCCACATGGTTGGAAGAAGGAGATCGGACCCGGATAAAGTGAAAAGCCAATGGAAAAGTTGGAGGGCAGATTTGGTGGGCCCAAAGTGGTTTCACCTAGCCCCCATAATGATGAAAAAACGTGCATAGAGAAAAAGGAAGAAAAGTCGGTCAAAAGTCAAATCGCGTGTCCCACATTCAGAGAAAAAGGGTAAAATGGGAATATATGTAAAAATTAATTTGGGAAGAAGTGTGGGTCCCAAATGGCACCATATATGTCCTTTTGGGCAGGTGGAATCATGTGAGAAAAGTTGGTAATTATTAAAAAGTTCTGGGCCACAATTGTAATTTTTGAAAGTTTTGGGCCGAAACGGGTAATTTTCCCCAAAAGCAGAAAATATCTAGATATTTTGGATATGGTTTTGACACTTGGAAGCAGCTAGAAACCTCTGGAATTCTCTAGATTTTCTTGGGGACAAAGCCAGATGAATTCCATTAATTACTGAACAAGATTTTACTCCAGTTATTCTAGAGATCGTACTTTTACCATTATTAAAACACATGCTCTCTCTCTCTCCTACACCATGAGGCACGAAATTTTGCAGAAGGAGAGAGAGAGGAGTTCAGCCAATTTCATAGCCAAGAAAAAGAGCAAATCATCAAGAACACCAAGCTGGATCTCCGATTTCAGGTAAACACCGAAAACTCACCTCTTTGAAATTCAAAGTTGGGATTTTCATGCAAGTGGTTAGGGCTTGGTGTTGTGGTTTGATTTTTGTGTTTTTGAGGGTTCCACTGAGTCTAAAACGTGATTTTGTGTGGAGTTAAGCTATGGTTTAAGTTTCCGAACCGAAAACTCAAAGAAGAAGCTTGCCGCCAGTATTCTAGGATTATGGGCAGCGAAGCTTCAAATATGTTTTAAAAATAGTAAATGACGTTGGTTTGGGCTGAAATTTTACGGGTGAAAATTAGAAATCTAGGGCATCATTCTGATATGTAATTCGATATATTTTTGATTTACCGAGAGAAAATAATTTTTGAAAACGACTCTGGAAGCACCAGGATTTTTCTGACCAGAGGCTAAAGATTGAGCTCCACGCCAAGATATGGAATCTTTTGGATTATGGACAATAGACACCCTAATGGTTCAAACCCCACTGATCTCATACAAATATGATTTTTTTGGAATTTATTAAAAATCATCGAAGTTGGGCCTGATGCTGTGGATTTTCTGCCTAGGCTCGGATTTTGTGAAAAATATAAGGGTATTTTGGTAAATACTAAAAAATAAAGTATTTTGGTGTTATTTAGGTCAAGGGCATGTTTGGAAAGGTGACCAGGCAAAATAAAGTATTAAATACGGTACACACCCGACAGGTAGTAACCGCTTTACTCAGATATCTTTTATGTGTTTTGATGTATGTTTGTATTTGCCATATGTGTTTTTGTATATGTTCTGCCAAATATACATACGAGTCTGTGATTCCTACCGCTGAGGACGATTGGTCCAAGGCCGTCCTTAATTGGCGGCTATACGGGTTGATAGGTCCGGGGTTGTCCTAGTGCAGGCAGCTTTACGGGTCATGACTCCGGTAAGTCCGGGGCTTGCCTTGGTGAGGCAGCCTGACGGCACGTGGTAGTCGATGGTGTGTATGTTTCTGTTTGCATATGTGGTATGTTTGGCATATTACTATGATCTTATCTTTGACATGGTTTCATGCATACACATTTCACATTTAGTATTTGAGTATTGACGGTTACTCTGAGGGCCATTATTGGATTCCAATTGTTTCTATTGATACAGGGGGACGTGCCTGCAGTAAAGAATTTTTTGGAAAGGTAGGGCTTGGCAATGCAGTGAGGAATAGGGAATGTCCTATCGCATTTTGTACTTTACTTTTGGATGACTGTATATATATTATTTTGGTATTTATTTTGGATAGCTGTACCCTTAACCCCTCAGGGACCTTACTTTCAGTTTATTTTACCTTTACCAACACAGTAGGTAGTCCAAACCAGTCTAATGCTCTGTTGTGCTTACTCTAATATATGCTAAACTAAAGTAAATAACTGAGTGAAGGTAACAGATAAAAGGAATATCTCTAACCCGCCACCCGAAAGGGCAGGGCCGGTAGGGTTGTAACAGAAAGAGCATTAACAATCTGAAAGTGAGAGAGCATAATAAGCAGTGTAGGGTTGAGCATCACAGCTTCTTCTGTCACTAAACTTGGTGGCTTCCGCGTTTATTGTGATGGTAATATATGGCAAGTAACAGACTCTCATTGCTACATGTGGAGTTACTCCAGTCTCTCAACCGTCAATTCCTTTTTTTTTTTTTGATACAATGGGGATCGAACCCCTGACAGGGGAGGGGGGAAGTCCAGCTCATAGGCTGGCACAGTGCCACTGCGCTACGAGGTGCGGGGCTCAATTCCTATTTTTAATGGGGATAAATATGAGTTTTGGTCGATCAAGATGAAGACCCTTCTTTGATCTCAAGACCTCTAGGATTTAATTGAGGAGGTTTTGCAAAACTAGATACGGACCAGTGCCGCTTGAAGGAAAATGGAAGCAAGATGCAAAGGATTTATTTTTCCTCCCACAAGCCGTGCATGACAACATTTTACCTAGAATTGCATCTGTAACAAATATAGAGGCAAGGCAGATTTTGAAGACTAAATTTATAGGCTCCGATAAGGTAATCTGTGTAAAACTCCAATGAAAATTTTCATATGTAGAAGAGTGAGTCGGTAAAAAATTACTTGTCTAACGTTAGTTTTGTAGTTAATAAGATGAGGGTCCTATGGGAAAAAATTATTGATGAAACAGTTGTCGCGAAAAATTCTGAGAACTGTAACTCCTCGATTTAACTTTCTTGTTGCTGCAATTTAGGAAACTCATGATCTGTCGAAGTATTATTTTGAGGAATGAATGAGCTCATTTTAAGCTCATGAGGGTAGGATGAATCAGATCAAGAACAAAATGAAGAGTGGACTTTTTAGGAACAACCTTAATCAAGAGCATCACTTGGAGGTAGAGGTAATGGCAGATGTCGTTCTCGTGGTATAGGTAAAGGAGGCCGTGGTCAATTTTATGAACAATATCAATCAAGAGTACTTAGAAGCTCATTCAAGGGCATTGGTGCAAAAAAATTGGGCATAAGGAAGCAGGTAGCTGGGGCAAAGCAAAGAGCTAATAAAAAGTATGTTGATTTTGCAGAAGCTGAAAAGATGCAGAGACCTTGTTCATCGCACATGCCCCTGACCCTAAATCTCCTAAAGATGTTTGGTTCATTTACAGTGGATCTTCCAATCATACGACTAGTTTGTGCTCATTGTTGGAAGAACGAAATGAATTTCACCAATCTGATGTTCAACTTGGCAATGATAAGTAAGTTCAAATAAGAGGTAGAGGTATATGATTGCTATTCACCATACTCATGGTAAAAGGGAACTCTTGAATGACGTTTTTCATGTGCCTAGTTTGGCTAATCATTTATTGAGTGTGAGACCAAATGGTAGAAAATGATAACAAGTCTGGTCCAATCATTCCAAAGGGCTCTATGACTAAAAATTGTACCTTTTTTGTCTTGATATTTCTTCTATTGACAAAATGGCTTTAGTAGTTAAAGAAGTTAGCAATTATTATTTGCAGAATTTATAGTATGGTCATCTGTATCTTAAAGGATTGAAATTGTTGAGTCAAAAGAATATAGTTTTTGGATTGTCAAATATAATTGACGTTGTTGCTTTTTGCGAATGTTGCGTTCTAGGAAAACAAACTAAAAAGTTGTTTCCTATAAGAAACTCTCAGAGGACTTCTCAATGTCTTGAATTAGTGAACGTTGATTTGTGTGGACCAATGATACTGATCTTTAAATGGTAGTCAGCATTTTCTGTTATTTACTGATGATCATAGCAGAATGAGTTGGGTTCATTTCTTGAAATTCCATTCAAAAATTTCAAGAAATTTAAAGCTTTTTTTTTTTTTTTTTTTTGGGGGGGGGGGGGGGGTGTAACATCCCTAATTTCCATGCAAATTAATTAATGAAATATATAAATTTCTCACCAAGTAGTGGTGGTATATTATTTTTCTGACAAGATAATTATTGGAAAAAAAATAATGAGGAATTATTTGAAAAGGTGGCAATTATTTTTCTGACAAGATAATTATTGGAAAAAAAATAATGAGGAATTATTTGAAAAGGTGGCAATTAAATTTGGTTATGGATAATTTAAGATAAGTAATGTTAAAGGGGTTAAAAATATTTTTCCTCATTATTTCTATAATTTTCGTCAAATAAAAGGAGGGGGAAAATTCTGATGAAAAATTAGTGGAGTTCTAATATAAGTCTAATTTACTTTAGAAAAATGAATATTGTATGGGACTTATATAACACAAAATATTTTCTCCATATTTTTCCTTGGTGGCAGACGTGCAAGAAGAAATGTGATGGATGAAATAATGTAATTACTGAAGGTGAGAGATTGTGCATGTGGTTTAAGGATCACACACCATTTCTTCAATTGCTTCTCAATGTATGTGGCGTGAAAGAGAAGCTAAGGTAAATGAATATTAAAAACAAAAAACAAAAAACAAAAAAACAAGGGGGGGGGGGGGGGGGGGTATGCTTCCACTCCCTTGTAACCTGTCGGACCAGAGAGAAGGTGGGGTGTGAAAGACAAGACAATCCCACATTAATTGAAGAAGTGAGCAAGTGAACGAGACAATGAAAAATGCATCTTTATTATATTTCTTCAATACTTTTGGGCATCTGACGTGAAAGGAAGGACCAATGGGAATATATATATATATATATTAATTAAATAATAGTAATAATAATAGGTATTTCTCCAATATCCCATAAGAACTGACGTATGAAAGGAAAAGACTTGATGGACGAGGAATGCAATTTAATTAAAGAGAGAGAAAGGGAGCATCACGTGGGCACGGGACTTGGGTTACACACACATTTTTTTCTCTCTTTTCACCAATTCCCCCGACGTGCTTGACGCAAAGAGAAGAGGAAAAAGAAAAAAAACAAAAACTCTTGCTTACAGCTTTCCATTAACGCCCGACGTGAGGAAGGAAAATTGAGAGAAAATAAAGGAATTCCCTAGATTTTTCTGGATCATTGGAGAGAAATGAAGAGGCCAAGTGAACCGACTTTGAGGTCTATTTAAAGGGGTCCTCTCCTCCTATTTTTCTGCTAGTGGCGTGAAGAAGAAGAGAAGAGGGAGATCAAAGAGTAAGAAGGGCATACAAGCTCAGCAAAACTAAATATCCAAGAGGAAGGTAAGGTCTTTGGGTATTTATTTCACCCTCCTCTTCTCCCTTTCTTGAAAGGTCAAGAATTTTAAGAAACTCTTTCCTTGACGCATGAAGGCTAAGGACGAAACGAAGTGGAAGAAGAGTGTGGTATTAAAGTCCCAAGCTGGTGAAATACCAAGAAACAAGTAAGTTATAGCCCCAACTATCTTATGAATTCGTGATTGCTAGCCTTGCAATGGTCGTGTATTGCATTTTTTTTTTGGGGTATCTCTTGGACCTGATTAATTAATAAAGTAGTTGAATAAAGAGTCAAACTCAAGATTTCATGCTAGGAAGAGAAGTTATATTATGATATAAGAACAATGGTTGTTGGAAATGGAAGCCTGCTGGGTCGGCCAACCTTGAGGACGTGAGAAACTGATTTTTTGTTGTTGATGTTTTAATGCCTTTAGCATGTTCAGAATATGATTTTAGTGACTTAGAGATTTTTGAATGATTGGGAAAGACTTATTTCTAAGTCATCAAATAAATACATGTAAAGGAAGGTCACTCATATTTATATTTTGGTTATTCTAGGGCTACTTTGATTTATTGTGCACCTGGAGAAAATTTTTCAGACACTTATAAGACAACTACCAGGTAGTAACCTTAATCCTCATATGTCTTGTGTTGCCTTGTATATTTGTTTTTCCATGATTGTGGACCGTGTCTCCGAAAAGGGACATGCGTTTGTGTGCATTCGGTGTGGTGGGTTGAGAGCCGACTATTTGTGTTTTCCTAGCGCTGTGGATCCGGGGCTTGCTTTGTTGAGCAGTCCTGCGTTTGTTTCTAGGACATGTAGTCCTTCCGCAGTTAACACTGTATACATGGTATGTTGTATTTGTGTTACTGCGCGTTTGTTACTGAATGCTATTATTTGGTGTTTTCCTAATTATGGTTACATACATACACTGTTTATGCATTACATATGAGATTAATGGTTACTGCAGGATCCATTTATGAATCCCAGATTTTTGTAGAGCCACCGGAAGTTCCTTGAGGGCAGATTTTGGAGATAAGGGTAAGAGCTATTGGGCGGGGAGTAAATGGAGTCGTTGGTGGCGGTGGAAGACTATTTTGTTACTTATTTTGAAATTGGATGATTTGTATATTATTTTTCCCTTTTTGGTATTGTTGGATATTTGTATGTCTAACCCCTTTGGGGATTATATTTTGTTACTTACTTTTGGTTATACCAGGTATTGTGCGAGATCCAACCGGAAATGCTCGTAGCGATTAAACTCGATGCATGTTATTAAATAGTAATTAAATGATATATGGTAATTATTAAAAGGAATCCCTCTATCCGCCACCCGGGTGTTGGGGGCGCTGTTGCTTAAAGGTATTGAATACAAATAGAGGAGGAGAATTATGTTCTAATGAGTTTACTACTTTTTGTGAGGAGCATGGTATTCGCAGGGAGCTCACTTCACCGCACATGCTAGAGCAAAATAGCATTGTTGAACGAAAAAACCAAACAGTTGTAGAAATGGCCAGAATCATGATGAAAGCAAGAGAGCTTCCAAATCAGTTTTTGGTAGAAGGTGTAGCCACAACAGTGTATCTGCTTAATTTGTCTCCCATAAAAGTAGTTCCTAAAATGACACCTTATGAAGCATGGAGAGGTATAAAGGTAAGCCACCTAAATGTTTTTGATTGTATAGCCTATGTGTGGAAGTTAGTTGATGATCTTCCTAAAGGCAAGAAGACATTGGGGTCAAATGGGTATTTCGAACCAAGTATAATGCTGATACAGTAGCACAAAGCACGAATGAAGTACGTTGACATCCGGCACCACTTCATCTGTGATCTTTGTAGCAGATGGAACTATCACAATGAAGTATTGCGGCACAAATAAACAAGTTGTTGATATAATGACCAAGTCACTCACTATTGGCAAAGTTGAAGATTTCATAATGCAAAAGATGGGAGTGTGCAGCATTGAAGCAAGGGGAGTGTTGGATAATATATATGTGTGTGGTCACTTCGAGTACGGCCTTTTATGGATTATTTATTTATTTTATCAGTTGTCATGTATTTATTATTTTATTTTATTATTAGTTGTTTGATTTAATAGATTTTCCTATTGGATAGATTTCGCTTTTAGACCTATAGATTCTTATCATATACATATCCCCATATCCTCATCTCTGTCAAACTCTATCTATCAATATACTTATGTATTAGGCTCAACCCATTCGTCAATATATTCTACTTTCGACCTTAATTAGTTGTTCACATAGTATCCAACAAGTTAGTCATAAATTACAATATTTTTTTGAAAACAAAAATTAATAACTGGTCGATCTCTTATTATCCAAGACGCCAACTACATCCATAAGCATATTTAATTTAATTATGAACAAATAATCGATTTTGTTTTAATTTTACAATTGAGCTAATTAAATTCCTTCTTAAGCTTCATTCAACTGAGAAGCATAAAGGAAAAGAGTACTTACAGTCAAATTGAAGAGATAAATAATGTTGCTCTCACGTTCTTCATGTTGCCACGGCTGGCAGTTTTTCACATTGACACGCTTCAAAAGAGGTCTGTCCACCGTTCCCAACATTGTCGTTTGAATCTTGGGACACCCATCAACTTCTACCTTCCTCAACGCGAGCCATTTAACATCAAAACTTTTCAAGCTTGACGACCCAGTAAATTTAGGCAACTGTTCAAGAATTAGAGTTTCCACTTGAGGGAACTCGACAGTAATTTCCCTTTCTTTTGTTTCTTTTTTAACAATTTGCTCGATCTTTTCGCACGATATTATCTTCAGCTTTTGGAGGGAAGAAAGGGTTTTGGCCAATGATAATGAAAATAGATACTCTAATTTGTTACATTCCCACAGCTGCAGATATGTCAGATGCATAAAGCTACGCAGCTGATCTTTGTACATGCATATCTCTTCCAAGTGATCCACCTTGCGAATATCCAGATCCTTCAGTTTTGAAGGGGTTACGATCATCTGCAATTTAAATTTTTCAAATTTTTTCTTGGAATTTGGATGGCAGGGATAATGCCTCCAGAATGTAGGGATTGAATCCTAGACTTGAAGCTATAAAAGGCATATCTAGTGCCACTAAATCAACAGGTCTTTGACATTTTTGTCAGATTTAAGAAGAAAAGGAAATAAGCATAGAGATGTTAGAATAAAATCATTACACATATATAAATACCTCATTCGACTTTTTCTCGGGGGAGGGTCCTTGTTCCTCGCTACTCCTCATGTTATATGCAAATGTAAAAACAAATTTAGGACAATTATCTACCGTCATTTGAGTCAAGGAACAAGAGATAATTTGAACATCTCCTGAAGTAATGCTGGCTAGCTCAGGCAAATTGGTGAGCTTAAGAGAGAGCAAGATGGGTAACGCCTCCACCTTTACATTTGAACTAGTCGTTTGTGTACCTTGTTTTTCATTTGAACTAGTCGTTTGTGTATGTTGTTTTTCATCCACAATAACATGTTCCAACAGCTTACAGTCACTTATATCAATAGTTTTGAGCTGCTGCAGATCCTTTAGGACATATAGAGGAAAAAGATACTTTAGTTGGTTACAGCCACACACTTTCAGATGATTCAATAGACTACACTTCAATATTCTCCCATGAATATTGTTGAGGTCTATTATGCTTGTAAAGCTATCAAGATTTGCAAACAAATCTCACGTAACTCAGGTAGTGATCCACCAAGTGATTCATCATTGTGCTCTGCACTTGCCATTGTTTCCAAATTTTGCACAGGTAGCTGCCAGATATATACACGCACACTAATCAACTTTAAATGACTGAAGCCAGGAAGAGCAGCCTGCAGCCAACCAACAAGTCAGATAGATATATGAATAATAATTTTACTACTCCCTCAGTCCTTAATGTAGAATCAGATTGCGAAGTTGATCTTGATCTTTAATGTAAGACATTTTTTATATTTATCAATATTTTCTTAATTTACTCTTATAGATGCTCATCAATAACAATCAAAAGAGATAGAGAGAATTCAGGAAGATGATTATAATTTTCTAGAAAAAATATGTCATATTAGTTAATACTAATTTTCTTAATTTAATCAAATTAGATATATAGGATTTACATTAAGGAGTAGATAGAGTATTTTAGTATATTTGCACGCCTTCAATTTTCAAGAGCATAGCGCTTTGTATGCTTGCTTTGTATTACTCTTTACATTTGGGAAGACAAAGCGAGTGTTAAGTAAGTTTGAAGAGACTCCTCTCCTCTTATAGAAAATTTTATATTTTCTCCATATACCTTTCCAAAGAAATAAATAACTTTGAGTTTGATCCTTTTGCCACCATCTGGATTTTCATTCATGATAATATATAGTCAAATTCAACATCATCATACTCCACAAAAAGCAAGAATAATACTTGCTTCCTTCAAACAATCCATACACACACATATAAGACTATGTATAATTAGACCCATTGATTATTAGCGACCAAAAGAAATCATAAAACTAATTCTATTGCTTTGGATAGGTCTGCATGATAGTAGTAGTTCTTTTAGTCATCAATTCAAGTAGGTGTTGAACCCAAGAACAAAAATAATAAAAGTAATGGTGATAGGAAGTATTTCAGTATTTCTTCTTTTTGCACTCAATTGGACTTTTCTATAAGCTACTTATGCAACCACCAATCTAAACATAAATCATATTTCACAATCTAATTTTTACCGAATCGAACTTGAATTCTAAAAGTCATTTAGCCTACTGGTATCCCAAACAATAATTATAATTATGTTTTAATGCAGTTAATAGTATTTCACAATCATGCATTTCATCACTGAATCAATTTCGGTGCTTACCCAAGAGCTTATAACCATTGTGCACCATTGAAATCTAATTTGGATGGTTTAAATTAATTTCTTACTTCTGTTTTTAAGAAAATTATTTAAATGCTATATAGAATCTAAAATAAAAATAACATCTTAACAGTCAATTTTTTTCAAATTTTTTTTTTTTAAGAAAATCACCAATTGAAAATTTTAAATATTAACCATTGAAATTGTATTTGAAATGTGCATTCCAAAACCGTCTTCAGTGGGAACGGCTTAGGTGCTCTGCGCTTGAGGTCCTCTGTAGTCCTCTTCCGAAGGCTAGCGTCGTTTGATGCTAAATGCAAAGTGATGCTCCTTTTTTTTTTTTTTTAATATTCAGGGGTAGAAAAAGATATTTTGGATCTTATTTGGTATTAAAAAATGCTTCATAATCTTAAAAAATTATTTTAGGATGTTGAAAAAATATTTTAGACTCTCGACGGTACTCAAAGATGCTTCATGATTTGATTGAGGATCTTGGTTGGTACTAAAAAAATAGTTTATGATCTTGAAAAATTATTTTAGGATATATATTATCCGAATATATATCCTAAAATAATTTTTGAAATCCTAAATCATTTTTTTAGTACCAAATATCAGTCGGTATCCTAGAGTATCTTTTTAGTACAGTCCGTATCTGAAATATTTTTCAGCATCCTGAAATAATTTTTTAAGATCATAAAGTACCCGTCAGTATTTTTTAATACAGTGTTAGCAGAAAGTATCTTTTTTTTTCTACCCTGAATATTAAAAAAAAAAAAAAAAAGGAGCATCACTTGCATTTAGCATCAAAACGAAGCAGTTCTCTGGAAGAGGACGGCAGAGGACCTCAAGCGCAGAGGACCTAAGCCGTTCCGTCTTCAGTGCCTATTGAAGTGATGAGCATCATGGTACTCATGATTACGGTGAGAAACTAAATACAATTACAATAGTTTAAATATAAAATTTTCAACCGATTATTTTTTAAATTAAGAATTTATTTTTGAAAATATAATAGTTAAGATTTGTTTTGTATTTTAATACTAGCACACTTTCAAATACTTTTCTTTGAAAAAAGACAAAAGTTAAACAAATTAAATTTAAATTATACGTATTAGATCTAGATAGCTCAGATTTTGATGCGCATCCAAAACTCATTCCCTTACGAATCTCACTTTCACCGCAGCAATGAGCGATAGGACTCATCACTTCCATAAGCACTCAAACTTTTTTTCATCACTCATTCATATAAATATCAAAATTATAATAAACATAAAACACAACTTGTAGGATACCCTTACCTTCTGCGAGTTGAACAAGATTCGTGGTTGAGGTTCTCTCCTTAACGAATTTCTGTTGTTGACAGACAAAAGAGGAAAAGAATAAGTAAACAAAAAAAATAAATCACAGTCACACAAGTTTCCACATAATGCGGGAAAAAAACAAAAACAAAAACAAAGAGGCAGAATTTACCCTTGTCAATATCTGACTTACTCCAAACTGATCTTCACGTCTCTGACGAACCACAACAAAACTTCTAACAAATAGATCTCTCTGTCTCTCTTTTGCCTTTGGAGATTTTTATATGACAGAACACAGCAATGGCAGAAGACTTTGTATAATTCAAAAGAAACTTGTTTTTTAATCTAGTTTATATGTGAAGTACAAACAGAGCCAGTACAAAGCGTTTCAGAGAAGAGAAACACGAATTTCTGAAGGAAGACAATATTGAGAAAGCAGTGAATGGAATGTGAAGAACGAGTGACAAGAAAATCGAACTTTAAAGGAAGACTCCAACTTTTTATTTTTGTGAGAGCATTATGAAGATAATGGAGCAAGCTTGGTTTGAATACTGTTAATATACAATTTACCACAAGTACTCAAGATTTTTCCGCAAATCAAATGTTTGATTTGGATTTGTTTTTGGCAAATTTAGTTTATATGCCAGCAAGAAACAGAGGCAGTGCTTTGTCCAAAAATACATGAAACAGAGGCGGACAAAACTCTTGAAGGAAGCGAAAAACATTTTTTTATAGGAGTATTATATATGAACGATAAGAAAGCAACCAACCGCATGTGGGGAAAACAGAAAAACTCTTTTTATGAACCGTTTGAAAATTGAAGAAAATATACTAAACAGGGTTAATAGAAGAACAGAGAAGAAAGAATTGAAGAGAAGAAATGATGAGTGTGTGGGGAATGAGAAAATTAATGTCTGGTTGATTTGGTATGGAAGTTAAAGAAAAAGGAAGAAGTGAAGAAGATGAAAGCAGAGCAGCAAATAAAAGCCAAAACAATCAGAGCATTCTTTCCATCCAATAGAGATTTCAAGTAACGATTCTTTACTCTTGCTTGGAACCTAGTGTTGCCCTCTCTTGCTTTTCCCCCCTCTTTCGCTTTCACTTTATTCTTCTCTTCAGCCAAATCACTTCCCTTTATTATTTTTTTGGCAGCATCATTTCCTTACTTGATGGTCCGTCTCATTAAATATTGTCAAATGCATGGATTTTGATTTTGAAATGACTTTCCTTTTCTTCTTTTACATTTCACTTTAGTTCATTATGTAACACCTTCTTCTTCTTCTTCTTAATTTTTTTTTTTTTTTGATACAAAAATTTTAGGAAAGAAGTTGGGCTCACCCACAATGATAGAGGACGCTTGAGCCCGGTTCACGGGGGGCATACTGGGTCGGAGAGTACATATGCCTCCACCTCCACCCAACATTTCCATTGCTTCGTAAACCCTTAGGATGTCTCCCCCAGCGCTTTGACTAACTCTAGGATCAAACCCCTCCCTTTTGGTGAGAAAGTCCGACCCCTTCACTAGTTGAACCCAACACCTTCTTTATTCTTGGGCGAAATCATCTTCCTTTATTCAGAATAATTTCCTTGCTTGATACTTTGGGCTTGGCCAGTCACCAAAATGTCTCTTACACTTTTTTTTTTTGCTAAAAATGTCTCTTACACTTTGTTCTGGTGTAGAACACAGATATCCAGCCTTGGGTAGGTGCTTTGATCTTGGATCGATGGGCTCTGCCTGAGTATTTATGGAGGAGATAGTTAGGAGAGCGTGGGATCACAGTGCACAGACTAGGCTATTCGCCAATGGGGTGGTGTGTGCGCACAGTGTGACTGAATGTAAGTAGTATTGAGTTAGAACATGTGTACTTTGAGGTTTGACCTTTGTATTTATAGAGTTTACCTTAGGTTGAGTCGCTTGGGCCTTGTGACCCGAGGCCCTGATATCCTAACTGCCAGATATACATTTAGATATACCTAGATTGTCGCCAAGGTAGGATCCTCCTATATTGTAGATAGATCCTGATATGTTGTATGTTCCTAGTTAGGCATCCACGTGTTGGGCCTAGTTCAGGTCCGTAACAGTTGCCCCCCAGCCCGGTAGTTTAAGCTTTTGAGTTGTCGGAGATGTATTTTGCCCCTAGTGGTTTTATGGGGTTACATTCACTAGCCGAGCTTTGCTGTCGTTGTTGGCCTTACATTGCCGAGTTTCATTACGTTGATCCTGGCTATCAAGGAGGCCTACTTCAAAGATTTGAGGCCTTGTCTCAAAGATCTTGAGTAGTGCCGAGATGGTTCGTCCACATTTGACTCCAGGTGATAATCCCGGCTATCGAAGTTGTCTACTACAAAGATCCGAGGTAATGTCTTTGACTCGACTTCGTGGTTGGGATCTTTCTTCGGTTATCCGGGCTAGATTAATGAATCCTACCCTCTTGTTGTCTACTATCAATTTGATCCGAGGCAATGTCTCAAGGATCAGAGATAACGCTTTAAGACTCGTGGGTCCGAGGTGATATCATGGAGTGTGCAGGTCGGGGTGTTCCTTCAGTTTAGCGCGCCCAAGCCATTATGTGAGGGTTCGATGATCCGAGTTGATCGCTAATGGTTTCGTTTGCCCTCGAGGTGAGGACCCTTTTGCATTCCCCATCATTGCCCCCTTACACCTAGCTTCCCTGGATTGGTGAGAGGCCGTAACCGCCATGCCTAGCTATGTACCGATTTTCGTGCGCATTTAATGCCTCCTCCACGCGCCGTATGTCACTTATATGTTTGAGGCTAATAGACTCTTTTACCCCAACGTTTCGACATCAAACTGCTTATGGGAGTACATTTTGCTCATAATTCATATTTCCCTCCATTTCTCGTCTTCGTTGTTTCTGCTATTTCTCTCTGGTTCTCTTTCATCTTTGTCTTTCCTTGCAACGATCATCCCCGCGCTGCCTACGGATTTGTCACCCCGTACTTCTTCGACCTTCATCAACTCAGGTATACACATCACCTCCCTTTGTTCTCCTGGTTTGATTTTGAAGTTTGGATTTATATGATACTTGATTCTCGTTTTTGGGGCTTTTTGGGTAGGCTTCATAAGAGTTTCTGGGTAGTTCTTGAGTTCAGGCCTCCCTTCTGGCACATCTTTGTACATGGGAATGCCTTTGTTCAGCCCCCTTTATTTCCCCCTCCTTATTCAGCCTTTTGTGCCTCTCTAGGTTTTCTTTCCTGGTGATGATGGATAGGATTAACCACTTGCCCCCTTCGAACCAGTCACTGACTCCAAAAGAAGAGGAAGCCTTGCGCGCCCGTTACCCTCGTGCTAGTTATTGGATCTTTGGTTCTCCCCTTACTGAGGATCAACAGTTGGCCGCTATGCTTCGGGGTGGGTTCGGTCGAAGGAGCGCTATGGAGTCTCGACCTGCTGCTGTTAGGGTTGAGAGGGTTAGTTCTGTCTGTACTAGGCCTTATACCGGGAGTCGTGCCGAGGCCGAGGTCTTATCGGTACAGCCTCTTAACTTCTATGAAGCCCCCCTTGTGCCCGTTCGGAAACCCTTCTTGAGGGGTATCTTGGCCCCTGTTGGGATTGTCTTGCTTCCAGTTCCTATCATATTGCGAACAGTGAAGATTTCATGGCTAACGCTATCCTAGGTTCTTGTCGTCATCGGTCATCATCTGACCCGAGCCCAAATTTTGGAAGTTTGCGTCAATCGAGTTCGCCTAATCCTTTTTTTCGACGCATGCATGTATCAGGTATTTCCCCACTTGCTGATTTTAGTATTTTTTGCTTTGTGTATAAGTAAATAGACTCAGTATCCTCCCCCCATAGCACCCGATCCGAAGTTGGGGAGTCAAACTCTTCCAGTCCTTCCGAGGCTCTGTGTAGGAGGTATAAATGGGTGGCCCACGAGGTTCTAAAGACTCGCTCCTTGATGTCCGACGTCGATATTGGCCGGGCCGAACCTAGATGGATGTTCGATGTATAAGTAAAAGGACTTGGATGGGTGCTTTCTAAGTCCTCCCAACGATGACGAACCCATTTGCTCAACGAGGGAAGTAGGACGCACCAATTTTTTCTTTTTCTATCGAGATTACATGACTCGGCTCGGTATTCGCTTCCCATTTACCGAGTTTCAAATTTCAGCCTTGAACCATCTTCATCTGGCACCCTCACAGCTTCATCCAAATGGGTGGGCTTATCTAGTAGACTTTGAGCGCTTATGCGCCTCCTTCCCCCAGCCTATTCCTTGCATAGCTGCCTTCTTTTTCTACTTCTTTTGTCCCTTTACCCCCGATCATCCAAAGAGTCGAAAAAATTGAAGGGATTGACTTCCCTTCGAGGTGATTCGGATAGGAAACTTTTAACCGCGTTCTCTGACTCGTTCAAGCATTTTAAGAACGGGTTCTTTAAGGTCGTCGCTAAGCCTGGAGAGCAGCCCTAGTTTTTGAAAGGGGCCGAGGCTAAGGATGTTGAATGGAGGTTCCCCTTTATTGGACGGAAGACCATCACAACTTGTCTTCCTCATCATATCAAGTGGAGTCTCGATGATCTTCGGTAGAGGAGGTCCCATCGATCGATCGATTGACATCATATTTGTCAAGACCTTCTAGGGTCAAAAGCGAGGCCTTTTTATTAGGCTGGACTTGGTGCCGGGCGGGGACCTAGATTGTATGGTCCCTTCGCTTATTATTCATCCAGAATTATGCGTATCTTTTATTTTTGTTTACTTAGCATTGTGAATTCTAAACTTTTCTTGATTTTGATGATGTAGCTCAGGATATGTCGGAGCTACCTCGGTAATTGTCCCATGTCAACTCGGACGTAGTTGCTCCGAGTAAGAAGGTACGCAGGAAACGCTTCGCCTCTGATGCTGGGAAAGAAAAAGCCAAAGCGGCCCCTCGCGCAAAAAGGGCCAAGAAAACAACGGCCTCGATTCCTCAAGGAATTCCTCGCTCTTCTCCCGCCGAACAGTCTCCCAGGCCAGTCGTCCTAGGTTTGAAAGGGAAAGAAGTTGCTACTTTAGACCCCCTGGCTCCTCCCTCTCCACCCCGGATTTCGTGGTTGTCCTTCTACTCTCAAGATCATCCATGGCCTTGCATAGGAGAAGGGGGTGACTGAAGAGCTCAGCATTGCATTTCTCCCCTCGCCAGTTTATGAATGCACTGCCCCTGGCCGACATTGATGAGCGGTTGGTCCACGACGTGCAAAGCCATTTATGCAAATCTATCGGGTTGACACAGGCATTGCTCCAACTGAAGGGGAAATACGTCGGGGCTGATGATGAGATCTGATGGATGAAGTTGGTGAAGGAGGAAGCCTAGGTGAAGAAGAAGACAGTGGAAGAGGAGCTAAGGGTTGCTAAGGCCACCGCTGGGAAGGCGACCGAGGAGCTTTTGCTGACCAAGGAGGCCTTAGAGAAGATGACCTCGGAGTGTGCCCACCTACAGGAGGCTAATGCCAAGGGCCTAGATGCCGTTAAGGTCTTGCAGAAACAACGTTGATCTAGTCTCTGAACTGGGCACGACCAAGGATGCTCTTGCCGCGGAGAAACAAGCTCACTTGGATTGTGTAGAGTCGCTGAAAGAGGCTACCACGGATTGTTTCAAGATGGCCTTGGTGCAGATCCAACATCTAAACCCCACCGTGTCCTTGAACCTCGTCGGGTATGACTACCGAGCCTATGTCAAGGATGGTGTCCTGGTCCCGCCTCCTCCCTCTCTTGAGGATGAGTCCTTGTCCTTTGAGGACGAAGAACAAGTCGGCGATGAGGAGCAAGAGGTGGCAAGGAGGAGCCAAACACTGTTCGGGGTGGTGAGGGTTTCCAATGGGAAGGAGTTTCCAATGTTGTCCCTTCCAAGAAGGTGGTTCCCTCGGACGAGCAATCAGTGATTTAGTATTTTTGCCCTTCCTCCGAGGTTATGAAGACGAAGTGTCGGGGTTTTAGGCTTTTATCCTTCTCTTTGTCAGGCGGTAATGCCCTTTAGACTTCATTTTCTCACCGGTGTTCATGCTTGGTTGCTGTAATTTGAGCAACTTAATCTTTTGTGACAAATATCGATTGATTTATTGCCATATTTCATTGTTTTTGGACTTCTAAACTATGTTAGAGATTTTTTGACTGGGCCAGGGTCTTTGATTATGCAGACTTTGCTTGATTTCTTCCAGACTTGAAGCCTGGGATTCTGTGGTAGGGTTTTCATTTTAACCGTATAGGGTTTTTATTTTAACCGCACTACCAAGTTCCGATTCCGTTGTCCGGGATCATAACCAGGATAAGGGCAAACTGTCACATGTTCAACCGTGGTGTTTGAAACGTGATGCTTAAACATTTTGACCTGATCAGGGTCGGAATGACAATTCATCTTCTTATCTAGGAGCGAGTTTTGACTCGTCAAATTTTACGAATGCCTGTAATGACGATTTCATGATACTCTTAACCTGGGCTCGTCGGCCCTGGTGTCATCCATCTAGATGGGTTTTATTTGTGACCGAGTTTAGGGACCTCGGTGTAATGCTTAAGCTATCAATAGTGGGCACTATGAACTTCCACTGAAGAATTCTTCATTAAAACAATAACCCGCTCCAAAGAGCTAATAATGTCACATAATGAAATTTAAAATGGACAAAAATGTAAAATTTGAAATCTAAATACTGAAATCAAGAAATAACCGAGCTCAAACATGATATGTCTGAGGTTGTACAAGTGCCGAGCCGAGATCTAACTATAGTAGCTTCTTAGCTTGTCGGCGTTCCAAGTTCTTTTGATTGGTTTCCTTCTTAGGGTTTCGAGTATATACGCTCCTTTGTACAACTTCTCTTTAACCCGATAAGGACCTTCCCAATTCGCAACTAGCTTGCCATCTCTGGCATTTTTATTTCTGATATTGGTGTGTCGGAGTACCAGGTTGTCCCTATTGAAAGCATGGGGTTTGACCTTCCAATTATATTTCACCGCAATGAGTTGCTTGGCGGCTAACTCTCAACAATGCACTGTGACTCTGACCTCGTCGATCAAATCCAGCTCCGTCCTTAAGGCATCATCGTTCGCCTCCTCTCCATCTTGGAGAGCTTTTATCTTCCTCCACGACGGCTGTCCTATCTCGACCGGGATCATTGCCTTGCATCCATAGGTCAGCCAGAAAGGGGTTTCTTGGGTTGATGTCTACACACTGGTCCTATACCCCCACAAAACACTGTATAGTTGTTCAACCCAGTTGGATTCCGCATCTTGCATCCGCTTCTTTAAGCCGTCAAGGACGATCTTATTGGCTGCTTCGGCCTGGCCGTTTGATTATGGATGCTCGATCGAGGTGAAGTGTTGCCTAACGTCGAGGTTTGACATCATATCTTGGAATCCTTTATCCATAAATTGGGTCCCGTTGTCCATGACTACCTCGACTGGGATTCCAAAACGGGAGACAATATTATGATGAAAGAACCTCCGTATGCGGGCCGAGGTTATTATTGTCAAGGGCTCTGCTTCAATCCACTTAGTAAAGTAGTCTACTACAACGATGAGCCATCTGATTTTGGCCCGAGGAGATCCATCCCCCATTTGTAAAAGGGCCAAGCGGCCGAGATACCTTTCAATTCTACTGGCGGGGGCCAAATGATTTTGGCGTGTTTCTGACAGCTATCACATCTTTTTATGGCCTCCTTTGAGTCTACCATCATGGTCGGCCAGTAGTAGCCAGCACGTAGAGCTTTCCTGGCTAGAGCCTTGCCCCCCATGTGGTGACCGTTGACTCCTTCATGTATCTTAGCCAACACATATTTGGCTTCGGATGGACCCAAGCATCTCATCATCGGCGAGTGCAAGCCTTTTCGGTACAGTTGATCATCAACCATTGTGTAGATGGCGGCCTCTTGGATCAACTTCTTTGCTTTGGCTGGGTCTACCGGAATAATGCCTCTTTCTAAATAATCCTCAATTGATTTTCTCCAATCTGTTGCTACCGATATAGTCATGATGCAGCTCAGTTCTGTTAGATTTTACTGGATTACGGTTCGGTGGTTGCCTGGGCCTTCGTACTAGCAAGTTTGGAGAGGATGTCGTCTCTGGTATTTTCTTCTTTCGGAATGTGAGTCACAATCACCTCTTCGAATTGGGAGATCACCTCCTTTGCCTTATTCAAATACTTGGCCAATAAAGGGCCTTTTGTCTGATAAGTGCCCTCAATCTGTGCTGATACGAGCTGTGAGTCGGTGAAGACCTTTACTCTCTATGCTCCGTGTTCTCTGGCCTGTAACAGTCCGGCAAATAGGGCTTTGTATTCGGCCTGGTTATTTTCGGTTGAAAACTTAAGTTGAAGGGAGTGCTTAATTGCAATACCCTCTGGGCTTTCAATTATTATTCATGCTCCGCTACCCTTTGTGTTTGACGAACCATCGACATAAACCTTTCATGTTTTGTCTTGATCAGCATCGGTTGAATCTGCTGGGGTGAGTTCCCTCACAAAATCTGCCAACGCTTGTGATTTGATTGCATGCCGGGCTTTGTAGGTGATGTCGAATTCGGACAACTCAATGGCCCAGCTGGTCATTCTTCATGCCAGGTCTGGCTTGTGTAATATTTGTCGGAGCGGTTGACTAGTTCGGACCACTATTCGATGTCCTTGGAAGTAAGGTCGAAGTCTTCTTACCGAGACAAGTAGGGCGAAAGCCACTTTTTCAAGCTTTCAGTATCGTAGTTCTGAGCTCTGTAATGCCTTACTTATGAAGTAGATTGGTGCCTGGCCGATGTTAGTTTCTCTAACCAGGGTGGCACTTACTGCTTCTTCTGCCACCGACAGATATAAGAACAAGGACTCACCCAGATCAAGCTTTGACAAGACTGGTGGGGTCACCAGATAGTGTTTGATCTTTTCAAATGCTGCCTCGCAGTCCGTGTTCCATCCTCCTTGTGTTTCATTTTTTAGCAACCTGAAGAAAGGGAGAGCGTTCTCGGCCGATCTAGGTAAAAACCTAGTGAGCACGGCCAAACGGCTGGTCTGCTGCTGGACTTCTTTCTTGGTCCTCGGGGCTTACATGTCGAGGATGGCCTTGTATTTATCTGGATTTGCCTCGATCCCGTGGTTTGTCAGCATAAAGCCTAGGAACTTTTCGGCTGGGACTCCAAATGCGCATTTGGCCGAGTTTAACCGAATTCGATATCTTCTCAACTTATCAAACGTTTGCTCCAGATCCCAGATATGGTCTTCCGGGTCTTTAGATTTCACGATCATGTCGTCAATGTATACTTCTACGTTTTGCCCGATCTGGTCCTCAAAGACCATGTTCATCATCCGCTGATAAGTGGCCCTGGCGTTTTTCAATCCGAAAGCATTACGTTGTAGCAGTAGTTGGCTTTGTCGGTTATGAAGGTCGTTTTCTCCTGGTCATCCTGATGCATGGCTATTTGATTGTAACCGGAATAGTCGTCCATGAAAGATAAGAGTTGAAAACCAGAAGAGCTGTCGACCACCTAGTTGATATTTGGCATTGGGTAGGAATCTTTTGGGCAGGCCTTGTTCAAGCTGGTGTAGTTCATGCATACCCTCCATTTTCCATTTGGTTTTAAAACCATTACAATGTTAGAGAGCCACGTGGAATACTGTATTTCTTGGATGAACCCGGCTGCCAATAGCTCCTTGACATGCTGCTCGAGAGCCTTTTGTCTGTCGGCTCCGATGTTTTTCTTCTTTTGCGCCACTGGTGTCGACCCCCGGCCGAATGGCCAATTTGTGGCAATAAAAGTTTGGGTATATTCCAGGTATCTCGGCTGACGTCCACGTGAAGACATCTTGATTCTTTCTTAAGAACTCTATCAATTGGGTTTTCAAGCCTGGGCTTATCGCTCCTCCAATTTTGGTAGTTTGTGAGGAATTTTTTCCTAGGACTAATTCCTCTAACTCGCCTTCTAGTTCTAGTCTCGAGACCTCGGGCTCATCACTAAGATCGAGCTTTATCATGCTTACTGGATGTCCTGACTTCCTGTCCTTTCCTTAGTCTGGGGATCGTTCACCCCTGCAGATCTGAGGTGGCGATGATGGTCCGCCTTCTCCCTCCCGGATAGTCTCAAAATAATACTGCCAGGACTCCTTCTGATCTCCGTTAACAACAACAACCTTGTTCTTGTTGTTCACTATCTTCAACTTCTGATGTTTTGTAGATACTAGCATGTCCCACGAAATCGACCAACAACTGACCAATCCAAGTTTTGTGCATTCCACGATGGATCGGGACACACCACGGATCAATGTTATGAACTCCATGACGCCATTGAGAGGTTCATTAGAGATGGAAAATTACGCCAATACGTGATAAAGACTTAGGGGCGTAAAAATAACAAACGCAAGCAAGGAGACCGTAGTAGAAGCCCGACCACCGACCCAAAGAAAGATGAGAAGCAATGAAAGGCAACCAACGAGGATGACGAGTTCCCAGAAGCCGAGTTCCATTGCAACATAGTTAGCGGAGGCTTCGGTGGGGGAGGAGATACAATAAGCCAGCGCAAGAAGTACCTGAGAGAAGTCCTCTCTGTAAGAGATCTCCCAAAGTTCAAAGACGACCCCACCAAACCGATGCCTCCACCCTTAGTCTTTACTAATGAAGAGTTGAAGGACGTAGTTCCGGGACATCAGGATGACTTGGTCATTCCGGGAACCCTGAGGCAGTGCCGGGTTAAAAGGATTTTTGTTGATGCAGGGAGCTCGACAGACATCATCAGTTGGGATGCCTTCAACAGGATGAAGATGGACGTAGAAGATCTGAAGCCATGCAAAACGACCCTCATAGGATTCAACGGAGAGCACTCACCTCCCAAAGGGTATATTGACCTAAGATTAACACTGGGAACCAAAGAGGCGTTCAAATCAAAACGGGTAAGATTCATAGTGGCCGACTTCCCTTCCCCCTATAATATCATATTGGAAAGACCGACCATCCATAACTGGGATCATGATAGAGGAGCCAAGGGGTCAAAAGTAGCAACTTCTTTCCCTTTCAAACCCAGGACGATTGGCCCGGGAGACTATCTAGCAGCAGAAAAGCGAGGAATTCCTTGAGGAACTGAGGCCATTGTTTTCTTGGCCCTTGTTGTGCGAGGGGCCGCTTTGGCTTTTTCTTTCCTTCCACGTGAATCTTCGCAGCCCTCTCTCTGAACCAACGCTTCGAACTTTTTAAATCGGTCCTCCATCACCTGCTGTATTACTCTGAGATCTTCCTGGCGCTGGAGGTTATTACGCTTTTCATTGTTCTCCATTCGCCTCAGAATAGACTCCTATGTTTTCTGTAGGAGGAGGACGTCTGGGTTTGGAACCGAGGTCCCCTTCGCCGCTACGTCATGCGTTTTGGCCACAACGGGTGGGGAGGATGCTGTGTCAGAAACGTTATTCCCCTCATTTGCGGCGTTGCCCTCTGGGATATCCTTGTGCTGCGGCTACTCTTGAGCTTGATGGTGTTGACTTGCCTCAGCCTGTTGTGGATTTCTAGGCTGGGGGTTCCGACTGCTCCTTCTAGTGTTAGCCATTGGTGGTCAAGGGGATCGAAATTTAACTTCCCCACGGTCGGTGCCAATGTTTTGGTATAGAACACAGATGTCCAGCCTTGGGCTGGTGCTTTGATCTTGGATCAATGGGCTCTGCTTGAGTATCTATGGAGGAGATAGTCAGGAGAGCGTGGGATCACTGTGCACAAACTATGCTCTTGCCAAAAGGGGGTGGTGTGTGTGCACAGTGTGACAGTATGTAAATAGCTTAGAGTTAAGAACCTGTGTACCTTGAGGCTTGACCTCTGTATTTATAGAGTTTACCTTAGGTTGAGTCGCTTGGGCCCTGTGATCCGAGGCCCTGATATCCTAACTACCAGATATACATTTAGATATACCTAGATTGTCGCCAAGATATGATCCTCCTATATTGTAGGTAGATCCTGATATGTTGTATGTTCCTAGTTGGCCCTAGTTCAGGTCCGTAACACACTTTAATAATGAAGGAGAACCACGAACTTTAATTAGATCCAAGAGTTATATTAGATAATTATAAAAGAGAGAAACATGCGATGGTAATATATATATATATATATATATATACTTATTTGTTT
This sequence comes from Acacia acuminata, assembly GCA_019022655.1. NCBI lineage: Eukaryota > Viridiplantae > Streptophyta > Magnoliopsida > Fabales > Fabaceae > Acacia > Acacia acuminata. Next base: position 805,944 of record JAFJYI010000253.1, read on the forward strand.
TTTAATGTAAAACCTATTATTCGGTCCAAAATGTAAAATCTATTTATAATATTTGTCAATTTTTTTTTTCTTAATTTACTTTTACTGATGCTTCTTCAATAATAATTAAAAGTGAGTTGGTAGGAATTAAATAAAATGTTTAGGATATTTTAGCAAAAACATATCATGACTTACTTTCTTAATATAATTAAATTAGATAAATAGATTTTACATTAAGACTGGGAGAGTGTAGAGAGAGAGAGAGATTGAAGTATGGAAAAAGAAGTAAATTCAGATGAGAAGGAGCAATAAAGCATGTGCATGCACAGGAATGATCACCAAAATAGGGAAATTAAATTATGAGCTGCCTATGTACTATAAGAGCAAAATTTCAGAAAACCAGGCTAGCTCCATTGTATAATAAATCAAAAGGTTAAAGACTCCTAGCAACGGCACCCATATTTGCAAGAATTTTAGGCAATCAAATTATGAAAAAAAAAATATAAGGATATTCTACAGGAACCCCAATTGGATGAACAACATTTGTATGTATGTATGTGCATGTGCGCCTCATTCTCATATTAAATTGTATTGAATTTGATGCTTTCGTTGCTATATATGTGACATTATTCGTCATAATGCATGTCAATGATTTGGCAACATCCTAAAGATTCTTGTGGGGATTTCTTTTTGTTCCGTGAAAGAATGTTTAAGAATACTATCGATCTCCTTAGAGAAGTTATGAAGTAATGGATTGAACACAAAATAGAGAACCCAAAACAAGCTTGCAAAGAACCAAACATCCAGAACAACTCATGTTAGTTTTACAATTGAGCTCATTATGATACTTAAATTTCTAATAGATCTATTTATGATAAATTTGTTGTTGGCAGACAACGTAGCTTGAGGCTTTTCCTCTCGTAGAGACGTATCTGGGTCCTGGCCTAGGATTAACAAAGGTCTTCTATTTTATTTTATTTTATTTTTTTGGCAAAGATGGGGGTAGAAGTATGCCCTACTACAATTAGTTAGAAACAAATGGGGAACCAGGTCCCATACAATCTTTGTGACACAAATTCCCCAAAAAGAGAGGGACAAACCTCCAAGAGTGCGAGAAGAGATCCCTTCTTTTGCTAGTGCATCAACAAGATGCTTTATGTTGCTCACTTGAATGTACACTACTATAGATTCATGCATATATAACATTTAATAGATAATGGTTACAATGATAAACATAATGTATGTCGAGGCAAAGGTCGCGCAATTATACATAACACAAAAAATTAACGGTTAATTATGCGCACCATCATCTATTGCGATGCCAAATTCATGAAAATATAAATGTAACAGTTTTAGTTAATGACTATAATTTATTTGTAAATGACAGAATATCACTAAGACGGGGTGAATTGGGGATTTAAAAATCTTTTTGAGATTCCCAGAAATGGCGCACAAAACAGGGTATAACAAAAAGAATGAGAGAAAGCTTGACACAGAACATTTATACTGGTTTGGTCTCAACTCTTGACCTACATCTAGTCCCCAGACTCCCTAGGATTTTCACTATCACTTCAATCAGTTACACACTTTGTACTCAAAAGTCATCCTTTCACTAGGATACACTCTCCCTTACAAGTTGTAAACTGATAACCCAATCTCAAAGTTCCAATACTTTGAGATTCTTACAATGATTGATAATCAATAATATACTCTCTAGAAGAGAAAATGAATAAAAACTGAAGTTCAGAATATTTGAAGATATTATATAGATAAGTAGAAAACAATAAATGCAAATATCACTTGAGCATTTGTGTTTTCTTGTATTTTGGTAGTTGAAAATTGAATGCTTTAGCTTATATATGTTGGAAGCATTTCATGACCATTTGAGAACTTGATGAAGCCATTGAATACAATAAATAGCCATTAGGAACTTTTGCTTCAGTTGGTTTGACTCAACCATGATGCCCATATAATCTCTGTTAACTTTGCTTGAATGTGTAGAGAAAACCTTGCCAAATTTGTGCTTTGTTTTCTGGACCAACATTTAATGCTTATGACATCATCACTCACTTTAAGCTTAATCTTTAGTTTAAGATCTCTTTGATCAACTAAAAATCACTAACAAATCCATTAAACAAATTTAGGAATAGTAACGAGAGATGATATGAAGTATATAGATCATACATAAAGATTTCGCAAATTCGGACATGGTGATTTCAAAAGCGGGATACCTTACACTCAAGTCAATCGCTCTAGGCTTGAGTCATCTTCTTTGAAAATAGGTTTGAAGTTTAAATGAAGATGTCTTTGTAAGGCTTAGGCTCGAGGCAAAATTTATTCACTCAAGTGCTTGACTCGAGTCAATTAGAGTTCACTCGTGTCAAGTTCTTCTTTTCAATTGAACTTCGCGAAAGCATTTTTAAAAACGATTTGAACTTGTGTCCACTCGAGTCATTATGTGACTAACTCGAGTCAACTGACATATTTGAAAGTATGTTTCAAAAGATAAACTCGAGTTAAAGACCATAGGCTCAAGTCAAGGACTTATGTATTAAAAATTAGTTTAAGTCCATAAAACATGACATGAGTCAATATGCATAGGCTTGAGTTGTTTTATGTTTAAAATACTTTGATATCTCGGCCTTGCATTGACTCGAGTTAACTATGTTGACTAGAGTCAAGTTATGTTTAAAAACTTTGAGAAGCTCTCGACTGACAACCGACTCGAGTTAAACATTCAGATATTGGAGTCAAGTTCAAATATATTTGAAACCTTTCTGCCTTTGAGTTCACTCAAGTTTTGAAACTCCAAACTTGAATCAAACTATGACAGTAAGTTGCAAATTAAGTTTGAACAAGTTTTAAACATTTTTAACTTAACCATTAACTTCAATTTTGTTTATAATTGTTTGTTATCATCAAAACACATAGAGAAATATTTAGTGACAAAAATGTCAATTCTTATGAAGCAACCTCCATGTAACACTCACAAATGATTAGCCTTCCAACCTCTTATATCAATAAAGACAAAACATAGCAATCTTCAAAAACAACTGTCATGTAATACTTTCATGAAGAATGTGTCTAACGGTCAACTATTCTTAATCAATTATAAATTTAAGATCATTCAAAACTGAAGGAGGGTGAGCCCATACTTATAACGTCTATATGTCGAAACTCTGAATCTCAACCAAACAATACCATGTATTTAAACTCCCACATTTGTACTTCGGTGTTAAGCAAGATCTACTTCTAAGAGAGAGAACTTTTTTTCATTGTCATCATTCTACATTCGTGAGAGTTACTCAAGATTGGGGATCTTGAGTGGGAAACATCTTTGTAACCTTACAAGTTGTAAGGGGGAGTGATTTTCAAGTACAAAGATTAAGCTTGAGGTTGTTAAGGTTCTTAAGTATCGTGAAACTTGAAGGATTGTAGAGGCTTCTCTTGTACTTGGTTTAAACAAGAAGATAGTGGATTGAAAATCTCATGTGGAGCCTGAAGACTGGATGTAGGTTGCCGAAACCTGGACCGAACAAGTATAAATTGTATTATGCATATTCTCTTCCCTTATCTCTTATATTCTCTACATAACTGATTTTTTTAATTGATTATGTTTTTATGGCTCATTATCTTTATACTTATTATTTTCACTAAGATGTGAAAAAATTTACAAAGATCTTAATTTTTTATTTTACACCCACTTCACCCCTTTTGGATTTTATCTAATTCTAACATTTGGTATCAAAGCAGGTCTCTTACTAAAGGACTTAACCATCTCAAGAGTTATCAATGGCTGGGTAGGTATTACTTTTTTTGGAATGTTCTGATTATATCGTTCAACTGCTTTTAAAAGATATTGGTTTTTTGATTTTGTAAAGCTAGTGACTATTTTTATTCAATCATTTGATTTTGATATGTGGAATGTTTTTACAAATGGAAAATTATAATAAGGGTAAAGGAGCAAAAATACACATGTACTTTACCCTTAGGAGCGCCTAGCACCATATGCTTTTTTTGGGAGCAAAAATACACATGAACTTTCTTAAATGGAGCAAAAATACCATCTTCGTTAAACACCTTAAACGTCCATTACTTTTTACTCGGTGGGCCCCACCTGTCATCTTTTTCTCTCTATTTCTCCTTTATCTCTCTCTTTCTTCTCTCTTCCGCATCGATCTGTGTCACTGGTTTTGGCCTCTCGATAAGTGACGGTGGTGTGGGTGCATTGGCCTCTCGGTGGGTGGAGGCACTAGTTCTGGTCTCGGTGAGTGGAAGCTCCTGAATCTAATAGCCATGTATTTTTGCAAACTTGAGGTGTTGCCAAATGCCAACTACTCCCACGGTTCCTTAACTGGAATTATTGTCTTTCTTCATCAATTGGAGAACTCTAACTAGAATTATTGTCTTTCTTCATCAATTGGAGAATTTACTGTTCATGGGTCAAGATTTGATCTAGTCTACATATATACAAGCAGAGGCGGGGCCTGTGTCAAACCGAACCGAACTACTTTACTGGGCTTATTCGTATACTATGTGATAACGATGACGGAGGAAGGAAGTGCGAGGGGAAGAGAGAGATTTTGAGACAAAAAAAAGATTGTAGTGAGCCAGTGTTGATCCCTAAGAACACCACCATCCCTACAAAGAAAGAGCAAGTTTTCTCTATGTATTCTGACAATCAGCCTGGTGTGTTGATCTAGGTTTATGAAGGTGAGAGAACAAGGACATGGGATAATAACTTGCTGGGTAAGTTTGAACTCTCTTGTATTCACCCTGCTCCTAGGGGTATTCCACAAATTTACCATGTGCTTTGATATTGATGCCAATGGTATGTTGAATGTCTCTGCTAAGGATAAGACTATTGGCCATAAGAACAAGATCAGTATCACCAACAACAAGGGAAGACTATCAAATGAGGAGATTGAGAAAATGGTTCAAGAGGCTGAGAAGTAGAAATCTGAGGATGAAGAGCATAAGAAGAAGGTTGAGGCGAAGAATGCATTGGAGAATATGCCTACAACATAAGGAATACTATGCACGATGAGAAGATTGGAGGAAAACTCGACCCAACTGACAAGAAGAAGATCGAGGACGCAATGGAGCAAGCCATCTAGTGGCTAGACAGTAACTAGCTTGCAAAGGCTGATGAGTTTGAGGACAAAATGAAGGAGTCAGAAAAGAAAGAGAGAGATAAAGGACAAAAAAGTGAGCAAAAAAATGACAGGTGGGGCCCACAGAGTAATAAGTAACGGACGTTTAAGGTGTTTAACGGAGATGGTATTTTTGCTCTATCTGAGAAAGTTCATATGTATTTTTTCTCCGAAAAAAAACATGTGGTGCTGGGTGTAACATCCCGAATTTCAGAATTTGGAATTAGAAAATTGTATAGGAATTCAATATGGAAAATTCAGCTGAAAAATTAGAAATTTAATTATTGAAAGTAAAGGCTTATTTTTCCTTGAATTTTCGAGAAAAGAATTTGGGAAAAGTCAAAGTTTAATTTCATGAGTCAAGGATATATCTTATGGGAATTTTAGAGAAGAGAATTTATTAGAAGAAAAAGGAGAAACTAATGTTATGCTTTTATGCGTTGGCGTGACATCTACCCTCTTAATGTAATATTTTAGTAATTTCATGTAGCATACACTTGGACTTAAAGCATACTTGTAGGGCCAAGACACAAAGTTGAAGCAAATTTCTTTATTCCCATACTCCACGTGCTCCTATATATATATTTGATGAACCATTTTGCAGCATATACTCCCTTACTCTTCAAAAGTCACGAGCTCCCCTTTCATGGTCAACTATTCAGTTAATTATTTATTAAACTCTTTGGGCCTAAAGATAACCTATTTAGCGTCCATGTTTCCTTATTATGCATTCTTTCATATACCCAACGCAGCACCCAACTTCCTCCAACCCGTTACTCTCCTCGGTCCAACAATAAAATACTAATGAAGAGCTGGCAGCAAAGGCACAGCTGTTTTATGCATTTTAAGACAGCACATTCTTCATGTAATAACCCATACTCCACTAAGTTCTCGAACTCAACAGCTGTTATTCCTTTGGTCCAACACCTAGCGAGATATTATAGCTGTTGCAAGCATTTTAAGACAGATCATCGCGTTCATGCAATGCTCCATTTCCTCTCTGGAAGCTCAGCGTGGAAACAATATTCATACTCCCTTTATTTATTCAACCGGCATGTGTTCATGCTCCACTACTCTTTCTCGTGTATCCAACACGTCACCATGCTCTGCGATTTCTCTTGAGTTCTGCAGCAACCATATACACCTTCATTGATCCTCTTCGGCCAGAACTCCCAAACGCAGAGAAGGAACTGAGAATAATGCTGAGAGCGTGAGAGACGGAGTGAAATCGTGAGCAAGAGAATTGGAGGAGCTGAAGAACATTTTCCTATTTCTCATTCATTCCCTACGGTCAGCCACCTGTAAGAAACTAGAAGTGCTTGGCGAGAATATGAGCTCGGTCAAGGTGAAACTAGAGGGTGTTGAACAATCAAAGAAGGTTTGATCGACGCATGCACTTGGGGTTCGATTAAGGTTCTGCATAATGACACTCTTACGTGGGATCGTTGGAGAAGAGAGTTGATCCACATGCAAGCTAGGATCTAACTAAGGTGAAGGAAATGAAAGAAAGAGAGTTCGAAAGCAAGAAAGACGAGAATGAGATAGAGAACAGAAGTGAGAGGTGTCGGACTATTGCAAGCAATCCAGAAGTTAACCAAGAGAAAGAGTCAAATGATGCTAGCTACGGTGAATTCGCAGATGAACGGTGCATGTGTTCTTTGTAGCATCATCAGCATTTCTTGAGGAAGCTGAACTTGCAGCTGAACAGCGATATTTGAGTAAGGTAAAACCAGGGTAAACGGACTCTTTTGACTCTGAAATTTTGTAGATATTTAGTACACATCATGATCTTTAATATGAGCCAAAGAACACCCAAATCCGATGTGTACAATGAACGTTATGAATTTCCAAAGTTAGAAGATGAAAACTGGAAAATGTCACTTTCCAAAAATGAACAGTCGTTTTTTGCATTTTGAAATAGTAAATGAGCTACTTTCTGTGAACGTTATGTGTTTGGGAACGCTTCCATTACAGTTTCACCAACTCTACATGTGCAATTAAATTTAAAAATATTGGATTTTCATTATTTTCTTAGAAAAATTTATCTCCTTTTTTAGCCTCTCACTACTACAAAAAAATGGTTTTCGCGTCCCAAAAAGACGTCCTTTTAAAAAAAAGGTAGTAAAAATAAAGGCGGTGGCATTCTTGTAATTAAAAGTTCACTTTTTGAGTCTAAGTTTAAAACTTAGACTCCAAAAGCATGAAATGATGTCGTACGGCAAAAAAGAAGGTCACGTCGTAGAGTAGGGGGTCACGTGGTGCGGCAGGGAGTTATGTGTGGGGCCGCGAGAGACATCTTTGGAGTCTAAATTTAAAACTTAGACTCCAAAAGCCATGCTTTTGGAGTCTAAGTTTTAAACTTAGACTCCTAAAATGATGTAAAATGCAGCGAGAAAAAAAGGTCACGTCGTGGAGCAGGGGGTTATGTGTGGGGCCCGTGAGAGACACTTTTGGAGTCTAAGTTTTAAACTTAGACTCCAAAAATCATGCTTTTGGAGTCTAAGTTTTAAACTTAGACTTCAAAAGTCTCCCAAACAAACAACATGACTTTTTCTTCTTCTTCCCCCACTTCATTTCATTTCAAGTTTTCTTCCTTCTCTACTCTGCACCTTTATTTCAGATGCAGCCTGAGACCTTCATCGGCAGCCCTCCTCTGTCAACGCCCCTCCTTCGCCGTCCTCCCTTCACGTGGTTCGTGCTCGTCTTCCTCCTCGTCCTTTTCCGTCAACCATCGTGCGCTTCCTCGTCATCTTTTTCCAGCAATGCAAGCCTCTCTATCTTCTTTTACTGAAATCAAACTCAGATCTGAGCTAATGAAGGAGGACGATGGCGAAGGTGAGCAAAAACACGGATCTATAGATTTTTTTTTTTAATTTTGAGTTGCTCTTGTTATTTTTCAAAAACACGAACTCGAGATCGTGTTCCTAAAGCTTTCAATGTGCTATAGATGATAGGTAGGTGATGTTACGTTTATTGCGTTACGGATTTTTTCCGGATGCTGAAATTTCTTAGAGCTATTTATTGTGTTGTGGATTTTTTGAGATATGAAATTTCTCGGATGTTTTATTGCATTCGGATTTTTTTTTTTCAGATCTTAAACTTTCGAGATATGTTTATTGCGTTCGGATTTTTTTCTGGATGTGTTTTGAGATCTCAAACCTCTCAAATTTGTGTTTAACGTCACCCGTCCCCATGTTTTTTTTTTTTTTCTTAAAAAAAAATACTTATGGAGTCTAAGAAATATTTAGACTCCGTAAGTATTCACCTTTGGAGTCTAAGAAATATTTAGACTTCGTAAGTCTCCACGTTTTGCGCCTCCCAGATAGACGTCCCCACGTTTTTAGACGTTAAAAGGCGAAATAAATGGACGTTATAGACCTTTTTTGTAGTAGTGTCTATATATGCACACACATATGTATATATGTACATACACATTCGCACATGTGTACCTCCATGTGTGCATGTGTACACATGTCCTTGTGTACCTATGTACGTCCATGTGTACCTGTCTACATACATGTGTAATTGTACAAGTACATGTATACGTGCATATGTACACGTATATGTGTATTGTTGGTTAAAATTTGTGTTACTTAATGTTCAAGCAACTTGCTTATGAAGTTGAAAAATAAAAATTTTGTTAATTATTGTAGAACCTGTAACTTCTTTACAATCACATGAGGTTATAATCTGTCGAATTAATGAGAAGCTTTATTTTCAATTATTATTGTTAATATTATTATTTTATTTTATTTTATTGTGATCAATCAATTGCTGAAACAATCTAAAAGAGTAAAAGCAAGGGAGAGATGGTCAATCCTTTGACCTTATAATTTTGATTTTTTTTTACCATGAGGAGGAAGAGAAAACCATGTGATTTAAGTCATACTCCGCCCCAAACATGTCATCGGGTCCACAAGCGATTAACCTGAGCAAAACGGGACCGATAGGGACCAATTAAAGGGTTCCTTTGAACTAAGTAGGTCAAGTGTGGGGCCACTCCATGAAGTTTGGAGAGTGTCGCATAGGAGTGGTTATTCAAGAGGAAAAGTTTGAAAACGATAAAGAAAAGTGCAAAGGAAACCAACTTTGTTGGCGGCGGGACCACGCGAGCCGGTAGATCTAGAACGGGATGATAAAGTGAGGAAAAAGGAATTAAATACCAGGGACCAGGTATGTGGGGCCCCCTAGGCATTACACACTCCCTCTAACTATTAAAAATACTTACTTGGAGAGAAAGAAAGAAAAGTCGAGTGTAAAAGTCAAGCAGTGGGTCTCACGTTCGGAGAAAAGGGCAAAATAGGAATAAATGTGTAAAAATTAATTTGGGCAGAAGTGTGGGCCCCAAATGGTGCCATATATGTCCTTTTGGGCAGGTGGAATCATGCGGGAAAATTTGGTAATTATTAAAAAGTTCTGGGCCACAATTGTAATTTTCAAAAGTTTCGGGCCAAAACAGGCAATTTGCCCCAAAAGCAGGAAAATATCTAGATATTTTAGGGGGCTGCGCCACATGGCTTAACCCTAGGACCCTCTAGAATTTTCTGGATTTGCTTGGGAAAGAAGCCAAAAAGCATATCCTATTTATTACACAAAAGCTAGAAATTTACGCCAATTAATTCCAAATTCACCGGATCAATTTTACCTTTATTAAAAAGGTAAATTCACTCATCTTTTCACCCCAGGGGGGTGAAATTTCCAGAAGGCCAAAGGAGAAACCAGCTAGCCACCATAGCTAAATCTTCAAGCAAGATCCCAAGCTCATCCACCGTTCTTCCGATTTTAGGTAACACCGGCAACCTCATCTTCTTGAGTTCTTGATTAAATATTTTCGTACAAAAGGTTCATGCTTGGTGTTAGGGTAGGATTTTTTCATTTTTAAGGCCCCCAATGGCTTTGAAACATGATTTTGCGTAGGGTATAGTCATGGCTTTAGCATCCGAACTTGAAATCACCGAAAAAGCCTTGAAAGCAAGTTTTTAGCAATTCTGGAAATTAGTGGCAGTAGTGCTTCAACTCGGTTTTTAAAATAGTAAATGACCTTGAATGAAGCTGAAATTTTTCAGGCAGAAATTAAACTTCCTAAGGTTCACTAAGATGTATAATTTTGTAATTGTTGGATTTTCCCACTAGGAGATAAAAATTGATAAAGTTGGCTATGAGTGCATCAGGGTGAAATCTGACCAAGGTGTAGAAAATAAGCAACACACTAAAATAGAAATACTTTCAGGGTCTGGTTATATTTTTCCTGAAAAATAGACTTTTTAATAGATTAAATGGCGCTGGTTTCATGCAAAAAAGCTTTTTTGGAATTTATTAAAAATTGTGGAAGTTGGGCCAGAATCACTGAATTTCTGGAAATTCTGTGTTGAGCTCGGTTTTAGCAAGAAAAATGTAAGGGTATTTTTGTAAATATTGAAAATGGTATATTTTGATGTATTTAGGTCAAGGGTATTTTTGGAAAAATCACCGGGCATAAAAATATTAAAAGCGAGTATCCACAAACACCGAGATAGTAACCACTTTACTCTAGCACTTTTATGTGTTGGATGTATGTGTTGCTTGCCATATGTATTGTTTTTGTACTGTTTTGCCAAATATGCATACAGAACATGTTTGTGATTGTATCCCCAGCACTGAGGGTGCTTGCCAGGGTCTACTTATGTGGCGACTCAATGGAAACAGGTGGAGCCTGCCGGGGTCTGCTTGTGGGGCGACTCAACTGAAACAGGCTTATGCTTCCAGGGCCTGTCTTGGTAAGACGGCCCAACGGAGCAAAGACGTATTTCTACGTGTGTTCTTGTTTGCATATTGTGGTACTTAACATATTCATCTGTGTTTACATACTTACCTGGTTGCATACATACGCATCACGCATTTAGTGCATGAGTATTGATGGTTACTCTGGGGCCCAAATTCGGACTCCAGGAGTTTTTGGTGATACAGGGGAGAGTGCCTAAGCTGTAAAGGCCTTTTTGCAAAGGTAGGGATGGCAGAGCAGATGAAGGATAGGAGATGTCCTATCATATTTTGTACTTTACTTTTTGGGATGACTGTACTTATATATATATATTAGCATTTACTACCGGATGACTATAACCTAACCCTCCAGGACTCTACTTTTTGTTGACTTTTACTTTTTACCAGTATGCTAGTTTGTCCAAACCAATCCTGTGCTCTATTGTGCGTACTCTGGTTTATAATTAAATGGAATAATAATAAGGGAAAGGTAAAGTATAAAAAGAACCCCTCTAACCCGCCACCCGAAAGGGCGAGGCCCGTGCAGGTGTAATGGGCTTCAAGTATTTGGGTTTATTTTCTCAAGATGATGACGGTGTCTTGAGGTTAGGTGAGGCATAAGAATGGAGGATGGGATTAACAAAGATTCAGCGACCAAGATTAGGGGTCTTGGTGCAAGAGTGGAATGCTCAAGACTTTCTTGATTGGTGGCACTCACACATACACACTGCCCTTCTTCTCTACGATGCCCCCACCTAAATTGGGGTTTTACTCTAATTCAAGTTCTTACTAGAAAGGCCCTAATCCAAGGCCCAATCCAAGAGGACTAATCCTATCATGATCTTTTGATTTAATCTTTTTCCAATATTCATCCAATCTTTTATGGATCTTCATCCAATCTTTAATGAATCTTCATCCAACCTTTATTTGATATAGCTTTGGATAATTCAAAATTATCATTAACTAACTAACCTTTTGAATTTAAATTTCAAACTTAAATTTAAATTCAAATTGGCCCAAGACCCTATTGGGAATTCTAACACATTTAGGTCTATTAGTAGAAAAACTAATTTCTCACTAAAAGTTCAAATCAAACCCATACTTTTAATTGGGCTTGGAGTCCCACTCCTACCTAATTACAACTATAGTATTGACAAAGTTCAATAACAATTATTAGCCCAAACTTGCTGAATCAAGCGATCAAGAACAATTTTAGTGTGTGTGATCCATTTGGCCCAATTTGTCACTAACATAGATAAACTTGAACCAATTAAACTCCTTTAATGAGTCCAATTTATTTAATGACCACATAAGACACTTGCAATGCTTTGCGGCTCCAGCACTAATCGAATTGGTCAAGTGATCTATCTACCTTTCTAATTTGGATACATGATGAATACTATTTATGCCATGTTTTTCCTTATAATTTGTGACTGTTTTGTATTGAATATGAGCTTCAAAGCAGTTAATCTAAGCAAATATATCATAATTTACGCATACAGGGAGAAGCTAAGGGCTAGAACAGTGGCCTCGGCTTACTGGAATGGAGTCAGGGTTAAACATTTGATAGGTAGTGTTTGCTGGGCAAGCTAGTGTAAGGCTTGACCTATAATTGTAGGCTTCAGAAATGGGTCTACTGCTCATAATCATAACACCTTGATTTGGAAAGATAATCTAAACTAGAAAATCGCCATAGGCATATGGGAGAAGTATAGTTTAGGTTGTACGTATAGGACATTGAAGCTTCTATATAATATAGTGTGGGTTAACTGGATAACATTGTGAAAGGTGGCTATATTGTAGCATTGCTGAAGCTGTGCAGCATAATAGTTATAGCAATGCGTTAAGGCGAACTGGGGGACTGATATGCTTAGGATGAAATCCGATGCTCGACCTATCTTTTAACTAATATCTTCTTGCAACTACGATCATTTGTTTGTTTTTTCTTCTTTATTAGTTGTAACTACAAAAATCCCAAACCAATCATACTTTTCTTCTAATTTTGTACACAACTGTTTGCGTAAATCAGTATTATCATAGGTATCTCAGTCTCTGTGGGACGATACTCTACTTACTTTTTATTACTTGTTTGATTGGTTCGCTTGCCATCAAGGAAATCGACTAACAATACTGTGCTGGCATCATCCCTCACATCGTTGTTCACATTTAGTTGAGAGTAAGGATAGAGTATAATCTCTCTTAATTGACTAAATGTAGCTTTTTACGGAACTAGGAATCTTCTTCCATTAACTTTAAGACGGATTATGATTCTTCATGATCTCTTACTATGCATAGATTCCCAAGTCAACTAGAAGTCATTCAAGCCCTACCGATTTGTGAATAACTAATCCCTTATAGGGGATTGTGAGTCCTTACTGCATGTCCATCTATACTCATGTATTCGATTTACACCAAAAAGTACACTATTCTCCCCATTTTTCAGGCAGATAGAGTTGAACAATCAAAGTATAACCCCAGACATAGTGTTCAATGACATCCTCAAGTCTAGGACGATCCACACTACCAAACGATGAGAGACATTACATATCCAATGATATTCACTACAATGAATCTTTGTAGAGACTCTCGGTGAGTCTGTTCAGTGCTATATGTTCTCTAATACATCCACCCACGACATCATCAAAGGCATCACCATCCCTACATTCAATGAAGTCCCTACCTTGTATCTATATATGAGTAGATGATATCATACTAGTTTTATTGAAATCACTAATGCCCTTTCTTGGTGATTTATGACTAGGAACATGTTTCAGGCAATAGACATGTAGTGTCCTTGAGTCCTCATGATCATGATCCTTATCATAGATCCTCTAGTGAACACTTGTTATATCCCTCAGGCCTTTATCTGTAAACACATATTAATTGTAAAATATCGGCAAGACATAAATATGATAAAGATAAAGTGCACTCAATATATAAATCATGAAATATCAAATAATTCAAGGTGTTTATCTGATAAAACAGCTTGTCTCTAAGACGCCTACATACTAACATGTACATTTATATATATAGATGTATATATATGTACATATATGTGTGTGCCTGTCTATAGTGAAGAAAGAATTTCATTACTAAAAAAATGTACAAAAGAAAAGAATGAATTTCATTTTATAAAAAAAATGAATTAGCCCTCCTTGATCTTGAAGCTTTGATGATGAGCCTATAGTGATAGTGTTCTGGTATAGAACACAGATGTCCAGCTGAGGGCTGGTATATTGATCTTGGATGGATAAGCTTGCACAGGTATCTATGGACGAGATAACCAGGAGAGCGTGGGATCACCGTACATGACAAAGGGGTGGTGTGTGTGTGCACGGTGAATTTGTATGTAAATAGTCTAGGTTAGAATGTGTGCACCTTGTTACCTGTCCTCCGTATTTATAGAGGTGTCTGGTGCGATATCCGGGGCACGGCATTAATGGCGGGCCATTAATGGGATGGATATCGGATGATACACCATTAATGGGACGTGTCATTAATGGGGCAGATATCCGAGATATGCCATTAATGTGACATGTCATTAATGGGGCGAGTATCTCGGTAGGCCGTTACGATAGGGGTGGATCTGGCCTATCCGAGATTTCCGGATCTCCTGCTACGATTAGCGGATTATGCCTCCAGGCTCCACTTGGGCCGTGCTATGGACTTGTGGCTTTTGGGCCGGTCCGTAAAAGTTGCCCCCCAGCTCAGCTGTTCAGGCTTCTGGGCCGTCGAGGTGTATAATTCCCCTGGCCCGGTTTGTGACCGGGGCCTGTGCTTCCTCCCACTCGGCTTCTGGTGCCGCGGCTTACCCCTGTCACGACAGTCTAAGTGGTTCCCTGGGTCATGCCTGACCGGGGCGTATTAAGCGGCCTTGGACTTACGTGGTTAGTCCCCTACTCGTAGGTGAGTCATTTGGTCTTCTTTCCGTAGGCGCCATTATTGCTGCTTTACAGCTGGCTTGTCCTGATTGGAAAGGGTCTGCAGCCGTCGCACCCCTCCGAGTGCCGATTTGCATGCACATTTAGTGCTCCTACGTCATTCTGTGCATTTCCCATCGTGTCTGGGCTCAAAGACCGAACTGCCCCCGGCGTTTTGGGCTCAAAGACCGAACTGCCCCCGGCGTTCCCTCTCCTCTTCCGTATACCAAGTATTTGCTTCGTGTTTGCGTATTTCATTATTTCCGCTACGACTTTCTTGTGAACTTGCTCGAGTTTCTTCGCCAAAACTCCATTGTTCTCCATTTCCTTTGTTCAAGTCTCCTCTTTCACTCACGCAGGTATTTTTCGTCCTTCTCTCTACTCTTTTACAGCGTACTTCTTACCGTTTATATATCTCTCGGTCTCTTATATACATTTCCCTCCTTTTTCTTTACGGTTCTCACGAGTACCCCTTTAAGACCATTTTTCGTGTTTTGTTGCTTTTGGACAGCATACGCGTCTCTCTTTCGACGTAGGGCCTTTAGTTCTTAGGTTCTAGTTTCTTTCTGATGGATAGAAATAGGTATTTCCCTAAAAAATGATCAACGCTCACCCCTGAGGAAGAGGAGTTTCTTCGCATTCGTTATCCGCGAGCTTCTTATTGGTTTTTCGGAACGGAGCTTCCGGAAGCGGAGAGGTCAGCCCCTTTACACCGAGGCGGGTTTGGTTCTTTAGGATGAATTGGGCCCCAACCCGTTCCTGCTAGAGCTCTGTCGCCTTCTTCTGTCCGAGCTCCTGCATATAATGTTCCCACCTCGTCACCTGTACAGGCCGGGGTTGGCACCTTTGCCGGCTCCACATCTCCGGCCTTGTTGGCCCAACCGCTCAACTTTTGCGAAGGTCCACCCTCTGTGAGCTTGGACCCTTATCCTGATGATTATCTCGGCCCCTGCTTTGGGTGTTGCTTGGCCGAGGGTTCATTCCACGTTGCACGCGGTGAAGACTCCGAGCTTCCTCGGTTCTTGGTTCTTGCTTAGGCATCGGCGACCTTCGGGCCTCTCCAGCGTGCCCTTGCGTCCGAGTCCGCCATCTGTTTTTCCTTCTAACATTCTTTTACCAGGTATTTCCAACTTTACTAATTTCCTTTTATGTTGCATATAGGTTAATGGCTCCGAAATCTCTACCTTCCAAGGGAAGGGCCGAGGCTGAGGCTGAGGCATCGGACTCTTCTAGTCCACCCGAGGCTCTGTGTCGTAGGTATCCCTGGGTGTCCCATGAGGTATTGAAGACCCGATCCTTGATGTCGGATACGGACATTGCCCGCTTGGATTTACCCGCCATGGAGGGTTGCGTCCTACGTTGCCCGGAGGCCGACGAGCCCACTTTGCGGCGAACGGGAAATAGCGAGTCCCAATTTCTTTTATTTTTATCGGGATTATCTTACTCGGGTCGGTGTTTGCTTCCCCTTCACCCGTTTCCAAATGTTGGCCCTGATGCACCTGAGACTTGCCCCGTCTCAACTTCATCCGAATGGGTGGGCTTATCTGGTGGCGTTTGAGCAACTGTGTCGCTCTTACCCAGTTCCGATTCCCTGCACGACCAATCTTTTCTTCTACTACTTCGGCCCCTTTACCCCTGGTTCCCCCAAGGAAGGTGACAAGTTAAAAGGGTTGGTGTCTCTTCGCGTTAATCCCGATCGGAAACTCATGAGGCCTTTCTCCAAATCTTTTAAGCGGTTTAAGAATGCGTTCTTCAAGGTTGTCGTCGTGCTGGTAAGCCAACTTGGTTTTTGAAGGGGGCTGAGGCTGCCGACGTAGAGTGGCGTTTCCCTTTATATTGGATGGAGAATCACCATAAAGCTACTCCTCATCCTTCCACATTTCGCAAGATGACCTCCTGCCCGAGATGGCCCCTCACGTCCCTAGGTTGGACGCATTCGTGGAGAAGTATGGCGTCCAGAGCGCAGCCTTTTTCATTTCTGGGGAGGGATCTAGGCCAATCCCCTCTACTTGTAGGAGTCCCTTATTTGCCTTGTTCCTAATTATTTTGGTCATATTTTGTATATTGTTGGAGTACTGTGTTTATCTCGATTTCCCTTTACCTGTCCTTTTCAGCTCAAGACATGAAGGCCCTTCCCGGTTACTTGAGGAAAGTGAACCCGGCCGCGGCATCACCTAGTGGTCGGTCTCAGAAACGGGCCATCCCTGCCAAAACTACTGCGCCCGAGGCTAATGCCTCTGTGGTGACAAAGAGGGCTAAGGTTTCAGGCGTCGAAGAGTCGGCTCCATCCGTACCCTCCGGACTACCTCAAGTAGTTAATTCCGACGCTTCCAAAGGAAACGGGGTTCTTGTATCGGGCGGGTGAAACTACCTCTGCCGTGGTCGCGACCATTCCTTCAGCTTTGGTTCTCCCAGCGCCTTTGCCAACTCAGCCTCCTCCACCTCCTTCAACCGGGCCCTCACGTCCCTCTTCGGTGCTTCCACGCAGCTTCATATGGGACAAGGGGTGACCGATGAGCTGGACGTCGCATTTCTCCCCCCCGGGAATTTATGGAGAGCCGGGCCTTGTCCCCGCCTAGCGCTGAGGAGGTGCTTGCAGCTGAACGATACATATGCAAATCTGTCGGGTTCGGGTTGCAAAGCTTATGTTATTGTGAGGAGAAGTATGCTTTGGCGGATCGGAGAATAGACACACGAAAGCGTCTCGGGAGAGGTGGTTGCCCAAATAAAAGCTCGGGAGGAGGCCGAGGCAACGAAAAGGCTTTGGGCGATCGAGGCCAAACCGCACATTATGGAGGAGGAGCGGGATTCTGCCCGGCTCGAGAGGGATGCTTCCAAGGCCGCGGTTGTGAAGATGGAGAAAGATCGGCAACAGGCACGGGAAGGGGCAGATAAGTCAGCCTCCGAGTGCGCCCGGGCCCAGAAAGCGCTGGGCGAGAGTATGGAAGCGGTGAAAACCCTTCAGAAACAACGCGATACGTTGTTCTCTAAGGTTAAAGCAGCCGAGGAGGCCCTTGCCGTAGCGCAGTAGGCGCGCTTGGAGTCCGACGAGCTTTTAAAGCAGACTGCCGCCGATTGCTTTGAGAATGCCCTGGAGCAGATCCAGTTTTTGAATTAGACGACGAAGCTTAACTTGGACGGCTACGACTTTCGCGCCTTTGTCGAAGACGGAGTGTTAGTTCCATATCAATCCCCTTCCGCCAATGCGTCCCGATCCGGAGGGGAGGGAGGAGAGTCGGACGCGGAAAGTGAGGCGACCAAGGGCTCTCGTGAGGCCGGTCCATCTAGTTAAGTTTAACCCGGTTTTGGTGGGCGTCGTGCCCTTTACTTTGGAGATTTCCGGCCTTTGTGCCGTGATATTTGTATGACTTATGGATGAATTTATTTATTCGCCCTTCTGCCATTTTATAAATTCCATAATTGAAATTTATTAACTGTATCAGATACGAGTCGTTTACTCGACCAACACTGAGGTGTGGGAGTGTGAGACAGGGTTGTATGTCTTAACCTTTGGGGGTGTTAACTTAACCGCACTGCCTCGTTCCGGCTTGACTAGTCGGAAAAGTTCATGGGAACCGAATTAAGGGCGAGGCCGTCACATGTCGGCCGAGGTGTCTACTACCTCAAGTCTGACATTTTGACTTGATCAAGGTCGGCATGACAACCTGCTCTCTTAAATCGGGCGAGTGTTGACGCGTCAATTTCACGAAGGCCACGTATGGCATTTTCGCTGAGCTCTTACCAATGCACGTCGGAGTACAACGACCGGTGTCATACATCTAGATGTTTTTAAATTAATGACCGGGTGTAAGTACCTCGGTGTCGGGTTTTGGACCGGGCTTAATGGCCTCGGTTTCACGCTTAAGCAAGTAATTGTGCACATTGACGCCTTTCATTGAGGGATTCCTTCATTAAATAAAGTAGCTCTAAAGAGTGTACAAATGATCATGAATTATTCAAATGCAAAGCAAAGAACATTTGGAAAACAATTGGAAAAAACATAAGGGAAAGTAAGAAATGACCGAACAAAGAGCCTTGGTGTCATGGGCCGAGCCGGCCTAGTCGTAATAGATCTTTAGCTTATCGGCGTTCCATGTCCTTTTAACCGGCTTCCTTGCCAAGGTTTCGAGAACATACGCCCCAGCATCGATTTTTTCTTTAACACGATATGGACCTTCCCAATTTGCTGCCAACTTTCCGTCTCGGGAATTCTTGTTTCCTATGTCGGCCCTCTGAAGTACCAAGTTACCTCGGTTGAAGGATCGTGGTCGAACCTTCCGATTGTATTTTGCCGTGAGTAGCTGCAGCGGCAAGTTCGGCAATGAAGCCGTGACTGGATTTCATCTATTAGGTCCAGTGCCTGTCTTTAGGGAGTCGTCATTTGACGTCGGTCCTTCCGTCCGCTCGATCTTCCTCCATGATGGCTGCCCGATTTCCAGGGATCATCGCTTCACATCCATATGTCGGCCGGAATGGGGTTTCGGGTCGAGGACTATACACTCGTCCGTAGCCCCCATAGAATGCTGTGGAGTTGTTCGGTCCAGCTAGAGTCGGTCTTTAACATGCGTTTCTTCAATCCGTCAAGAATGATCTTATTAGTTGACTCGGCCTGGCCGTTAGATTGCGGATGTTCGACGGAGGAGAAGTGCTGCTGGATGTCCAGGTTGGACATTAAGGCTGGAATACGTGGTCCGTGAATTGGGTTCCATTGTCGGTGACGACTTCAGCAGTATCCCGAATCGAGCAAAGATGTTATGACGAACAAATCTCATAATTCGGACGACGTGATCGTGGTTAACGCCTCCGCTTCAATCCATTTGGTGAAGTAGTCTACGGCGACAATGAGCCATTTGAGCTGTCCAATGTCCATTCCCCATTTATAGAAGGGCCAAGGGGCCGGCATCCCTTTTAATTCCGTCGGCGGTGGCCATAAGATCCCGGCGTGTTTCTGGCAACTATCGCACCGCTTGGCGGCTTCCATGGCGTCATGCTTCATGGTGGGTCAGTAATAACCGGCGCGTAATGCCTTCCTCGCCAGAGCCTTGCCCCCCATGTGTTGGCCGTTGCATCCCTCATGTATCTGGTCAATACATACCTTGATTCGGACTCACCGAGGCATCGCATCATCGGGTAGTGCACTCCTTTCCTGTAGAGCTGATCATCGACCATAGTGTAGATGGCGGCTTCTCTCATCAGCTTCTTTGCTTCCGTGGAATCTGTTGGGATGATCCCCCTTTCCAGGTAATCTTCGATTGGTTTTCTCCAGTCCGAGGTGGACGAGATAGTCATGACGCAAGTGGACTCGGCCAAATTCTGTTGGATGACCGTTCTATGACTCCCCGGACCTTTGGTACTTGCGAGTTTAGAGAGAATGTCGGCCCGCACATTCTCTTCTCTTGGGATATGAGAGACAATCACCTCTTCGAACTCCGTTATTACCTCTTTCGCTCTGTTTAAGTATTTGGCCAACAAGGGGCCTTTTGCTTGATAGCTGCCGTCGATCTGTGCGGCGATGAGTTGTGAGTCGGTGAACACCTTAACCCGCCTCGCTCCGCTCTCTTGTGCTTGAGACAATTCAGCTAAGAGGGCCTCGTACTAGGCCTGGTTATTGGAGGTCGGGAATTCCAACTGGAGGGAATGCTCGAGCCACTCCTCGGGCTTTCAACAATGACTCCGCTCCACCGCCTTTTGGATTGGAAGATCCGTCAACGAATACCTCCCAGAATTCCTCGCTAGCCATAACCGGAGTCAATTCCCTGATGAAATCGGCCAATGCTTGTGATTTGATCGCCTGCCGAGCTTCAAAAGTTATGTTGAACTCAGACAGTTCAATTGCCCAGCTTGTCATTCACCCTGGCAAATCAGGTTTGTGCAAAATCTGCACGGATTATTGACCGGTCCGACTACTATCCGATGTCCTTGGAAGTATGGCCGAAGCCGCTTTGCCGTTGTTAGTAAAGCGAATGCCATTTTTTCCAGCTTCTTCGTATCTCGAGCTCGTGTTTTGTAACGCTTTGCTCACAAAGTAGATGGGTGTCTGTCTGGCCTCGGTTTCTCTTACCAAGGCGGCGCTTACCGCCTCATCTCCCACAGAGAGGTACAAGAACAGGGTCTCCCCTTGCTCCGACTTCGTTAGTACCGGAGGGGTCGCCAAACATTTCTTAATTTCTTCAAAGGCCGTTTCACAATCTGTATTCCATCCCCCACGAGTCTCTTTCTTCAATAGTTTAAAGAAAGGTAAAGCCTTCTCGGTGGATCTCGGTAAGAATCTTGTCAGGGCCGCCAAACGACCTGTTAATTGCTGAACTTCCTTCTTGGATTTGGGGGCTTGCATGTCTAGCACGGCCTTGCATTTGTCCGGGTTGGCCTCAATCCCTCGATTGGTCAGCATAAAACCCAGGAATTTTCCGGCGGGCACTCCGAAGGCACATTTGGCCGGGTTCAACCTGATCCGATATCGTCTTAGTTTGTCAAACGTCTGCTCTAGGTCCCGGATATGCTCCTCTGGTTGTTTGGACTTCACGATCATGTCGTCTATGTAGACCTCCACAATTCATCCGATTTGATCCTCAAAGACGCGATTCATCATTCGTTGGTACGTAGCTTCGGCATTCTTCAATCCGAATGGCATGACGTTATAGCAATAATTAGCCTTGTCCATCATAAAGGCGGTTTTCTCTTGATCCTCTGGGTGCATGGCATCCGATTGTAGCCTGAGTAGGCATCCATAAAGGAAAGCAAGCGGTACCGGCCGAGTTATCAACTAGTTGATCAATGCCGGGCATAGGATAGGAGTCTTTGGGACAAGCTTTATTCAGATTGGTGTAGTCAGTGCACACCCTCCATTTACCGGTTGGTTTTAAGAACATGACCACGTTCGAGAGCCAAGTCGTGTATTGTACTTCTCTCGATGAATCCGGCGGCGAGGAGCTCTTCAATGTGACTCTCTAGGGCTTTCTCGCCCGTCGTCTCGAGATATTCCTCCTCTTCTCACCGGCTTCGACTCCCGCCATATGGCGAGCTTGTGACAAAAGTGTGGGTCGATCCCCGGTATTTCGGCCGACGTCCGTGCGAAGACGTCCCGATTTTGCCTTAAGAATTTGATCGATCGCGCTTTTATATCTCGCGTCCATGTCTCTTCCGACTTTAGTTGTCTTGGAGGGATCCGTCCCGAGGATTAATTCCTCCAACTCCCCTTCCAGTTCCGGGCGTGGGTTTTCTGGTTCACGGAGGTCCAGCTCAACCATATTAACCGACTGCCGGAGCCGCCCCTCATTTCTGACATCGGTCATAACCTCGTTGGTTCGGAGCCGCGGCGGGGATGACGGTCCTTCCTCCTCGACTCGAAGAGTCTCGAAGTAACATTGCCATGATACTTTCTGGTCTCCGGACACTTCGACAACCTGATTCTTATCATTGATCATTTTCACTTTCTGGTGCTTAGTGGACGCTAGCATGTCCCAATTGTGTATAGTGGGTCGGCCCAATATAATGTTGTAAGGAGAGCGGAAGTCGGCCACTACGAACCTTACACGTTCTGACTTGAAAGCTTCCTTGGTTCCCAACGTTAGTCTGAGGTCGATATATCCTTTTGGGAAGGAGCGCTCTCCATTGAACCCGATTAGAGTGAATTTGCACGGTTTTAGGTCCTCAGCATCGAGGTGCATCCTCTGGTATGCATCCCAGCTTATGATGTCGGCCGAACTTCCCGCGTCCACGAATATCCGTTTGACACGGTAATTCACGACGATCCCGGTGATGACTAGTCCGTCTTGGTGGCTGGGAATAACATCCTTGAGCTCCTCATCCGTGAAGACCAACGGGGGTGGTTTCGGTTTTGATGAGGTGCCTTTAAACTTTGGTACATCTTTTACCGTCAGCACCTCCCGCAGGTATTTCTTGCGCTGGCTTATGGTATCTCTACCTCCTCCAAAATCGCCACTGATCCCGTTGCACTGGAGATCAGTCTCTGGGAAACCCTCGTGAAGGCCGGTTTTCCGTTTCTTCTCAGGTTCTGGAGCGTCCGTAGCCGGACTCCTGCTTCGGCGGCCACTATTCCGCCTAGTTGTTTTGCCTTGAGTTTTGATGACGTATTGGCAGCTTTCCCTTCTCTCACAAACTTTTCGATAGCATCCCCGAGTTCATAACATTCGTCGGTGGTATGACCGGAGCAGTCGTGGAACGTGCAGAATTTTCCCCGATCTGTATTGGACCGATTTCTGAGAGGCCTCGGCTTGGTTACCCTTTTCATCTCGTTCTGGGCTACCTCCTTCCACAGCTGCGAACGCGGCACATTCAAAGGGGTGTAGTTGCCGTATTTCACCTTATTGTCCATTCTATCTTGTCGGGGTCGGCTCCCTCTGCCGCGTCTGTAGGGTTCCGCCTTGTGCTTGTCCGTCAGATCCCTTCTTTCGGGCGATGAATTCCGAGCCTTCTCGGGTTCATCGGCATTGGCAATTTCCATTTGCTCGAAGTCTAGGTACTTCTTTGCTTCGGTATAGAATTCAATGAATATACTCGATTCTTGCACGATGATGTCCGGCCAAGCGTGTCGTTGGGTCAGACCGCTGACGAGGCAATGTACATGGACCTCTTCGGATAGTGAGCGTACTGCGTTGCCATATCTCTCGAACCGATCCAGTACTTCGCAACGTCTCGCCTTTCTTTTGCTTTACTTTACTCAACGTGAATTGAGATTTTGGTTGTTTCTTCTTTGGTGGCAAAGTGCAATTCAAACTTTCGCCCGAGGTCTTCAAAGTTCCGGATGGAATTATTGGGTAATGAACTCAACCATTTGTGGGCCGGACCGGTTAACGTGGCCGAGAAGAGCCTTAAGATGACCAGACCTTCTATTGACCAGACCCACATCAACTTTTCAAATATCTCCAGATGGTGCCGTGGATCCTGGGTCCCATCATACTTGGGGAGATCGGCTAGGTCGAAATTCTTCGGGTATGGGGCGGTGGCCGTTGCTCGAGAGAATGGGGTCCCCCCTGCGCCAGCCAAGTACTTTATCTTATACTGCCGCTGGGATCCTCGTGTCCGAGGCGTCGTGGTTGCCTCGCGTAGATCATCTCGAGTCCCGATCCTGGGCCTCGGTTTTCGTGGTCTTTATAACCGTCATGGCGGTCTTCGCCTCGGTCTTCTATATCCCGGATCCGCAAAGGTCTCTCCTTGTTCCTTCTGGGGGTCGGCTGGCGTTCTCGCTCCTTTCGAGCTTCCCCCACGTTCCTGTCGCTGGGCCGCCGATACGACTCTGGGCTGGTACGCGGACTTCTGCTATCCAGGCGTACAACCTCCTTTCCCTTACGAGGGCTTCTCTGGGTTGCACGTTGGAACATGTTTTCAAGCTTTTTCTCAATCATTAATTCCAAAGCCTGGAAATCCTCTTGTCGTTGGAGATTATCTAGTTTTTCCTTGTTTTCGAACCTCTGAATCATCGACTCTTGGGCTCTCCTTAAAATGTGGACGTCGGTGTCTAGTACCTGAGCGTCCGGTGCTGGGACCATCTGGGCTTGGACTCTTGGCGGCCCCTCATCCGAGGATTCGTCAATGGAAGGAGATGTGGTTTCCGTGTCAGTAACGTGTCCCTCTGGAGTCTTTCCTCGTGGAGGTTGATCATGAGCCGGTGGTTGACTCGGTCCGGCCTGGGGTTGATTTGGTGGTAAGGTACTGTCATTGAGTGGCTGGTCCAATCACTGGCCTTGCCAGTGGCTCCTAGTCTTTGCCATTAGTGGTCACGGGGATAGAAATTTAAGGTCCCCACGGTCGGCGCCAATGTTTTGGTATAGAACACAGATGTCCAGCCGAGGGCTGGTATATTGATCTTGGATGGATAAGCTTGCCAGGGTATCTATGGAGGAGATAACCAGGAGAGCGTGGGATCACCGTACACGACAAAGGGGTGGTGTGTGTGCACAGTGAGACTGTATGTAAATAGTCTAGGTTAGAATGTGTGCACCTTGTTACCTATCCCCCATATTTATAGAGGTGTCTGGTGCGATATCCGGGGCACGGCATTAATGGCGGGCCATTAATGGGATGGATATCGGATGATACGCCATTAATGGGACGTGTCATTAATGGGGCGGATATCCGGGATATGCCATTAATGTGACGTGTCATTAATGGGGCGAGTATCTCGGTAGGCCGTTACGATAAGGGTGGATCTTGCCTATCCGAGATTTCCGGATCTCCTGCTACGATTAGCGGATTATGCCTCCAGGCTCCACTTGGGCTGTGCTATGGACTTGTGGCTTTTGGGCCGGTCCGTAATAGATAGCATTCTTGCTTTGAGGATTTCTTAATAGTAAGAACTAATTAACGTTTGTTTACAATTGTTTGGAACCATTTTTGCTCTCCTTTATTTTTTTTCATGTTACTTTCACTTTATTCCATCTTCAACAACTCTTTAATTTACATTTAAGCAAAATCACTTCCCTTTATTGTTTTTTCTAGTATCCTTTCCTCACTTCTATGTAAAGGAGGAGAACCATGCACTTAATTAACCTCAATTAGATCCAACCCCTATAAATTTACAATAACGGAGTATAGAAATAATTGGCTGAAGTGTGGGTCTATATGTGTGTGTAAGTGGATAAATTAATCTTTTATAATTTAGTGTATATAGATTTGACTCAGTTCTAATTTAGTCCTTAAACATTGTTTCAGTCCAACTCAGTGCCTATAATAGTTTTTATTTTGTTGAAACTTGGTAATTGAACTTTAACTCACTTCAACTTATATTAGAATACAAAGGAGTCCTAAATTAATTAATTAAAGAAAAGATTAAAGGTATATATTGTAAACCTATCAAATAGTTTAAGCCATTTTGTCCCCATAAAAACATTTTCTTCACCCTGCCTTATTGTATGTTGCCTTTTTCATTTTGCTCTCTTGGGTGCTGTTCAAATTTTGATCAATTAACAAAATTTTAATGAATTCTCACCCCAAACAATTCAGACGCTCAATATATATATAAGCGAACTAAAGCCCAAATTATCAAATTAATACCAGTAGAATTTCGGTCTATTAAAGAATATTTTAAGCAATAATCAACTTACATCATGGTTATAAAATTAAAAAAAAGATCATAAATCATATATATTTTTTACTGAAACATAATAAGTAACATAACTTTTTACTGTATGTTCCCTGTCATAAATATTTTTTAATTTAATACATATTTAATAAGTTATTCACTCTTTCTCTATGTTGGTGAGAGGTTTGAAAGCAACTTATATTTTGAACTAATAGACAATATTACAGTTATTGTTGGCTACATGATTCCAAACTTGTGCAGTTCAAAATTTAAACATTAACAAAAAAGAGGAAAACAGTAATAAGCATGTACTGCATTTAAATGATGGTTTCCTACAAACTTGGTAACGAAGTTTCCAACAACCATTATATATATAGACCCACACACAAGGTTGATTAACTTGTATTTTCTCTTGTTGCCTCAAACATGCTCTCTTCCATCTCCGATTTTCAGAAGAAAATGTGGAACAAGTGGAACGTCAGAATATTTATCCTCTTCAGTCTCTTCCTTCAGATCTTCCTCATCATGTCTGCTCCTTCCAGAAAACGCACTCGTCGATGCTTCTTTGTATCCTTTGTCTGGTTGGCTTACATTCTCGCCGACTGGGCTGCCGGCTACTGTATCAGACTCATCTCCAACAATCAAGAGCAAAAATCCAGTCTTTCTCAAAACGATTACCTCATGGCATTTTGGGGTCTTTTCCTTCTCTTGCACCTGGGTGGCCCAAATACCATCAGTGCTTTTGCTTTGGAGGACAACGAGCTCTGGCTCAGGCACCTTTTCCCCCTCATTTTCCAGTCACTCACAACTGGTTATGTCTTCCTTTTGACGGTTCCTCACAACACCACATAATGGTTACCCACAATACTGATGTTTGTTGCCGGATTAATCAAGTACGCCGAGAGAATTCACGCTTTGGTCGTCAATAATTGATAGGGTAAAACTTTATAGCCTATAACTCCGCAAGTATACGGGCCGTACCAAGTAAAAAAGTGATAAGAAAAGTATCGTTCCCATGAGGACTTTGTATCACAAACTTCAGTTAAGCATTAATTTTTACACTTTTGTTTAAGTTGATCAAACCAAATTAAATTTAATTAAAGGAAAAGAAAATAAAAATGAAATCAAAATAAACAAACTACGACAATAATCAAACGAGCAACCCAGTCACTAATCCCTTATTTGTTTCATAAACATTGTTTTCACTAATTTAATTAGCCTTAATATCAATTTTGTTAATCTCGAGTATAAATAGCTGTAAGTGCCTGTCGGTCCACTTACAACCCTCTATTGAGTATAATTTGTTATGTTATAATTTGTTATGTCTAATATAATTACTTAAGAGGCAACATAACTCGGATGCACTCTTCAACAATTATATGGGGTAATTAGGTATATGTCTATCCTAATCGTAAATTAAATCGTAATCTAATCCCATATTACTTAATCTCGAGCTTAATTAAAATTCTCTTCGTCAAGGTAAATCATAATTCTCAAATTCATATTCAATGATGGCGAATCACTAATTAGATACAACAAAACAAGATTAAGTAACCAAAATTAATATTAATTATAACTAATTAATAAAAACAAAGTCTAATACACACCTATAAGTTCAAAGTTCCTCTATCCAAAGAGAAATTAGCCAAACATGGCTTTAACAAAAACCATCACACCACAGAAAATTAAAAGTCGATTCAAACAACAAACCAAAAGAAAAGCATCAAGGAATCAAATCTGTCAAACCACTCCACTGCAACAAAGGTTGTTCAGCTTCTCCGTTCTTTTCTTTTGTTCCGTCCGAATCTGCCTTTGGAGCTTCCAAATCACGACCGTGGTCCGAGATGGTGAGGGAGAGATATGAAGTTGGATGGTGGTGGAAGAAGGGTGGAGGTAATGCTCACGGTGACCATGGTGGAGAATAACATCGCCGGCAAGATGGGAAGGAGAAGATCAAAGGTCCGGAGTCGCGGCGCTATCTGTTCTTCTTGTTCAAACCGTGCTCTCTCCTCCTTTCCAAATTGTGCGTCTCTGTTCTCTATATCCCACCTGTGTCGCCTCTGCCTTTTTTCCCAAGTCGTGCACTGTGCGTTTTTTAGGTCTTTCTTCCAATTACATCTCCAAACGGTGTGCATCTAATTCTATTCGCTCAAGTCGTAGTCTCCACAGCCATTTAAATCCTTATCTTCAATTGGATTCTCCTTCCCACGTGAAGACAATGCTTTTTAGTTTTTTTTTTTTTTTTTTTTTTTTTTAAATTTTCAATTAGTGGGCCCACATCTATTCCAATTCTCTTTCCATTCAATTGCCGTATCATCTCCTGGTCATGGTGAAAAAGAAAAAAGAAAAAATAATAATAATAATACTTAAAACCTCAACAAAATCTCCTAAATAATGTGCTAAATTGGTATTTTGTCAGAATCTTTAATAAATCTCTTTAATTTAGCATTGATGACTCCACAGATATATTAAAATATATCTCAAATCTATTAAAAATGGGAAGTCATCAATAATTTCAAGAAATCCTTGTTCCCACGTCTTGATGCGGGGCCCAATTATGCAAAGCTCATGGAGCTGCACTTTTCAAAAGTAAAGGTCGGGCTTCTAGCAGAAATGTTCGTGATTCCGGAGCTTCATCAAAGATCTGACAATAATGCAAAGCAGAAGAATGAGAGGAGTGGTGATGATAACGAAGAGAATATTCTTCACTTGGTGCAGAAAGCTTTCTTCTTCTTCTGCAAGTTTCAAGGTCTCATTGTTGACATGATATACCGCTTCAAAGACCGCCTCGACAGCCAGAAATATTTTCAAATTCAAACGCCGAAAAAAGCTCTCATGCTAATAGAAATTAAGCTCAATTTCATGTATGAAGTTTTCTACACCAAGGCCTCGGTGATTCGCCAACATTGGTTCTGGTTCTGGGCGAATCTGTTTCCTTAATGTTAATTATGGCCACTCTAGTACTCTTCATTAAGGAAGAAAGGCATGGTAATGATTTCAACAAGTTGGATGTTAGGGTCACTTATGCGTTGATGTCTGGCGCTCTGTTCCTCGATGTCATGGCTCTTGTCATGCGGGTTTTCACCGATTACACTGCCACCCTCTCCGACGAATCTCTAATAGAGTCTGGCCAAGCTTCCTGTTACCAAAAATTCCGAATCAGTGCTTTTAAATGTCTCAATATTGAAAGATTATTAGACGTACTGCTTCCTCAGGTTGAGGAAACCAACTTGGTCAAAAATTGATACAGGAGCTTATGAAGGCTGTGAAAAACTGTCCACCAAATTTATATTTCGAAGATGGTCTGGATCAATCCTGGGTTACACTCTGCTAAAATACTGCCGGCCGAGTCAGTTCCAAGGGTTCTTAATAATCGTCAAGTCCCTTCGGGGCACCTGATACTATTTGTCAAGTCATTCAGCGTATGTGCTTCAAAATCATGGTATCTATACAAGACTTTTTCTATCAACGAGACAAACATTCTCGTTTCAAAGGTTTCCTTGATCAATTGAGGTTATCAGTCCACAAATCCATTCCTCATAGAGCTTTGGGAATATATCTTTGTTAAGCTGAAATACAAATCCGGTGAAACTCATGATATCTTGGCCATTCAAAGAGTATGTTCTGCCAAATGTGAGCAGGTTATCCTGAAAGTGCTACAAAATTTGAAGCCATGCAAGGATCGCAAAAAATTTGAAGAGCAATTAAAAAACTTGAAGCCATATTTGGATCTCAAGGAAGTTCCAGAGCAATCAGAAAGCATGAAGCCATGTGTGGATCCCGAGGAAGTTGCAGATCAATTAAAATGGTTGAAGCCATTTGTGGATCAATTAGAAAGCTTGAAGCCATTTGTGGATCCCAATGAAGTTACCTTTAATGAAAGCCTCCTATTGTGGTGTAACATCCCAAATTTTGGGATTTGAAATTGGAATATTTTATGGAAATTGAAAATGAAATTCTGGCTTAAGATAATTATGGAATAATTATTGAAAATTTAGGCCTATTTTCCCTTAGTTTATTTTGGGAAAAGATAATTCAAATAAGGACTAATTTAGGCCTAAAATTATAGAAATAATTATGAGAGTTAGTTATTGGAATATAAGGCATATTGTCCTGTAAATTAAAAGGCAATCTAGTTGGGAATAATTATTGGCCAGAATTTTTTTTTGGGATGATATTTTATGGTCAAAATAAATTAATTGAGGAAAGAATAGTTCAAGAAATATTCGTGAAGGATAATTTCAGGCTTAAAATTACAGAATTTATATTTTATGGCCTACAAGAATTAACCGAGAAAGAAAATCCTTAAATGGAATTAAGGATTAAATTATAATATTTATCCAGTATTTGGGAGAGAACACACACAAACATACGTAATACTCCCTCCATTCATTAAATTTTTTCAGCCCATTATGTTTACCTTAGCCCAATACATAAGAACACAAAAAACCCATCAGCCTATATCATTCCAATTAATATATATATCATTCCAATTCATTAATTTATTTCAGCTGAACACGTGACAAGCATGTAGGATAGCAAGATATATATAATTACATGCATTCCCATATCTCCATTATCCACTCAACTAGACACTGCGTTAGAGGTCAGCAAGAAAAGAGATTGAGATTATAGCAGAAACAAATCTTGCTTTCGGCTATTCAACTGTACACGCAAACCAGCGGCTCCATGCTTATAAAGTCAGCAAATAGAGCCCCCATGCATCTAGAGCCCCACGCCGGGAACCCCTGTGCATTATTTTCTTGGACCGTTGGCTTTTCTTGCATCAGACCAAACCCTTAGTTCTCTATTTAATCCATGCTCCTTGGCTATTGATCATTCACGTTGCTGCAACCAAAGTTGGGTCCTAAAGCGTGACTGAGAAAGACAATAAAGGAGAAGGGAGTGAACCAAACTGTGACCAATCTCCCCTGCGTTTAGTTCCGAAAACAGAGGTGAGCCTTCAAGCCTTTTTCCTCTTAGCTCCATGAGTCTCCTAAGTAGAACACTACACACTAAAAAAAAAAAAAAAAAAAAAAAAAAAAAAAAAAAAAAAGAGAGAGAGAGAGAAACAGAAACTTGCTGTCAACAAAATACGTGTGTTGTTGTACATATTTTTGCATTTGGAAAGGAATGGAAAAACTTACTGAAAATTTCTACACGTTAATTTTTCTGGTCTTACTGCACGTGGGTTCTGGATAATAACTCTTTATTTTATGAAGTTGAAAAGAGGAAGCTTTAGCAGGTCATTCTCTGGTTGTGGGTGCCGAAACAGAGTATGGCTAAAGCTTAAATATTTCATGCATGAGTTAGTGTATTTAGATTAGTTATCACACGAACCCAGAAACTTGGCTACCCTGAAATATATAGACACGTGAGTTGTGGCATTTAGAAATAAAAGAGTTTAGTTGCATGCTTTTGCCTGGGATATATATATGCGTACGTGGGAGTGAAAGTGATCACCAAAGGCTTATGTATATATGGTAGTGCTTACTATCATATATTAAAATAAGTAGCTCCCAGCGTCATATGTATATATATAACTGATAGCATTGTGTATATATATAAAACAAAAACCAAAACCAAAACCAAAAAATAAAAAATAAAAAATAAATAAATAAACAAGAAGACAAAACTTGCTGTCATCGCTGATATGTAGCGTAGGAGCAGGGGCGGACCTACATGGGGGGCTAGGGGTGGCCCCCGCCACCCTAAAATTACAGAAATTAACCCAAAAATTTTAGAAAATTATATTTTAACCTCATAAAACTTTTATTTTTTCATTTTAGTCCCATTAAAAGTTTCATATAGGGACTCAAGAAAATATTGAAACATTTATAGGGCTGAATGTAATTTCATGAACCTTTAAGTTCTATTCTATAATTTTTGCCCCCCTTGATTTCAATTCCTGGTTCCGCCCCTGCGTAGGAGTATATATATGTATATAAGTTAAGACCTTGCTGATATATAAAATTGCTTGTTGCACACCTATATGTATATCATTGAATATGGGGAAAAAAATATAAGTAATTTGCTGTTACGTGGTCGGTGCATGTTGAAAAGGGGAAAAAAAAATCCAAAGCTTTACTATCATATAATATATATATACACACACACGCATAGAAGAAAGAAGAAAACATAGCTTACCTGACTAAAACTCCAAGGTCTTACGGTTGTGGTTCTCTCTTTGGTGAAGTTAATTTACACTCTGTTACTTGCTATAGTATATGAAAGTGTAGACTTTGGCATTGGCAATGCTCCTTATTTTGATTGTCACACTGCTACATATCATGTGTAGTACAGCTGGCCATCATTACTTTGATTTCAAGATTTTAAGAAATTATCTTTTGGTACAATTCAAATTCTGGTAGGCTTTAAGAGTTTTTAACGATAAACACTAAACTAGAATTATGGAATAAAGGACAATGATATTAAACCTGGGAATGGGTTATAAATTGGTGACATGCTATATGTAAGGATTTGTTCATCAGACTTAGGTGGTCAATAAGAGAGATGACTTCATAACATTTAAATTTTACTATTTTGGTAGTGCTTTTTTTTTTTTTAGCTAGAAAGAGTTGGATTTTATTCAAGTTGATGTCATGATATTTTTGACCCTGGGATGAATATGTATTTTTTGTTTTTGTTGTTGTTGTAGTGGGTCTGAATTTGATCGTCTGATTGACAATAAATACATGAATAACCATAGATTAATCTCAATCAATAAATACCCTTTAAAAAAAACAAGATTATTGTTTGATTAAAAGCAATGACGTTGACCATATACTTTAGGTATATGAATAAATGAGATTAATCATAGATCAATCTTATTATTAATTATTAAACAATAAATGAATAATCTTTTTAAGTATATGGTTAAAAACAATGATGTTTGATATTTAAATTTTAGATGATGAATCTGGGGGAAAACCATACTAACACCTATGAGCGTCATAGTGAATACGTGCATGGGTCCCTATGGATGATTTATTTAAAGTTTTAATGGAACTATAACAAAGTAATTAAAAACTATTGCCCCGTACTTGTAGATTATTCAAGGGTAGGTGTTTATAAAATCCCAAAGCTTGCTGTCACAATAAAGCTTATTCTACTTGGTGTTATTCAGTATTAAACTCCTAATTTACAGTGTTGGAATAGCATATAAGAGTTTAAATTAATTGTCAAAAAATAATAATAAACAGTAAAATAATAATAATAATAAAATAAATAATAATATTATTAGTATTAGGAAAAGGGTTAAGTAATAAAAGAGACAAATAAATAATGATAAATAATACTATTATTTATTAAGAAGGGGATTATTATTTATGGAATTTTTAAGGATTAATTACTATTTTTAATCCTCTAAAAATAATTTGCATAGTTAGTTACTTTGCGATGCAAGAAGTGACTAACGACAATGATAAACGTTTATAGGCATACCTTGTCACCTCTCTTGATCCCAACATCTAACAACCAGTTAAGGATTCAAGTTTGAGGTGGGTAAGCTGTTATCTTATTAGCTTGTATATGTGTATTATATGTATGACTGATCATGGTTGCTAGATGATTTGCATGTGTGTATCCTAACTATGGATTGGGGCTGCGTGTTCCATAGGGCTGCGTGTTCCATAAGGGCTACGGTCCTTGGTCGTTAACCGTGCTGATTCGGTGCGACTTGTTTCTTGTGAATTATTCTATGCTTATACATGTGTTATATCGTGATTTATACTTCATACCTGCATATGAGATTAACTGTTACCCCTGGGGTTCATTCATTTGAACTTCAGACCGCATGAAAGAAACAGGTAGTGGATCGAGATCAAGAGGGAAGATACAGCTATAAGGGTTACAGCAAATTGGACTTTTTGGAAAAATAGGATTAGATAGATTGTATTGTATCGTTTATCATTTGTCCATTTTTGGATTATTGTAGTAAA
This sequence comes from Acacia acuminata, assembly GCA_019022655.1. Taxonomy (NCBI): domain Eukaryota; kingdom Viridiplantae; phylum Streptophyta; class Magnoliopsida; order Fabales; family Fabaceae; genus Acacia; species Acacia acuminata. Next base: position 839,716 of record JAFJYI010000253.1, read on the forward strand.
ATACCCCTAAGGGATCAATTCAAATTGCGAAAAATTTATCCTCATATTTTCGAACTAAGTTATTTTATGAAAGAATTATTCCACAATTAAGTCGTCCAAATCATTTCGATGCCTGTGCGCTATAACTCTGATAAATAAAGGCGCATTATGGATGGGTGTTACATGTGGCACATTGCTAATACTCTTTGTTATTATGCCGTGGATGACACAATGAAGGGACTCAAAAGAGAAATCAGTATGCTTCTCTCAGATTACATGTTATACCTCCTGATTATGCAGCCTAATATGATGTCGGCCATAGCAAGAATCGGACAAAAGTGTTAGTTATGATTAGTTTTGATGATGTCTTATATAGATGTCATTATCTAGAGCAAAAATCTTGTATACTACATTTATCTTCTACTTTGACTAATTCTTATATTTAATGTAGATATGAAGTTTAAACAATAAAGAATGATAAAGAATGCAGATTGAAGAAAGAAGAACATGTTAAATATCATGAGAATATCAATATTCAAGTCTCTGTGATCAAATAGAAGTTGGAACGGCTCAATTCGAAGTTAAAATAAGCAAGTTCAAGCTTTTGGATGAATACTAGTTTGTTATAGGGCATTAATGCAATTTCAGCTTTTTTTTCTCGCATGAATAGTGCCTTGCTCAAAAATGAAAAAGTCCTTGCTCGAGCATGAAAAAATGCCTTGCTCAAGCAGAAGAAAATGGCATGCTCGAGCAACAACGTGTTTTAGCTACTCTGTTCAGCTCTGTTTTAGGCGACCTCTGGTAATTCGACAATATCTCCCAAACCAATAATTGGATTGAAGTGAAACCAATTTTTTTTGAAACTAGACTCCCAATGCGTCATTTGGACATAATATTCAAGTCCAAAGGAGTTCAGATGAGAGAGCTATGATTTTTAGAAGTTGCAACAAAAATCAACGTCACTGTCTAGACCCAGCTTCGGTATTTTGAGCGTATCTCTCAAACTCCAAATCCAAATGAGCTGAAACTGGTGCCATTGGAAACTAGACTCACATACCTTTCCAAAAACATCAAGAGCTTGAAAAACGAAATCAATTGAAGGAGATATGATGTTTTGAAGTTGAGGGTCATTTCAGGATGCTGTAAAAAAAGCTGATCAAGAACAACCTCCATTCATCTGATGACAATGGACGAACCACAATGAGTTTAGAGCTGATTCTTCTTGCATTGAAAGAATACTTAAAGAGCTTTTTAAGAATGAGTTGTTTTCCAAAATTGGAGCTCTATCGAAGACGTTATGCTCATTGGAAATTGGCTATTCACTAGTGCAAAAAAGGGCTTTAAGACCGCCTCATTTAGAGCGGAGAATCGACACCCCGGTCTTAAAGGAATGACCGGTGGCAGTTCCGTAAATATAAAGAACTTCTTGCTTTGGACCAATTTTTCACTTGCTCTTAAAAACATTATTGAGACCGACTAAAGGACAACCGGTCTTAAAAATTGAATTGAAATTTCAATTACTTTATAAAGAGTGTGGATCCTGATGAATTGTCACAAGTCCACTTATACATCTTGAATAATGTTGATGAAGTTCAAGCCAGCATAGCTGCACATAAAGCAGTTGTAAGGAAAGAAAATCATCGAATGACTGAACAAAGGTTGATTAGGGAGCATAACAGAACTTTTGCAAACTGGTTCAAACAAAAGGTCGAGGAGAGGAATGTGTTTCGATACAATCAAATGGTTAGCGAGGTGGTCCTCGAGGTTGATGTCATAAGTTGGAATTCGTATGTGATCAATGGTTATACATTTTACACGAAGTCCCTAGATGATACTGAGCACGTCGAAACGGTGGTGTTATGTTAGAGGCTGAATCTATGAACTTCTCCAGTTCGAAAGACAAGAGCCCTTTATTGGCAGTCATGCCATATTATGGGGTTATTGAAGAGATTTGGGAGGTGGACTATGTGAAAATTAGATTTCCTATTTTCAAATGCAAGTGGGTTAATGTCAATAATGGTGTTCGGATCGATCGGCTAGGATTTACATTAGTCGATGTCAATGGTAGAAGTTTTGGAGATGAACCTTTTATTATGAGACCCTGGCAAAACAACCGTTCTATATCATCGATCAAGAAAATAAAATGTGGTCTCGTAGCTCTCCAAGGAAAGAGGGTCATTGATATTGATGAGGAAATGAATTCAAATTATGGTATTCCCGAGAGTACTCCTTTTTCAAGGGGTCTAGGACATGAACGAAGAAGATGAAGCGGATAATGAACCCGACATAAGAAGTGATCATCAAGAAGGGATATGGGAAGATATCACTTTATAAAAGAATCAATTCTTAAGGTAATATTCATATGCAGATTTCTTTGAAGAATTTAAGGCTTTAACTATATATATTATATTCCTTCTATCTATGTTCATAGTTAATGTCACTGACTATGAATTTTGTTCTTGTTTTATTTTTGTGGCGGGATCCGATCCAAAGGGGCATGTTATATAAGACGATGTTACGTTGTTGGGTGTGGGAATCGGATGAAGGCATGGTGAATATTATTTTGGGCGCATGTATGTTGTACTTGTAACTTATTGTATTTGTAAGTAAGTTATCTTATTGTATGAATTAATTTAGGTGTTGTAGTCATAGTAATCATTAATTAAGAGGCCAAATAGCTCATGGTGAATAATATTTGTATTCTTTTTCCAATTCAATTTATTCAAATAATTGTTCATAGCTTGTAGCTTAAAGTATCGACTTTTATGTGCTGGATTGGGTGGTGGATTTGTGTATATATATAATCAGGAAGAACAATTACAGGGAAAAATTTAGGAAAATTTAGACCGGAAATAATAAGCCGGTCTTAAATGTTCACTTGTTAAGACCGGATGTAATTATATGACCGGTCTTAAAGGTCAGGACCACTTTTGAGTTTTGATATTAAACCCGGTCTTAAAAGTTGGTCTTTTAAGACCGGTATATTTAGACGTCCGGTTTTAAATCAAAATCTTTAAGACCGGATGTATTTATCATCCACTCTTGAAAGTCGGTCTTTTAAGAGTGTATAATTAGTCGTCTGGTCTTAGAAGCCGCTATTTTTCGGATTTGTATGTGTCTTGTCGGTCTTATAATTCCGATCTTTTAAGAGCGGCCTATTTTTTGGCCGGTCTTAAAAGTTGAGCTTTAGGACCGAACAAAAAATATTTCGGCTTCATTTAGTACAACTTTTAAGATCCAAGTTTTTAAATGTCGGTCTTAAAAGAGTTTCTTTAAGACCAGGTTCGAGTCCGGTCTTAAATGGTAGACTTTTAATACCGGCTGGAACAAGACGGTCGCATGTTCGGTCTTACGACCCCTCTTTTGTCCGGTCTTAAAAGCCTTTTTTGCACTAGTGATTGTGCTACCAATACTCTTGTTTCCTGAAAGTCTCTGCATTCTGGAAGTTGAGCTTTGTATTGGAGAGTATAATGCTTATTCATGTATGATCAGAAGCCTCAAAGCAAAGAAGTGGAAATGGACGAGTCATGGTGGAGCAAAAGTTGTGGAGTGTCCGAGCATCATCGAGCTAAGCAAGAAAATTGCAAGTTGAAGAGTCATGCCCGAGCAGATGGTAAAAGCATGCTCAAGCAACATGATTATAACTAGAATCATGCTTGAGCAAGGTATATGTGATACCCGAGCATCATCAGGCTGAGGAAGAATTTGCAAGTTTAAAAGGCTTGCTCGAGCAACATCGGACTCAAGGCAAAATACTTCAAGAAAAAAGGCCATGCTCGAGCACGATAGATAAGGCTGCCCGAGCATCACCGGGTAATGGCACTATGAGCATATTGTAGTCTTGCTCGAGCAGGAATTTCAGCATGCTCGAGCACCATCGATCTAAACAAACAAACAACAGGTTGAAGAGTCTTGCTCGAGCAGAAATGAAGGCTTGCTGGAGCACCATGCTCGAGCAGAGATAAATGCTTGCTCGAGCAGCGTCGATTAACTTGAACTGCTCACCTCTGTCTGGCCTTTGCCCCAGCATGCCCTTATAGCTAGCTCGAGCATTGGCAATATGCTTGCTCAAGCATGGAGTCTTTCTTGCCCGAGCAACAGTGTTAGAGAACATTTTCCACAAGACTCCAGAGATGTTTTCCCGAGCATACTTTCAGTGTTGCTCGAGCATCAGCGATAGAAACCAATTTATAATTACACCAGGAGAAGCTTGCCCGAGCAAGCATGGTTTTGTTGCTCGACCATAGGAAGCTACTTCACTTTTTCAAATATTTCTTCTACTGGTTGCCCGAGTATACAAACAAGGATGCTCGAGCATGATCATCCTGTTTTCAAAATCACCGTCTACGTAAATCTTAAATCATCGTATGTGATTTCGTTTCTACCTATCATTGCTCATTACTATACTTAAATGCTTTTAACAATTTTGTTAATGAGTCTCGAGTGATTTACTCACAAGTTAACAACAGATTTGAATAAATCAAATCTTGTGTCAGAAACATTAAATGTTGTTACCAAAATCCATGATATCTCGGTAACCACTTCTCTGATCAAAGTAAAGCAACTTCTGATATTCCGTCTGCGCATTAAATGCTATATCTTAACGGTCAATACAAAAGGAATGAAGAATGTTGCTAAGACCAAGATTCATTGATGGCGATTATACAAACGCTTCGACGCTAACAGTCATTTTGAAGAAGACTCAACGACTACATTCAAGCTTCATCAATGGCTATTAATACAACACTCAAGATGGAGCATTAATGAAGTCAATGTTAAACATTCTTTGATTAAAGTTGGATTAGAGCTCAACGATCAAAAAGCAACAAAAGCTTCAACAGCTACTTCCAACTGATCTCCAACGGTCGAATGCTCGCAACAGTCGAAACTCAAATACCTATAAATTGTGAAGCCTTCAAACCGGAAGAGGTGACAATTGATGAATGAATCGACGAAGCCAATGAAATGATTTTACTACTTCACCGTTCGATAGTTCATACACTCTGTTTCTCAATGTTTATATAGTTTACAGTAGAGAGTGAGATGATCGATTATGTACTTCAGTGATTATTATTCATCTACTCTGTGAGAGAGTCTAAACAATTATTTGATTATCTGTTTAGTGATTAAATCTCAAGGTTGTGGAGCCTTTGAGAGTGGGTGTACAGTTACAACTTGTAAGGGGGAGTGAGTCCTAGTGTGAAAGGATCATCCTGTACAGAGTGTGTAATTGTATCCTCACAGTGTGTAAGGGGGAGTATTTCGGTAAGAGATTGTAAAGGCTGCACAAGTGCCCGACTAAACTTGTGAGGTTGTAAAGGCTTTCTCTTGTGCCCGGTTAAACAAGGAGATAGTGGATTGAAAATCTCAAGTGGAGCTTGGGGATTGGATGTAGGTCAAGGATTGGGCCGAACCAGTATAAATCTCAGTTTGCATATTCTCTTCCCTAAACTCTTACATTTCCAACATATATGTTTGAATGACTGATTGTTGCTTTATAAACTAATACTTGTCATTCAAACTACTTTTAGTAAGTTGTGAAAAGATTTTCAAAGTTATTTAAAGTTTTATCAGACACCCAATTCAACTCCCTCTTGGGTGATAGCCGACTCTTCATTTGGTATCAAAGCGAGGCTCTTGTTTAAAGGACTTAATAGTCTCAAGAGTTGTCAATGGCTGATTTTGGGTATTGTTCATTTTCAGAAGGTTTCGATTATACCATTCCACCATTTTTCAAACATGTTGATTTTTGGTTTTGGAAAGCTAGAATGACATCGTTTATAAAATGTTTTAATTTTGATATGTGGAATGTTTTTATAAATGTCTTTGATTTCAAACCAAGAAAGGATTGGACTAAAAAGGAAAAGAAAATGTTTTCACTGAACATTAGAGCAATGAAAATTTTATATAGTGCTTTAACCGAAAATGATTTTGAGAAAATCAAGTTTTGCTCTAGTGCTAAAGAAATCTAGGATACTCTTGATTTTATATATGCCTCTAATAACTGTGTTGAAGTTGAAAGTGTTGACAGTTCATCTGAGACTTTGAGTTTTACATCTACGTTTGATGAACAACTAGAGAATGAAGAAGGAGAAATCATAGAATACCTTCATGATCCAGTCAGCACAAAACAAGAGGAAGAGGATTCCCAGGAAGAGCTCATAGACGATTATGATCAATTATTATCTCGAGCTCAAGATACACATATGATAAACAATTCCAATTCTTCTTGTGTAGTTAAGAAAAATGATTTTGAACAATTGCATAAGATTGCTTTTCAACCTCTTACTGATTCTATTTTGAAAAACAAAAATGTTTTCAATCATGCTGTAAAATCATGTGGGAAGAAAGAATTTACAAATATGTGTTATTTGATATTGCATCCACTCGACCAGCACAATATTTGTAAAACTGTTCATAATAAGCATCATTCTGTTATTTGCAATTATTGTGGAAAATCTGGCCATATTTCTCATACATGCTATATTAGGAGAAATTATAATGTGAGAAAGTAGATTTGTTTGGGTTCCTAAAGGACAACCAAGGTCCAATACTAATGATCAAGGACCCAAGTATAAGTGGGTACCAAAATATCCATCTAGTACTCCATGTGTGTAGGATGATTTGAATATCAATGGACATTGAGGTATAGACAAGAGGAAGAAGAAGCCAAGAGTTTCTCATGCACCAATGAAGAAGATCATAGCATCTATATCAAGCAAGAGAACTCTCAGGGCACCCATTGCTAGAACAACAAGGATCTATTGTGCACAAAAGAAAAGTTTCTTGCGGTCTATATCTTTTGAGAGAGCTTTGTTAGTTCTCTATGTGTTTTGATGATGCCTAACAATTGTATTAAGTGATAAAAATAATTGACAGAATCTTTGAGTTGTTGAAATATGTTTAGAAAATGAGTAACTCAAGTTACTGAGTATAACTCAAGTTACTGAGGACTCAGAAGATTAAATTTATTGTTCAAAAGTAACTTAAGTTAGTAATTACAACTCAAGTTATGATTTTAAACAAAATCAATTTTTGCAAGTGTGATAACTCAAGTTACCACTTAGTAACTCAAGTTATAAACTATACTTGTCTATTTCAAAAGCTCTTCGCGATATCAGATTTTAACCAACTGATATAACTCGAGTTATCTGAAGCATAACTCGAGTTACAGGCTCATCAGAAAACTTTACTGATATGCGTTACTGATATAACTCGAGTTATAGAGAATAACTCGAGTTACGAAAATGCCAAATGCTCTCGGTCTGAAATTTGTGTTAACATAACTCAAGTTATGAATTGTAACTCAAGTTACTTAAAAGAGAATTTCTTCTCGGTCTGAAATTTGTGTTAACATAACTAAAGTTATGAATTGTAACTGAAGTTACTTAAAAGAGAATTTCTTCTCAGTCTGAAATATATGTTAACATAACTCAAGTTATGAATTGTAACTCAAGTTACTTAAAAGAGAATTTCTTCTCCGTCTGAAATATGTGTTACCATAACTCAAGTTATGGATTGTAACTCGAGTTACATAATTCAAGGAAATCTCTGTAACTTTTTCTGTGCTATGAAGCAACTCGAGTTACCTTATACAACTCGAGTTAAGTATGAAATCTCTTCTTTGGTTGATCTGATGCAAATGTAACTCGAGTTAAGATGCATAACTCGAGTTGATCTTGCAATTTATTCAACTATTCTCTGAACATGACTATAACTCGAGTTACTCATGTGCAACTCGAGTTATTTGAATCAGTTTTCGAATTCATCGTTCCCGTAATCTGAAATCTTTTCATTATGCATTGGGTACTTGATATTATTGGTTCTTATCATTTCTAACCAAGTTTAATAGTTTGCTAGTAAGTTTTCAGACATGATTAACATATTTAAACTTCAAATTATCATAAAGCTAGATTGTGTCAGAAGCATTAATTGCAAAGCAGAGACACTCACCATTTTGGCAAGGAACCTTCTGAGCAAGCGAAAAGCATTCCAGCTGTTCCCTAGACAACATTTTGAGTGTGTTTCAACGGACAATTTGAATAAAGAATGTCAACGGAGAATAACAGACGAATGTCGGAAGCATACGAAGAGACGGAGCAACGTAATCTCAACGGCTCATTTAATCTCGTCTCAACGGTCATAAATGCTATCATCTATAAAACCCGAAGCATTGAAGTCTCCAACCACCGAAACTCGCGCATTCAATTAGCAATTAAGTTCATTTCTTGTTTCAACTCAAAAAGCTAATATCTTCAGATATATTAATCTTCAGTGTTTATTTATCTACTCTTTCAGAGAGTTCTCTATTGATTATCTATCTTGTAAGAATCTCAAAGTATTGAGACTTTGGGATTGGGTTATTTGATTACAACTTGTAAGGGGGAGTAAGTTCTAGTGAGAGAATTACTTCGTGAGTTACAGAGTGTGTAATCATTTGAGTTAGTGAAATCCGGAGAGTCCGGGATTTGGACGTAGGTCAGGGATTTAGACTGAACCGGTATAAATCGCTTGTGTTCATTCTTCTTCTACCTTACTCTGTTCATCCCTGTTTTGTTATCTTCAAACAGAGCATTTTCGGAAGAAAATTTGATATCCCTAATTCAACCCCCCTCTTAGTGATATTCCCTCTTTCAAGCTTTGTCGACACCCTTAGGAGAATATATGAAGAATCAGTGGGTAAGCAAAGTCAATCCTCCAAATACCTAACGTAAAGGTATACAATGGTAAAACCTCCTCTACCATCTGAAATATACATTGAGATTTTATATTTTGTAACCTTAGGAATGAGCATTGAAAACAATCCTCTTTAATTGGGTTTTCACATCCTAATTTATTTCTCTAAGGGATTTCAATGTTCAATAATCTAATTCTTTATATATACATGATGATTTGAAAAGAAAGTATTTCTTTATGCATAAACTCATGATTAATTCACTGTGCTTTGTTGTTCTGAATTGATTATATTCATAAGAGCATGTGAATTTTATTTTGATTCCTACAAACCAACGATGATTGGATCCAAGTAAGGTTGGATATCAAGAAAGAAAAAGATTTATACGGTTTTGTAGGATGAAAAAAAGGGGCTTCTCAAGAATGCAACTATATAGAGAAACAATTCGACTCTTGAGGAAGTCAAAGAAGCAATTGTTGATGTTGATGGTGAAAGTCGGAAAAGGAGTTTTCTACATCAATCCGTCTCAACCAAGCAAGATACTATAAGGACAAGAGGAATTATGGTGATATCTAATTCTTACCCCATACTGTAATTATATATTCATTCTTGGGTAATGAATACTTGTCCATCATTGCATTCCATTAGCAATCAATCATTTATGTAATGTACTAACATATGTTCAATATATAGATTTACATATTAGAACAGATTATATAATGCTCTTCAATTGTCTTTTTGCAACTCAGAGGATATTTAATATAATGAACACAATAATATGGATTGTAAAATGAGCAAAAAAACATAACTAATAGTTGCAAAAAACCCACTCAACTTGGTGTTGTAGGTCTATTTGGAACTTGTCTAACATCTATGCTATGTATGTGTGTCTTGTATTCGTTTCCATCGCAGGTTGAACCTTGTAATATATGTGGTAGTGTTGATTTGCCAGAATTAATGCTATTTGCTCCAAATGTAATGTATTACATATGTTCACAAGCTACATTGCTTTTGTAGAAAATAAATAATCCTGGAACACCACCACAAATAACACACATATCGACTACTTCTCAAGCTCTTCATGCTCTTTTTTGTGTATTAAGTAATCATTAGGGCATATCCAAATATTTTGCACACTCAAAGTGAAAAAACAAAATCCATATACAATAACTACAACAACCACAAAGAATATCGACCAAGCAAAAAAAGAAAATCATACTCAAGGTTTTAACATTTATGTGGATGTAAGACCAAAAAATATGAACTTTTAATGAGGGTTTTGAAAAAGAATTGAAAAGGAGTAAGCATCAATGTTTCAATAAAGAAAAAGAATGAAGAGCAACAGGATCAACGATTGAAACATCCATGCAAGCAAAGACAATCAAAGAAAACACTCATAGAATAGGGCTAGCTTTTTCTCAAACATGAGAGAAAAACAGTTAAAACAAAGAGGGAAAAACCCACAGAAAGGAATACTAAGCCATCCCAATAGTGAAGAGAGATATCATGGCGGATGGAGCCAATAAAGAGAGGAAGAGAGCGCATGTGAGATGAAGCTTGAGTGCAAAAGTGAGTATAAATACATGTCAAGGAGGCTCAAACAGCGACCTCAAGAAAATTTGGCAAAAGGAATTTTTGACAACTATTTTATATATAACAGTCGTCCATATTAGTAGCTGTGAATGAGAAGAAAAAAGTATTATGCTAGGAGTCGAAATATGTTTTTGTAGTAGTTGTACAACTGTTATTTTGAACACTATCGTTTATATATATATACACAAAAAAATTTATACGATGTCGGTGAGGTTCAAACTATTGACCTAGGTATACAAGCCATGAAATTTTCCACAACTTTTATAATAAACAGTCATGGTATTATAAAACACAACTTTGAACAACAATTATTTAGAAGACAATCGCTATATATATACAAAAAAAATTATACGATGTTGGTGAGATTCGAACCCTCGACCTCAAGTATACAAACCATAAAATTTTCCACTACGGTTTGTAATACAAAGTCATGGTATTACAAAATAAAATAGTTTTGACTACAGTTTTAAAGGAACTAGTCATTGTGTTTCTTTTTGGGCTGAATTTAAAATGACCTTGTTTCTTAAATAGTCGTTGATAGGTTATTAACGACCAGTTGTTTAAACCAGTCATTGAATATTGAAACAAAATTTCAAAAATGTCACCACCTCTTTTTCTATGTCTGGTTTCAACTGAACAGTCGTTAATTAGGCATCGTTAAATCTATTTTGTAGTAGTAGTGATAGGATAGCTTTTCCTACCCGGCCTTTCCATATAAACCAAAAATGCCAACATTATCTTCTTTAATACTCTTCCATACCTTAAATAAATATCAAACCTGCTAATCCCACTACTTCATCATGGCTTGGGTGGTATTGGGCGTTGCAATTTAAAATTTTCGCTAACTTATCTATTCTTGAGCACGTTAGCTGTTTTCTTTCCTAGTGTGTAGCTTGAGTTAAAATTTATTTGGGTAACATTCCTTAGGCTTTGTCTTGAATGTCTTTGGCTTCGTCAACTTGAATTACTATTATTTACTATGTCATGTATAAATTATTAATGAACTCTTTTTTTTTTTCTTTTTATGGAGTAGCTAGAAGTTAAAAACATTTTTACTGCCAGACAATTATACTGATTTTTTTATTTATTTTACTCTTAGAAATATTTTCATGAATGCATCACGTTTCATTTATATTTGGCAACCAAAAGTTAGCTTTTAAACCCCAAACAATTACCATATCAAGTTAAAACCGTGAAAATTTTCGTTTATATTTTCGTAAGAATATTCTTTTAGCCTTATGTGACGTGAAACAAGTGAATTTTAGAGTTTTAAGGAATGAGTTTAATTTATCCTATGACTCTAGGTCTTTTACATCAATTTTCTTCTACTCCCTCTGGTCCTAATTATAGGACTAAGTTAACTTTTTTGGCGAAATTAATGAAGCTAATTAAATTAGCTTAGAGTAAATTTTTTTCTTCAAACTAAATAGTTTGACTAATAAACTAATATATAATCTAAGAAAACACAACATATGAAATGATTAAGTAACTTATTTAGCTTCCTTAATCTCTCCAAAAAAAAGTCAACTAGATCTTATAATTAGGACCGGAGATAGTATTATTTTTGTAGTTTCCCTTCTCTAATGCCTATCCTATATTTTCTGAATTTTTCATGGCATGTTGATTGATGAATATACATCATGTAAAACACTTCAAAATTTAATTATATTTTAAAAAGAAAATAAAGCTTGGAAGCACTACCTGTTGAACGTCGTCAACTTTTTTCAGCCATCTATCGATTTCTTGTGCTCTTTGCATCCCTCCTGCGTTCTCATCTTCTTCATGTCTTGTTTTCAAATCTATTTCATGCTTTGAAGATCTTCCCATTTATCTTTCAATGACCCCAAATTCTCCACCAAGTCATGAATACAAGCTTTCCTGGCACAACGACAAAGATACAAGGTAATTTCCGAAATGATTCCCCCAACTTTCTCCATGTACCTCCCACTTATCTCCCAAGAAATAATGCTAAGCCTTCATTCCTCCAAAAACACACAACAAAATGTACAAGATAGAGTACTTTCTTTTATCTGAAAAATAATCCTATATCCACTGCATAATCTTTAATTTAGAGCTTGCCTCTTAGTTCCAAGAGATCCCCATTTATGATCAGTTGGCTAGCTACGCATTTGGCACAATTTATAAGATTTTAAACAATGATGGATGATCTTTTGTTTAGGAAAAAATTGGAGGCATCTTGTTCTTGATTCAACTTTAATTTTTCTTTTGGTTAGGCATTGATTATTATAATTTGATCTGCTTTTGCTTTAATTTTTTTAATCTGTAACGCTGATATTAGTGAACAAGTTGGGTATCATCATCATCTTGTCATACATTGAAACGATGATTCCTTTCGTTTGTTATTAAAAAGGAATACCTTCCTTCCTTTGTGTAACACCAATTATGTACTACTTATTATGTCTATTAGCATATAGTAATTAAGAATTCTAATAGAGTTTATAGTGTGATAGAGCATTTGAGATGGTTGAGGGCATGGGACGGATTCACGTGTTGGATTGGGGGGGGGGAGGGGGTAAGTCCCTCCCTTGAATTTGGGATTTTTTTAAAAGAAAAAGTTTATAATTAATATATGTTTGAATGATTACCCACCCTTAATATATCAAGACCGCACTTCATAATCGATGGGGGATTAATGGTTGAATGATTTTTTAGTGCCTTATATTGAAAAAGATATATTTGATAGCATTGATAATTAGGCAATTATGATAGAATTTCAAAAAATAAGGCCTAGAAGAATGACATAGTAATTATTTTTATTGTAATATAATTTTGTTAGTAAAATATATGTACTTGAATTTATTGAGTGCCCACCCTTCATTGTAATTTATGTAGCTACATTTCTAACAACACTTAGCCATACTTTTCTAAATGACAGGTTTATAAAATAATTGCATCTCTTATTACATCATCAGTATTCACTTGATTTCATGAATATTTTTTTTATATTCTCTTTTTTTTTTTCTTGTTTATAGTCTTTTGTTTTTTAATACATTTAAAACTTTCCTTTAAAAAAAAAAAAAAAATTTTTTTGGGGGCACCGCCCTCGAACCCCGAATCTCCCCGCCACTAATGCCCTCCCCTCAATATTTTCTCGGATCCGCCCCTGGTTGAGGGAATGAGTAACTAGTAGTATGTAATTACAAGTCTAAAAACTAGTCGCAGATAATAGCAGTACAATCATTCAAGTATTCAGTCAGCTAAATAGTTAATATATAGTATGATACAATCCGACAAAAAATTTAAATTCCTTCCGTGTCTCACTGTCTCCTCACAGCCTTATATGTGTTGCTTACCTCTTGCTCTAGATCCTAACCCTGAAGCTATGGTTAAGTCTGAGATTCAACAAGATTGAATCTTAGAGTAACAGTTAACCTCATATGTAAGTATAAATAATATATGATAGATAGATATTCACAATTTGGAAAAAACAATACAACATTAGCAAACGTAACACAATCAGAATACATGGCACACAACAAATGCAATTTTAACGGTGAAAGCTCATAAAGGTGCTAAGTACACATGTCTGCAGGCACAAGTCCTCAGCGTTAAGAAAGTAAGCATGCAACATTATTATATAAAACAATAATCCACAACTAGCTAAATAAAACGCATAACCTAAGACTCAGTCTTGGTCACGTGTCCACAATCATGAATCAAACAATCATATATAGGCACACAAGACACATGAGATTAGAGTTACCATACATAATCGTACATTTCTTCGTGTAGTTAGTAAAACGCTTGTCCTTTGAAAACGATTTCCGGACTTCTCGGAAATCCTATAATATTACAATTGCACTATTTTTTTTCATATTTTATATGATATTATAATAAATACCATATTACTTATTATAACATCCAAAGGGTTATTTCCACTACTTTTTTCCTTTTACCTTAGTGGATAAATTATCCAATTGTTAACCTTATTTCTTCTTAATTTGAATTTATTACATTTCTACCAAGATTTTTCAATAACTTTCAAAAATCATTATTAAATGCAAACAAATCAAATGATGTGCTTCCAAAGCCCAAATGACCATTGACATGTGTATTTTTATGGAAAAATATTTCTAGAAACTTGAAAAATTCGAGTCATTCCCAGTGTAATTAGTTTTCACCGTTGTTCAAATCATACGTCTAGAAACATGAATCAATTTGAAAAATCCATATCTTTTTGTACAAAACTATAAAAATTTCTTGTGACCTATCCAAAGAAATATCTTTCTCTCTACTAAAGTTTTGGAAAATTTCAGGATTTTTAGACATCATTTGATTAGTTAAAATCCACGCACAATCACTACTATTCAGATTGAACTTCCAGGAACATAGTCACTACTACAAAAAGTGGATATTACTTCCCTGAAAGACATCCTTATTTTAAAAAAGGAAGTAAAAAGTATAAGGGGTGGCATTTTCGTAATTATTTGGCTGAATATTGAGCCTTAGGCGTCCGAAACTAACATCGGGACGCCAAAATTGAATTTTAGGAGTCCTAAAATTAATTTAGGACTCCTAAAATGAATTTTTTGGTGCGTATTGATGAATTTTTTGGCGTCAGATATTTTTTTGACGTCCTAAAAATAACATCAGGATGCCAAAATTGAATTTTAGGAGTCCTAAAATATATTTAGGACTCCTAAAATGAATTTTTTGGCGCCAAAAATTTTTTTGCCGTCCTGAAAATCAATCAGGACACCAAAATGGAATTTTATGAGTCTTAAAATATATTTAGGATTCCTAAAATAAATTTTTTGGCGTATATTAACTAATTTTTTTGGCTCCAGAAAATCAATCAGCGTCCTGAAAATTAAATCAAGACGCCAAAATAACATTTTTTGACGCCCTAAAAATTAAATCAGTACGCCAAAATGAATATTTTGGGCGTAGGAATTTCAATTCGGGATCCCAAAATAGATCACGTGATCCTCGCTGTAGGCCTTCTCCTCTGTAGCGTCATTTTCCCTCTTGTCTTTTCATCATCTCATTTCATTTCAACTGCACGCCTTCTCTTTCTCTCCTCTGCACACCATCTTCTCTTTCAATCTGCACGCCATCTCTCCCTAAGAGTGTTAGAGGAGGGAAGAATCTCAATAGTTGGGGTAAGTGGAGATGAAGATGGTAAGACAATTGTGGCAGGTGTGGATGAGGGAATTGGAGAAGGGAAAATAGTGAAAGTGGAGCTAAATCACCAAGAGTGAGGTGAATTGGGGATTTTAAAATCTTTTTAAAACTGCTCTGTATATACCAGCGAAAACAGAGATGAACAGAGTAAGAAGGAGAAGGGCAAGACCCACGAATTTATACTGGTTCGGTCTAACCTCTTGACCTACGTCCGGTCCCGGACTCTGGGTTTTTCACTATCACAATTGATTACACACTCGCACTCAAGAGTAGTTCTCTCACTAGAATCCACTCCCCCTTACAAGTTGTAATCAATGCACCCAATCACCAAGTCCCCAGACTTGTGATTATTTACAATAAATGTTTTATAGATAAAATCTCTCTCTAAGAGTATATAAGAATGAACATTGAAGCTTAATGTATCAGAAGACACAATACAAGTGAAAACAGAAAGGTAGTTGAAGAACTTTGAATGCTATGCGTTTTCAGTAGTTGTGTTGGTTGAGAAGACTTGAATGCAGCTCTATTTATACTAAGAGAGCATTAAATGACCGTTGTGATGTTGATTATAACCGTTGCCTTCATTAGACAAGGTTCGGTTCAGTTTTAGGTCTTCTCTCTCTAAACTTCACTTAATCCATTTGTCCTCGGGTCCGGGGGTGACTCTCTGCAAATTTATCCGTTGGAATAGCAGCTGCTGGATGTGGAAAACATTCTTTAATCCTTTGCAAAGCGTGTACAGATAGATTAACCAAAAGTATGCAACTTTCTGGGTTTGCCATTAATGTGTTGACATCACTTTTACTTTTGCTTTAAACCTTCAATAAACAACCTCTAATTTACCTGAAACTCACCAATAAAGTGGTTAAACATATCTAGAAACATTAGAGATTAATCATAGGAAGTATTAAGATCAAACAAGAAAGTTTCAGGAATTCGCAGAATTTGAAATTCTGAAGCCACGCAGAAACCTCGAGGTTTGTTCTTCAAACCTGGAGGTTTTACAAGGTTGTAGAAAGCGTTAGTCTCTTTGCCTGTCAAAATCTCGAGGTTTATCAGAAACCTCGAGGTTTCACTTTGAATGTGAAACCTTGCAAAATCGCGCCAAGAGCAAACCTGGAGGTTTTCTAGAAACCTGGAGGTTTTCAAAAGTCAGTGAAAAGTCGTTTGCTCTCGGATCCGAAAACTCGAGGTTTTCACCAAAATCGAGGTCTTACTTAAACGTTGAAATTCTGAATTTTGGGCCAAAATAAAAACCAGGAGGTTTAAGGAAAAACCGGAGGTTTTGAAAATTTGGAAAAACACAAAACCTCTCTTCCTGGGCAAACCTCGAGGTTTGTCAGAAACCTCAAGGTTTCTCATAATCTTGAGAAAATACTATTTGAGCTCAAACTGGAGGTTTCCCATAAACCGGAGGTTTAAAACCGGCGAAACCCGAGCTTTTCGGTAGGCCAAAACCTCGAGGTTTCTTGCCAAACCTCGAGGTTTCACACAATTTTGTGAAACCCAGATTTTTCAAGTTAAAACGGAACCTTGAGGTTTTAAGGCATAAACTGGAGGTTTTCAAGTGTCCAAAACTTAGGAGACTCTCTGTAAGAGTAAACCTCGAGGTTTGAACAGTAAATCTCGAGTTTTTTCATTTTCGAAAAAATGCCGAGAAGTCTCGTTTGATAAAACCTTGAGGTTTCTCTGAAACCTCGAGTTTTGCTCAGTCCAGAACACTTGAGTACTCCTCTGTAAGGCCCAAACCTCGAGGTTTTTGTGCAAACCTCAAGGTTTCTGTGCAAACCTCGAGGTTTGCTCTCACAGTGAGATTTACAGCAACTGAGAGCAAAACTTCCTACTTTGTTTACAATCATTGGAGATCATCAAAACCCTTAGAGAACTAACAAATAGGAATGGACGGCTCAAGTGAAAAGGCTGGAACCTGAGGGCTAGTGAAGGTAAGGGTAAAGGAGGGAGAGGAGGAGGACTCAGGGTCAGCCTTTGGATAAGAGGTGCTTGGACCAACAGTAGACCCAAAAGCAGAAGAAGACCCAATGTTGAGATGCTTCATGATCTTGTCCACTTTGTCACTTATGAGCGCATTGGTGACCATTTGGGTAGACAATTTGGCATCAAGGTCGATCATGTGATCAAATAGTTCACCATATAGACCAGCAAGACCAACAATCTTGTCCTTCAGCTCATTGCTCTGTCCGAGATGCTTTCAACTTGCTCTTTCATAGCATCCTGAGCATCAATCATCTCATTGTTCCCTCGGGTTAGCTCTGCCACTAGTTTGCCCATCTCAAACTCTATTCTGATGGACATAGCAGCAAGAGCAGCATCAACAATGGCTTTGACTTTGGACTCAAAATCAGATAGGACAGATGACTGAGGGACAGACTGAGCCTCGTGAGCTTGAGCCTGAGATGCTCTGGCATAAGATGCACGTGATCTTGAAGGAGCTCTTGATTGACCCGAGCCTTCACCTTCAAAGATGATCTTCATGCAGTTTAGTTGGGATTTGCCAAACACAGCAGGTGTCTTGAAAGAGTTTGGAGGACCAAGATACCATATCTTATGATAGAATAGAATCACCGAGATAAGGGATGGAAATGGGATATGGGAAGGTCTTCAGGAGGCGAATTTTAATTTTACCATCTCTTGAAAGATCCAGTGGCCGAGATTGATGGGAACTTTCTTGACAAGAGTGGCAAAGAGAGGATAATCCTTTCTTGTAAAATATGTATAGTTTCCACCCTTTTGGATAAAGTTCCTTGAGTAAATATACCATAGGACTCTATTGATTGGGGGCATTGACACTGGAGAGAAGGATAGAGTATGAAGCTGAGATTCTGGGACAGGTTCATTAGGTCTGAGCAATTTGAAGATCTCATTGTTGCTAAATTTAACTGTAGGCACAGGAGGTGGGTTGGCAATTTTAAGAATTGTGTTGATGATTGAGGCAAAAAGGGTGAAGGTCACACCTTTGACAGTGGTGGAAATTCTCTCTTCATCCAAATTGCCCTTAGAATCCAATAGGTTGTCATAGATCATGTTGAAATAAAATATTTTTATAATGTTGGGAGTGTATGAAGCAGAGATGGAAAGGAAGGTCTCATAATCCTTTAACTAGGGAGATAAATCCAGACTACACTCATCTCTTAATTTACCCAAATCAACAGAGACCGAGGGGCAAAACTCCTTGTTTAGAAAGTAGTCCTTGAATCTTGCAGCCGCTTCAGTTGACAAAATAGAAGCAGTAGAGCAAACCTATATGGAGGAGTGGGATGATTGTAGATTTCTTCGATGGCATTTGCTATAGCAGGAGGCTCTTCCTCGGTTGCTCAGTAGGAGAAGTAGGGATTGATGAAGTTGCGCCTTTCACAGTGGCTGGCGATGCAGAGGAAATCTTAGATTTCTTTGGTTTGGGTGGCTTAAAGGTCTTAGAAGCCTTCCTCTTTCCTTTGCCCTCGACTGGTTCTTGATCATGGCGCTTTTTTGAGCGAGTCTCCGAGGGTTCCTTGAATGAAACCCCTTTTGATTTAGGTGAAGCAGCAGGGGCACTCTTCGACTTCTCTGAGACACCCTTTGATTTTGGGGATGATTCAAGGATTTTGTCACTAACTCCCTTGATCGATCAATCCACCCCATAGTGGTAACACTTTGGGGTCGTTTTCACTCTCTTGGATCAAGTAAGAGGAGCAGACACAGGAGAGAGTTCACCTTCAGGGTTTTGATCATCGCGAGTTGGTTTTGGGGGTTGATTCGAATCCATTTCTAGGGTTTGTGAGAGGGGTTTGGACGAGAGCGATGGGAATCAGAGAGATGAGAGAAAAATACTAGGGCAGACTCAAGTTTTGAAGCAAGTGTAGATGAATGGGCATAGTGACACATATTTAAATTGACGCGACAAACTCGAGTTTTCACTAATAAACTTGAGTTTTTATAAACTCACTTACCTGGACTTCAAAGGTGTAAGGTGAACCTTTGAACTTCCGCGACCAAAACTCGAGTTTTCACTTACAAACTCGAGTTTTCACCATTCTTCAAAACATGGTTGCTCTGCATCGATGGGAACTCGAGTTTTTCAAATTCTCCGAAATCAAGGTTGCTCTCGACCCCGACAAAACTTGAGTTTTGTTCCCAAAACTCGAGTTTGCTTTCCTTGACAAACAAACATCGAATTTCTCACATCCCGTATAAAACATAACTAGATACTCCGATGCTTAAGTTAGTAACTAACAATCATCAAAACCATAACTAACATTGAGTAAGAAATACTTACAACTCATGGGAATTTACCATTCTCAATTCTCTTCTTATGAAATTGAATTGTTCCTTAGCCAATGGTTTGGTGAAGATGTCAGCAAGTTGGAGATGAGTTGGGATGAGCATGACTTTGACATCTTTCTTTTGAACATGATCCCTTATAAAATGATGTCTCACATCAATATGCTGGTGTTGTCACACAATATTGGGATCTCCTTCAGATTGATTCCCAAGTCAGATAGTTGTTGCTTGAGCCATAGGACTTGAGCACAACAGCTTGAGGTAGCTACATATTCAGCTTCAGTAGAAGACACAGCCACACTGGTTTGCTTCTTGCTGAACCAGGACATAAGTGAACTACCAAGGAATTGACATTGGCCACTTGTGCTCTTTCTATCCGTCTTGTATCCAGCATGATCTGAATGTGATTACGCCACCAAGTGTTCAGGTTGACCTTTGGGAAACCACAATCCAAGAGTTTTTGTGTCAGTAAGGCATCTAAAGATTCTCTTCACATGCTCAGCATAAGCCTCTTTGGGAGCAGACGGAACCTTGCACACATCCCCAACTGAATTGGATGTCGGGACGACTTGCAATAAGGTAAAGTAATGATCCAATCATTCCTCTATATCTTTTAATATTGAAGTCCTTGTCCTTTTTATCAGCATCCAATGAAGTGGTTGTACTCATTGGAGTGTCAGCTCCATTGCATTGATCCATCCCAAACTTCTTCAGCAGATCATTGAGATATTTGGTATGAGATATAAAGATTCCATCCTTCCTTTGCTTGATTTACAGACCAAGGAAATAGTTGAGTTCTCCCATCTTGGACATCTCAACTCTCCTTGCATATTCTTAGCAAACTCTTCACACAAAGCGTCATTAGTAGAACTAAATATGATGTCATCAACATATATTTACACAATTAAAATTTCATTAAGGTTATTACTCTTTATGAAGAGAGTTGTATCTACTTTTCCTCTAATAAATCCTTGATCTAGAAGGAATTTGCTTAATCGCTCATACCAAGATCTAGGAGCTTGTTTAAGGCCATAAAGGGCTTTCTTGAGACGATAAACATGATCTGGATGATGATTATTTTCAAAACCAGGACGTTGTTTAACATAAACTTCCTCCTGAATAAAACCATTTAGAAAAGAACTTTTTACATCCATTTGATAGAACTTGAATTCTTTGACACAAGCAAAGGCTAGAAGAACTCTTATGGCTTCCAATCTTCCCTCTAGAGCATAAGTTTCTTCATAATCAATTCCTTCTTCTTGATTATAGCCTTTTGCAACCAACCTTGCCCTGTTACGAACAATGATTGCAGATTCATCTCGTTTGTTCTTGAATACTCATTTAGTGCCAATGACCGGATGGTCTTTAGGCCTAGGTACCAAATCACAAACTTGATTTCTATCAAATTGATGTAACTTCTCTTGCATTGCTATCACCCAATCATTGTTTGAAAGGGCTTCATCAATCTTAGAGGATTCAATGTGTGATATAAAACCAGAAAAAGTTACTTCATTTAAAGTACTATTTCTGGTCCTTACTCCTTGATTTACATCACCTGTTACAGTTGGAAATTATGCCCTAGGGGCAAGTCATTGTTCTCCATTAAGTTATCACTTCATACGCATGTTTATGGTGATAACTATATCCCTGGATATATCTTATAGATTATCCTAAATGTCCTCGGTCGGTCATCTACGCGGAGCGAAGATGAGTTAAGACCAATATGACTTTGATAAGGTATAGAGATACGAATCAAAGTCATGGGCACTTGTAAGAGTACAAGGTCTTTGGACCGACCCACTATGAGAAAGCTGCATGGATCTAGTCATAAGCTTATCTCATGTATAACCGCGTCACGACGCCTATGACTGAGATCATCATGGATTCCTACATGATGAGTCATCGACCTTTGACCTAGTCAAAAGTCACCTTTTGACCGGTGATGATAAAGGCTAGGATCGGGATCGTGGTTTTCATGCGGAGGGATGTGAATGGTCAAGATGGAATTTGTCCCTCACATTTGTAGAGAGATAATACTGGGCCCCTCGATGAGTGAGTCTAAGAAATGTACGGCCGTACTGTGATGGAAAGGAGTTTCCATTTCACTTATTAGACTAACTCGAGAATCGAGAAAGTGATGGTCAAGAAAAGGAAGTTGACATTCTCCATGCCTCATCCTTGACCAAATTATCGCGTGACAAAAGGGACGTGACATGGTTGTACAATAGGTGTATCGTGTCATCGATCCCCATGTGAGTTGGGTAGTCGCAATGTCTTGCTAGAGGCCGCTTGCGATTTGTGGGCTGACACGGTGTTGGCCCACCGCCAATCTCATATGGGCTGCTCAGGTCGCACACAAGAATAATCCAACACGGGTAAAAGTGTCCAGGTTCATTGAATCTCAGATTAATCTGAGATTAATGAATACTGAGTTTAATCTGGGGTAAATATATATATATATATATATATATTTAAATTCGAAAATAATATAATGATATTATTTAATTGAGATTAAAATATTATTATTATATTATTTGTTTTATGTTTAATTTATTTGATAAATTAAATATCTAAAACAAACCGAGATATTGTATCTCATTTAATTTTCGAATAAAGATATTATTGTCTATTTAATTTAAATTGAGATATTAGTATCTCGATTTAAATAAATAGATAGATATCATTTCTCGGATTTAATTTATTGAGATAAATTAAATCGAAGGCTTTTAAATTTGGATTAAATAAATAGGTTGGATTAAATCTATCGAGATAGATTTAATTAACTATTTTTCAATCTAGATTTGAATTCGAAATTTCAGATCTGTTTTTTAATTCGATTAAATTAATATTATTATATTAGATCTATCGGATAGATTTAATTAATATATATTTAATCCAGATCTAAAGTTTGAATTCAAAAAAAAATTAATACGATTAATTTTGTATTAAATACGCCGAACAGGTTTTAGAAACCTACGGGACTTTCGATCGAGCGTATTCGAAAAGCCGCGAGAAACCCTAGAGTGAAAAAGAGAGAGAGACGCAAAAGAAGGCGCTAGCACGCTGCCATAGCCGTGAACGAGGATTGTTCGTGTGGATAACGGAGAGGAAGAGGATTCTAAGAGTCGTGGCGATCGAAAAGGTAACCCCCTTTGTTCAACGAAGTAGAAATCGCGAACGAGTTTTCAAAGGTAATATCCGGATTCCCTAGCCTTGATTTAAACGCACCTGAGTGATCCTCGGGACGGATTCGTAGAAATTTTAATCCGCTGCGTTGTACGAATCCCTACAGTTACTTGGTCCAAAGGATGATTCCTAATGAACTTCCAAGCTCTAAGCTGAGTTGATCAAGTTTTTCTAAATTGTTTTAAGGATCAGCTTCGAAAACATCTTCAGGATTTTCAATAGAGGCAGGAGTAGTTTTTGAAAAGAATTGATTTTTGAAAATATTTTTCTCATCATCATCCAAAGGTTTATCAAATTTGAATTCACAGAATACAACATGCATAGACTCTTCAACAATGCGAGTACGAGTATTAAAGACTCTATAAGCTTTACTCCTATTCAAATAACCCAAAAATATACCTTCATCCGCCTTGGGATCAAATTTTCCCAGGTTATCCTTACCACTGTTGTGGATGAAGCACTTACATCCAAAAACATGTAGATGAGCCAAATTTGGCTTTCTTCCCTTGTACAGCTCATAGGGAGTTATGTTCAACTTCTTCCGGAGATATGCCCGATTTGAGATGTAGCAATCCGTACTCATTGCATCAGCCCAGAACACTTGAGAAGTGTTGTTCTCATTCAGTATAGCTCTTGCCATCTCGATGAGGACTCGATACTTTCTCTCCACAACACCATTTTGTTGAGGAGTCGTCGAGGCTGAGAAGTTGTGGTCAATTCCCATGTTGTCACAGAATTCAGCAAATGCATAGTTTTCGAATTCTCCTCCATGATCAGTTCGAATTCCTGAAATAGAGAAACCTTTCTTGTTTTGGACCTTCTTGGCAAAAATAGCAAACTGATCAAATGAAAATATAGTCCAAGCAAATCTAGAAAAATCATCAACTATGACCAAAGTATAAAGATTGCCACCAAGGCTTTTTACTCTAGCTGGTCCAACTAGATCCATATGAAGTAGTTGGAGAGGTCTATTAGTTGAAATTTCATTTTTAGATTTGAAATACGATTTGGTTTGTTTCCCTCTTTGACAAGCATCACAAATCATGTCATTTTTAAAATGAAGTTTTGGAACACCAATCACCAAATCCTTTTTAAGTAATCTATCAAGTTGAATCATATTGACATGAGCTAATCGCTTTTGCCATAGCCAACTCTCACCCAAATTACTAACAAAACATTTTCCAGAAATAGGCCCATTCCCAGAAAGATTGAGTGTATAACAATTTCCTTCTCTAGGGGCCCTAAATAAAGCTTTAGATTTAACGTTTTCCAACAGGAGAATATCCTTACTTACAATCAAGCACTCCTCGAGTCAAAGATAACTAAGTTACCTTTATCGTGCTTTGGCTTATCGAGGAGATTGTGGCAAAGTCCTTCCACAAGGTAGACATCTTTGATTTGTGATCCTTCATTGTTGCCAATTTCACCAATGCCAAGAATCCTTCCGATTGGTTTCTACCAAAGGTCACCTTGCCACCATCCTTGGGCTTGATTGAGGAAAATTTGGATTGATCTCCCATCATATGCTAGAGCATCCACTATTAATGTACCATTTGTTGGATTTTATGCTCTTAAACAAACCTGCAAGACACAGTAAATCAGGTCTTAGGTACCCATCTTTTCTTGGGTCCTTTGGGGTTAGTTTGTGTCTTAGGAACCTTGTAATATCCCTTAGGCACCCATTGATAATTTCCAATGGGTTTACTCTTTCTTTCCTTTTTATGAAAATAGGAAGAAGTAGTATGACCCTTACGATTACAATATTTGCAATGTGCAAAAGGATTTGAAGAATGAACAGATTTTCTAAGATAGTTCATGTAAGATTTTTCTCCAAATGTCTTTTTACCTTTCTTTTTATCAAAATCAGGTTTGTAACCAATTCCTGATCTGTCATTTGTAAATCTTTGTTGTTTCAAAATGACATTGAGCATTTCACTACCTCTAGTGAATTTCTCAAGTGCCTTTGTGAGATGTAAATTCTTTTTCTTCAAATCAATGCAATCTTCAAAAATAAGTTTTCCAGGAGAGTAAAGGTTTTCTACTTCTTTGTTCAAGAGTTGTATTTTTCTTTTTCAAGGTA
Source organism: Acacia acuminata (assembly GCA_019022655.1). Taxonomy (NCBI): domain Eukaryota; kingdom Viridiplantae; phylum Streptophyta; class Magnoliopsida; order Fabales; family Fabaceae; genus Acacia; species Acacia acuminata. The sequence goes on from JAFJYI010000253.1 coordinate 864,651, forward strand.
AAATATTTATCGCAAGTTTTTCAAATTGAGATTGCACAACAATGTACTCAAGAAATAACTCATCATAAGATGGTTTCAAATCATATACCTCATCACTGTTGCCATGTTGCTCTTCTTCTTTAGCAACTAACCAGATATTGGCTTTTTCTTCCTCATCAGCTTCATCTTCATCAGATGAGCTATCTCCCATATAGCTGAGACATACGCTTTCTGCTTGTATTTATCGAACTTGTTCTTTTCTTTGTCCTTGTTCTTCATTTGGGGCATTCGACTTGATGTGGCCAGGCTTCTCACATTCGTAGCAAATGATGGCTTCTTTGCCTCAAGGCTTGAGCTACCCTTGTGAAACTTTTTGTATGCTTGGTCCTTCTTGTAGAATTTCTTGAATCTCCGGACCATCATGCCTATCTCCTCATCTTCATCTCTTCATCATCATCTGATTCTTTGACTTCTCTGATAGTTTTGAAAGCAATTCCTTTGCTCTTGCCATGCGCTTCATCAAGTCCCTTCTTGAACTTGAGCTTTGCCTCATATTCAGAGAGGCTGCCAAAGAGAGCTGCAACAGATACCATTGATTCACCAGAAATTTCTTCAATTGTAGTGACTTTAGCTTCCCATTCCTTGTTGAGGATATTGAGAATTTTCCTCACTTGGACAGGTTGCTCATATTCTTTGCCTAGTGGAGCAAGCTGGTTGATCAGATGAGTGAATCTTAGTTGGAATTCGCGAATGGATTCTCCAGACTTCATACGAAGAAGATCGTATTCTGTCATGAGGGTGTTGACCCTATTTTGCTTGACTCCAATGGTTCCTTCATGAGCTATCTCCAGAGCATCCCACATAGCTTTAGCTGAAGTCAGTGTGCATATAGGAAAATATTCTTGTTGACTTAGAGCACTTTGCAGCATAAGCACAGCTTTACTATTGAGAGTGATATTTCTCCTATCATTCTCATCATAGTCTTCTTCTGGCTTTGGAATCCTGAGACCATTTTCCAGAACAGTTGGATTGTAGTCTCCTCTTTCGAATACTCTCCACAAGCCATATTCAGTAGCCAAAACAAAAACTTTGAATTTGGCTTTCCAGAAAGAATAATGCTCTCCATTGAATCCCAGTGGTCGGTTAATCAAAGCTCCATCAGGTAGAATACCTTCTATAGTGATCCTTCTTGAGATGCTAAGCTCTTTAGAGAAGACCTTGCTCTGATACCAAATGAAAGTGGAGCTTAATCACCAAGAGGGGGTGAATTGGGGATTTTAAAAACTTTTCAAATTGCTCTGTTTTTGAACACTAAAAATAGAGCTAAACAGAGTATAGGGAAGAAGAGCAAGACACAAGGATTTATACTGGTTCGGTCCAATCTTTGACCTACGTCCAGTCCCCAGACTCTCTGGGATTTTCACTATCTCAATTGATTACACACTCTGTAACTCAAGAGTAATTCTCTCACTAGAACTTAATCCCCCTTACAAGTTGCAATCAATAACCCAATCTCCAATTCCCCAGACTTGAGATACTCACAATAAATGATTTATAATCAATGAAATCTCTCTAAGAGTGGATAAGTATAAACACCGAAGCTCAATGTATTAAAAGATACTTTACAAGTGAAAACTGAAAGAGTAGTTGGTAAACTTGAATGCAATTCATTTTCAACAGATTAGTTGTTGAGAAGAATTTAATGCAGCTCTATAAATACTAAGACAGCATTAAATGACCGTTGTAATCCTTAATGTAACCGTTGGAGACATTCAGGAAGGATTAGGGTGAGCATAGGTCTTCTTCTCTCTCTACTCTTTGCTTAATCCAGTTGCACAGAAGTTTATGGTTGTCTTGTTGAATATTGATCCGTTAGGACATCAGCAACTGGATGTGGAAAGGAAACATTAATCATTTTGCAACGTGTGTAGAATGATTGTCCAAAAGGATGCAAGTTTTCTGGACTTTATATTTAATGTGCTTTTGCTTTTGCTTTTAACCTTCAGTTAACATCCTTTAAATCATCTGAAACTCACTAATAAAGTAGTTAAACATAGCTAGGAATATTAATGAATGATGATAGGAAGTATTAAGATTAAACAAGAAGGTTTCACAAATTCGTCGATTTGAATTTCAAATTCTGTGACAAAAACTTGAGTTTGTTCTTCTGAACTCGAGTTTGTCACTGTGCACTACTAGCAAAACTTGAGTTTCCATGACTAAACTCGAGTTTCCTCCTTCCAGAGAGGAAAGTCGCGATTTGAGCTTTAGAACATATTTTTGAATGAAACTCAAAACTCGAGTTTTGGACTTTTAACATGAAATATGATTTTTAGTCCAAAACATCAAAACTGGAGTTTTCATTCTAAACTGGAGTTTTCAAAAACATTGAAAAAAGAGCAAAGCTCTCGGCTTTGCCAAAACTCGAGTTTTCAAAGCCAAACTCGAGTTTTCATTTAAGTATGAAAACTTTGAGAAATCTATGTCAAGTCAAAACTTGAGTTTTCAAAAATTGAGTAAAACTTGAAAACCCTCTCGCAAGTATAAACTCGAGTTTCTAAACCAAAACGTAGAAAGCTCAAGGCAAAGTGTAAACCGGAGTTTTGAATCAAAACTGGAGTTTGCACAAGTTCAAAATGTTGGAGACTCTCTGTATGACCAAAACTCGAGTTTCTAAATGGAAACTAGAGTTTTGTCTTCTTCAGAAAATATTGAGAAGTCTCGGTATAACACAAACTCAAGTTTGCAAGTCAAAACTCGAGTTTGTCTCAAGATGAAAAACTTGGAGTGCTCTCGTAAGACCAAAACTCGAGTTTCTCATGAAAACCGGAGTTTTGCTTAGTTCATTAAACCTAAGCTACTTTCTGTCAAGTCCAAAACTCGAGTTTGTCTTTGACAGCAAGTTTTTCAACTTACCAAAGACAAACTACAACTTGCGTTTACAAATCATCAAAACACATAGATAACTAACAGTACTTCAGTAGTAGGAGTATGGGATGAAGGAAGAATCTCAGTCGTTGGGGTTATAGGAGAAGAGGTATAGAGGACCTCTATGGTAGGAGTAGAGGTTGGAATAGGAGATGTGGCAAAGACAGGAGTAAAGGCTTCAGGTGGAGAGGTAGCCATGGGAGAAGTGAAGGTGAAAGAGGGAGATGAAGAAGGTTCAGAGGGAGACCCAAAATCAAATTCAGAAGGACTAGGACCAGTAGGCAGGAGAGGCTGCAAAATCTTGTCTACCTTATCTCCCAAAATCACATTATTGGCCATCAGAATGGACATCTGAGCATCCTGATCTACCATGTGGCCAGAAAGTGTGTCAACCTTCTCCTTCAACTCGTCCTGAGCATCAATCATCTCATTGTTTCCTTGGGTGAGTTCAGCCACTAGCTTGTCCATCTCGAACTTGATCCTAATAATCATAGCAGCATCCACGATAGCCTTAACTCTGGATTCAAAATCAGCTGGGACAGAAGGTTGAGGGACATACTGAGCCTCTTGAGCTTGAGCCTGAGATGCTCTAGCATAGGAGGCATGTGATCTTGAGGGAGCCCTTGATTGGCCAGAACCCTCATATTCAAAGGTGATCTTCATATAGTTCAACTGATTCTTGCCAAACATTGCTGGTGTCTTAATAGAGTTTGGAGGACCAAGATACAATATCTGGTGATAGAACAGGATGACTAAGACAAGTAAGGGATATGGAATATGTGACGGCCTACAGGAAGCGAATTTGAATCTCACCATCTCCTGAAAGATCCAATGGCCTAAATTCAGAGGAATTTTCTTGACAAGGGTAGCAAAGAGAGGGTAATCCTTCTTTGCAAAGTATGTGAAGTTCCCTCCCTTCTGAATAAAATTCCTAGAGTATATGTACCATAGGACTCGATTAATAAGAGGCATAGATACTGGCGAAAAAGACAAGGTGTGTAATTCAGCTTCTGGAACAGGCTCATTTGGTCTAAGTAGTTGAAAGATTTCATGATTGCTAAATGTACTAGTAGGAACAGGAGGTGGGTTGGCAATGTTAAGGATGGTGTTGATGATAGAGGCAGATAGGGTGAAGGTCACTCCTTTCACAGTAGTGGAAATTCTTTCTTCAACTAAGTTTCCCTCAGAGTCTAGGATGTTGTCATAAACCATGTTGAAATAGAAGATTTTGACAATATTTGGAGTGTATGAGGCAGAGATAGAAATTAAAGATTCATAGTCTTTTAGCCAGGGTGATAAATCTAAATTGCAATCGTCTTTCAATTTGGTTAAATCAACAGAGACAAAAGAACAAAATTCCTTGTTAAGAAAATAATCTTTGAATTTTGCAGCATCCTCAGTTGAAAGAATAGAAGCAATGGATGCAAACCCGTTTGGAGGAGTGGGATGATGGTAGATTTCTTCAACTGCATTGGCTATAACAGGAGGCTCTTCCTCAGATTGATCAGTAGCAGAATTAGGAACTGATGAGGTTGCGCCTTTTGCTATGGCGGCGATATAGAAGAAACCTTTGATTTCTTTGGCTTAGGTGGCTTAGAGGCTTCAGAAGCCTTCTTCTTCCCATTGCCCTCGACTGGTTCAAGTTCTTGGTGCTTCTTAGAGCGAGTCGAAGAAGCAGAAACACCCTTGGACTTAGGTGAAGATGCCGAGCCCCCTTTTGATTTTGGCGAGGAATCAGGGATATTCTCACCTATTCCCTTAATCGATCGATCCACTCCGTAATGGTAACGCTTTGGAGTAGATTTCATTCTCTTGGGTCATGTAAGAGGAGTATCCGTAGGATTGATTCTGTTTCATTTTAAACTTCATCATGTGTTGGCTTTGGGGGTTGATTGGAGGCCATTTCTAGGGTTTGAGAGAGGGGTTTGGTCGAGAGTGAAGAGAATCATAGAGATGAGAGAAAAACGCTAAGGCAAACCAGAGTTTTGAAGAGAGTGTAGATGAACAGGCACAGTAACACATATATATAAGTGCGCGACAAACTCGAGTTTTCACTAGTAAACTCGAGTTTTTATAAACTCATACTTACCTGGACTTCAAAGGTGTATGTGTGAACCTCTGAAATTCCTCGTCAAAACTCAAGTTTTCACTTACCAACTCGAGTTTTCATAACTCTTCAATCATAGTTGCTCTCTATCTGATGGAAACTCGAGTTTCCCACTTAATAACTTGAGTTTTGAACTTCGCCAAAACCCCAGGTTGTTCTTCGACCGGATAAACTCGATTTTTGTTCCCAAAACTCGAGTTTGCTTTCCTCGATAGCAAACATCAGAATTTCAACATCCCGGATAAAACACAACTAGATACTCCGATGCTTAAGTTAGTAACTTACAATCATCAAAACCATAACTAACATTGAGTAAGAAATACTTGCAACTCATTGGGATTTACCATTCCCAATTCTCTTCTTATGAAAACAAATTGCTCCTTAGCCAATGGTTTGGTGAAGATGTCAGCAAGTTGCAGATGAGTTGGGATGAACATGACTTTAACATCCTTCTTCTGAACATGATCCCTTATGAAGTGATGTCTCACATCAATATGCTTGGTCCGAGTATGTTGCACTGGATTCTTTGCCAAGGTTATTATGCTGGTGTTGTCACACAATATTGGGATCTCCTTCAGGTTGATTCTCAAGTCAAATAGTTGTTGCTTGAGCAATAGGACTTATGTACAACAACTTGAGGCAGCCACATATTCAGCTTCAGTGGAGGATACAACTACACTTGTTTGCTTCTTGCTGAACCAGGAGACAAGTGAGCCACCAAGAAATTGACACTGGCCACTTGTGCTCTTTCTATCCGTCAGGTTGACCTTTGGGAAACCACAACCCAAGAGTTTTTGTGTCAGCAAGGTATCTGAAGATTCTCTTCACATTCTCAGCATGAGACTCCTTGGGAGCAGACTGGAACCTTGTACACATCCCCACACTGAATTGGATGTCAGGGCGACTTGCAGTTAGGTAGAGCAATGATCCAATCATTCCTCTATATCTTGTGATGTTGAAGTCCTTGCCCTTTTTATCAGCATCCAAAGAAGTGGTTGAGCTCATTGGAGTGTCAGCTCCATTGCATTGATCCATCTCAAACTTCATCAGCAGATCATTGAGATACTTGGTCTGAGATACGAAAATTCCATCCTTCCTTTGCTTGATTTGCAGACCAAGGAAATAGTTGAGTTCTCCCATCATGGACTTCTCAAACTCTCCCTGCATATTCTTAACCAATTCTTCAAACAAAGCATCATTAGTAGAACCAAATATAATATCATCAATATATATTCCAAGCTTATTACTCTTTATGAAGAGAGTTGTATCTGTTTTCCTCTAATAAATTCGTGATATAGAAGGAATTTTCTTAATTGCTCATACCAAGCTCTAGGAGCTTGCTTAAGACCATAAAGGGCTTTCTTGAGGCGATAAACATGATCTAGGTGATGATCATTTTTAAAACCAGGAGGTTGTTCTACGTAAACTTCCTCCTGAATAAAACCATTTAGAAAAGCATTTTTCACATCCATTTGATAGAGTTTGAATCCTTTGACATAAGCGAAGGCTAGAGGACTCTTATGGCTTCCAATCTTGCCACTGGAGCATAAGTTTCTTCATAATCAATTCCTTCTTGATTATAGCCTTTTGCAACCAATCTTGCCTTGTTACGGACAATGATTGTAGATTCATCTTGTTTGTTCTTGAATACCCATTTTGTGCCAATGACTGGATGGTCCTTAGGCCTAGGTAGCAATCCCAAACTTAATTTCTATCAAATTGATGTAACTCCTCTTGCATTGCTATCACCCAATCATTGTCTGAAAGGGATTCATTAATCTTAGAGGATTTAATATGTGATAAAAAGTAGAAAAGGTTACTTCATTCAAAGTACTATTTCTGGTCCTTACTCCTTGATTTACATCGCCTATTACTTGGTCCAAAGGATGATTCCTAATGAACTTCCAAGCTCTAGGCTGAGATTGATTAGGGTTTTCTAAATTGTTTTGAGGATCAGCTTCGAAAACATCTTCAGGATTTTCAATAGAGGCAGGAGTAGTTTTCGAAAAGAATTGATTTTTGAAAACATTTTCCTCATCATCCAAGGGTTTATCAGAATTGGATTCACAGAAAACAACATGCATGGACTCTTCAACAATACGAGTACGAGTATTAAAGACTCTATAAGCTTTTCTTCTATTTGAATAACCCAAAAACATACCTTCATCCACCTTGGGATCAAACTTACCCAAGTTATCCTTACCATTGTTGTGGATGAAACACTTACAATAGAAAAACATGCAAATGAGTCAAGTTTGGCTTTCTTCCTTTGTATAGCTCATAGGGAGTTTTGTTCAACTTCTTCCGGAGATATGCCCGATTTGAGATGTAACAAGCCGTACTCATTGCATCAGCCCAGAACACTTGAGAAGTGTTGTTCTCATTCAGCATAGCCCTTGCCATCTTAGTGAGGACTCGATTCTTTCTTTCCACAACACCATTTTGTTGAGGAGTTTCGGGGCTAAGAAGTTGTGGTCAATTCCCATGTTGTCACATAACTCAGCAAATGCATGGTTTTCGAATTCTCCTCCATGATCAGTCTGAATTCCTAAAATAGAAAAACCTTTCTCATTCTGGACCTTCTTGGAAAAAATAACAAACTGATCAAACATTTCATCTTTAGAAGACAAAAATATAGTCCAAGCAAATCTAGAGAAATCATCAACTATGATCAAAGTATAAAGATTGCCACCAAGGATTTTTACTCTAGCTGGTCCAACTAGATCCATATGAAGTAGTTGGAGAGGTCTATTAGTTGAAATTTCATTTTTAGATTTGAAAGATGATTTGGTTTGTTTTCCTTTTTGACAAACATCACAAATCATGTCATTTTTAAAACGAAGTTTTGGAACACCAATTACCAAATCCTTTTTAAGTAACCTGTCAAGTTGAATCATATTGGCATGAGCTAATCGCTTGTGCCATAACCAACTCTCATCCAAATTACTAACAAAACATTTTTCAGAAACAAACTCATTTCTAGAGATCAAGTGTATAACAATTTCCTTCTCTGTGGCTCAATAAAGCTTTTGATTTTATGTTTTCCAAAGGGAGAATATCCTTACTTACAATCAAGCATCCTCAGAATCAAAGATAACTAGGTTACCTTTATCAGTGCTTTGTCTTACACTGAGGACATTGTGGCAAAGTCCTTCCACAAGGTAGACATCTTTGATTTTTGGTCCTTCATTGTTGCCAATTTCACCAATATCAGCAATCCTTCCATATTGGTTTCCACCAAAGGTCACCTTGCCACCATCCTTGGACTTGATTGAGGCAAATTTGGATTGGTCTCCCGTCATATGTTTAGAGCATCTACTATCAATCTACCACTTGTTGGATTTTGATGCTCTTAGACAAACCTGCAAGGCACAACAGATCAAGTCTTAAGTACCCATCTTTTCTTGGGTCCTTTGGGGTTAGTTTGTGTCTTAGGAACCTTATAAGATCCGTTAGGCACCCATTGATAACTCCCTACAGGTTTACTCTGTAAATGGAGCTATATACCCAAGAGGGGGGGTGAATTGGGTATTTTAAAAACTTTTCAGAATATGCTCTGTTTTGAGGTAATGAAACCGAGAGATAAACAAAGGAGGAAGGGAAGGAAAGCTTGCACAAGAGAAATTATCCTGGTTCGGTCTTATCTTTGACCTACATCCAAAGGTCCCCAAGTCACACTTGGGATTTTCAATCCACTATACTCACAAACCGATTATGCACTCGTACTCAAGAGTAGTTCTCTCTCTAGAACTCACTCCCCCTTACAAGTTGTAATCAATACACCCAACCACTAAGTCCCCGACTTATGGTTATCTCAATCAATAAATGATTTACGATAGAACTCTCTCGAAAGCAGATAAAATGAACACCGAAGTGCAAGTATCGATTGATACAATATAGATGAAAGATGAACACAATAAATAACAATCAATGAATTTTCGCTCTCGTAGTTGTGTCAACTTGAGAAGGAGTTAATGAACTCTATTTATAGGTAGAGAACATTAAATGACCGTTGAGTGATGAATTCAACCGTTGTAGGTGATTAGCATTAAGTCCGGTCATCTTCTCTCTCTAAGCTCCAACTAATCCGGATGCCGATATGGTCTGATGTGGAACTCTGAGGATTTTCCCGTTGGAGAAGAATTTGCTTGATGAAGAAAGTGTTTTTGAACGTTGAGAGCTTGTGCTCAGATGGATTAACCAAAAGGATGTTAATTTACTGAAGTGCAATAAATGCTCGACCACTTTTTGCTTTTTCCTTGATCTTCATTAATTTTCATCTCGTGCTAGCCGAAATCCACTAAATAAACTTGTTAAACATATCTCTGGGATCATAAGTGAATGATTCATGAAAGCAATTGGAACAAACAAGAGTGATTCATGAATTCGTATAATTCAAAACTTAGTTTTTACGTTGCATACCGCGGTTTGTTCTTGTAAACTCGAGTATGGCACTCGTTCTCACAAGTGACCAAACCGCAGTATCCAATTGGATACTCGAGTTTCCATTTTTCGAGGCAAGCCATCGTGTCTTGTATTTGAAAGACAAGACCTATACTCGAGTTTGCCTATGCAACCGCAGTATGGGTTTAACTTGAAAAATCCATTTGCTCTCGGAAGTCCAATACTCGAGTTTAGCAACGCAACCGCAAATATTGACCATTCAATACTCGAAGTTTGCCAATGCAACCGCAGTATTGTTTTATCTTGAAAAATCCTTTGCTCTCGGAAGGTCAATACTCGAGTTTGGTTTTGGAAACCGCAGTTTTGACTTTGTTTGAAAAACTTGTTTTGCTTTCGAAGTCCAATACTCGAGTTTGCCAAGCAACCGCAGATATGGCGTCCAATACTCGAGTTTGCAAATGCAAACCGCAAGATTGACTAAGTTGGAAAAATCCTTTGATTCACAAGAAGTTCGATACTCGAGTTTACCCATGCAACTGCAAGTATTGACCATTCAATACTCGAGTTTGCCTATGCAAACCGCAAGATCGACTTTGGCTGAAAACTTGGTTTCTTTTCGTATGGCCTATACTCGAGTTTGCTAAGCAAACTGCAAGATTAATGGTCCCATACTCGAGTTTGAAAGAGCAAACCGGTATGGACTTTGGCTGAAAACTTGGTTCCTTCTCGTATGGCCTATACTCGAGTTTACCAAGCAAAGCAAAGATTGGTCGTCCCATACTCGAGTTTGCAAGTGCAAACCGCAGATTGGCGTCTAATACTCGAGTTTGCAGATGCAAACTGGCAGGTTGCAACTTTCGAAAGTGTGTTTTTAAAACAACTTTGCAAACTTCAAAACATGTTTTACATTTGTTGTTAATCATCAAAACATATTGAAAACTAACACAAGGTCCAATACTAACAGTCAAGGACCCAAGTATAAGTGGGTACCAAAATGTCCATCTAGTGCTATATGTGTTCAGGATAATTTGAAAATTAATGGACATAAGGGTGCGAGAAGATGGAGAAGAATCCAAGAGTTTCTCATAAGCCTAAAAGGAGACTCACATCAAACAGAGAACTTCAAAGCACCCATTGCTAGAACTACAAGGTCAAACCATGAAAAGCAATGGATACATGCAAGAAGAGTATATTCTACCTCAAGAACAAATTATCATAGAGTACCATTCAACTATCTTGAGGAAAACAAGAAGAGGAGAATCTCTCAAATATCAAATAGAAGACATTTGAAGTTTATATCTTCTGAGAGAGCTTTGCCAACACCCATAGGAAAATATATGAAGTATCAGTGGGTAAGCAAAGACAATTCTTCAAGTATCTAACGCAAAGGTATGCAATGGTAAAACCTCCTATTCTATCATCTAAAATATTCATTGAGGTTTTATATCTTGTAGCCTTAGGAATGAGCACGCAAACTATTTTGAAATTGATTTTTCACATCCCTTAAAAATTCACTTGATAAATTTATAAAAGGGATTGCAATATTCAATAGTTTAATTCTTTATGCATACATGATGATTTAAAAAGGAAATATTTCTTTTATGCATAAAATCATGTTTAATTCATTGTGCTCAATTATCTTGATTTGATTATATATTCTTCGAGCATGAGAATTTTATTCCTACAAGCTAATAATTATTGGATCCAAGCAAGGTTGGATACCAAGAAAGAAAAAGTCTTATATGGTTTTGTAGGATGACAAAAAGTTTCTCAAGAATACAACATAGAGAAATTATTCAAGTCTTGAGAAAGCTAAACAAACTATGCTTGATATTGATGATGAGTGTCGGAAAAGAGTCATCTACATCAATCCATCTTAATCAAGCAAGCCTCTACAAGGATATGAGAAATTACGGTGATATCTAATCCTTACCCTATTTTGTGCTTAAATGATTACATATAGGTAATGAATACTTGTTCACGTTTGCATTCCATTAGCAATCAATTATTTATTTTTGTTTAACAAAATTATTATATTTTCGTTTGCTAAATGGACCGTAAATGAATTTGTGCATAACTTTTTGATTTTATATTTTTCAAATGCACAATTTTAAAATTTGTTTGGATTTCAAATTCACCTTTGTTTTGTGAAAATGCATACAAATATTTTGAAAAATATCAATACTTTGATTGCATTTAAATGATGTTTCAAAACTGGAAGTTAATATTGTATATTGAACGTCAGATATGCTTCAAATCTTTCCAGTAGAGTTTTCCCCATCATTCACATATTGATCTATGGTATTCAATATGATGCTTGAACTCCTCATTCTTTATTCTCAATTGAGTTAGATCTTACATCTAACAAGTTGATCATCTATATAAGTTTCAAGCTTATTTCTAGAAAAGAATTCAATTTGTGAAAATCTTATAAATCTTTATTGGCCAAGTTATTCCAAGCATTATGAATGTTCATTAATGCATTAAATGTTAGTGCATTAACCATTATAATGGAATAACATACTAGGATAATATTTTGGAACTCTAGTCATTTGGACTAATGAGTATGTACTTTGTCATCCATGAATCCTAGTACTTATCATGTTACTCAAATGCATCAACATTTGTTTTCATCCATTTTTGAGTAACTATAGCCTTATGTTCGGATTTTTGTCTTAAATATTCATATATTATAAGACACAATTCTAGAAAGGCAAAATTATCTCTTGGTCAATAACAAAGTCATCGTGTTTATATATTTCTATCATACTTAGCCCTTTTTGACTAATTCATTTTCCTTATGACTTTTACTTTTGGGAAAATTCTTCAACATATTAACTTCAATGTTCAATATGTTCTTCAAAAATTGAAGTACTCGACATGTTCTTTAACAAGCTTACTTCCATCATATTTTAGCATATGCATTCATTTTGAACATATTTCAAAAATGAATTTTTCATACATTAAAATCTCAATTTCATAATGCATTATCATATTTTAAAAGAACATTCAAGATTTGAAATGATTTGCACATTTTGTTATCATTCTTGAAAAATCTGAACTTTAAGTTGATAAATGCTTATCCTTATAGATAAGATTTTCTATGCTCAAACTTCATATATTTTATCAATGACATCTTTTCTACATAAAGTATGTTTACAAACTGTCATTGAGAAATAACATATTTGGTATCATTTAGTTGTTACCCTATTTGATCATTGGCATGAATGTATTTGATTGGGTAGAACTATGTTTCGATCTTTACTTGTTATACTCTTTGTTCAAACATCATATGATTTAATTCTATAAGAGTATAAGAGTTGTCACGTCTAATAATTTGTGGACTCAAGAATCATTGAGTACCAAAGGACACATATTTTTGCGGGGAGCTAACCAAAATGGTCTGTTGTTGGATACAAAGAACATAGGCAAACAGAATAGATCATTTCGGTGGCTATATCTGCAAATTCTGTGACATCACTAAGGCTTAGATCAAGATGATAAGGAGCATGCTAGCTTGATGAGAAGCTATAAGCGAAACGACTTGAAATCCTATACAAAGCTCACTCGGGATTTTAGCTTCTAAGATGCATTCAGAACAATTGATAATAGCTATCTAGTTATGCATCTATGGACTATAAATGATTATGACTCAAGTAATTACGATATTACTTGAGTGAGGTATTGTATCTTGAAATAATATTCATATATCATAATCATTTCTCTGTTCTCACATCACTCTTCGAGGCTAACTTGATTTTATTCACTCAAATTTTATTTCATGAAGTTTAGCTTCGAGCACATTCATTTTTAAAATGATCCTTATGCTTTAAATATTTTTATCATCATAAAAAGCATAACTGAACTTGAAAATTTTCAATTTTGAGGTATCATGTTGTGAGCAAAGATATTTCCAAACCTCATAACATTTGGTGTCTCATTATTATTTGGCATCATGAAAGGGAACTTCACATTTTAGCCATGCATTCATTAAGGGGGAGCTTCACATTCACATGTGTTTGATGCCTTAAAAGCTCATCTCCTTTATTTGAAGAAAATCCTTTTAAGCATACTCATCTATATTCACCAACTTTTATTAGTTTTGATGATGAGTTAATTTCATTTTTTTTAAAATATCTTATATATTCCTTTCATTATCTCTATCTGAAAATATCATATAGAAAGGAATACTTTGATATCTGGTTACACTAACAAATTTCTTTTGCAAAGAAAGTTTTCAATTTGTAACAGGAGATTTTGTTATGTGTTACAACTTTTCTTAATGCACTACAAGGAGAATATATTAATTTAAAGAAAGATGCTTTGACAATCAATCGAGATTTGCTTTACAAAGAATGAGGAACATCTCTTGCAACGAGCTAAGATATGCTCAACATAAGAGTTCTATGAAGAAAAGGCAAAGGATTGAATCTGAGTGCTGACAATATTCATTCATATGAGAAACAACTTAAGAAGCCTACTTCATCTCAGGGCACGACAACTCAATCAAATTTTATACAGCAAGCAAATGGACTTCATCGATCATCTATCAATTTGCAGAACCTACATGAGCATTTCTAATCTCTATCTTTTTATATTTCGTAGAAATTCTGCACATGCTTGATATCAATTTGCTTTTAATCATGAAAGTTTAAGTTTCTTGAAAAACCTCTCCAAATTGTTTTCAAACATACTTTCTTGAAAACTCTTTTCTACTTGCATCAAATACTTTCAAGAAGGGGGAGAGAAAAACGTTTTCTTGACATATGATTAAGGAGAGACAATCATTTCTACCTTGTTTTCATATTTATCTCTCCACAAGTATTTCTTCTTTACCTCAACTTTTTGCTAATGACAAATAAGGGGAAGAGAATGGCAAGAAAAATATGTTGCATTAAATATATTTTCATATTCATACATATTTTTCTTAAAGTATTTGCCATCATCGAAAAGGGGAGAATGTTGGATATGATTAGTTTTGATGATGTCTTATATAAATGTCATTCTTATGAGCAAAAAGCTTGCATACTACATTTACATTCTACTTTGACTAATTCTTATATTTAATGTAGATGTGAAGTTTAATAATGAAGAATAACCAAGAAAGGAGACTGAAGAAGGAAGAACTTATTGGATAAAATGGGAATATCAATATTCAAGTTCTTGTGATGCTGGAAGTCTCTATAATCAAGCGGAAGTTGGAATAGCTTAATTCGGAGTCAAATTAAGCTATATGAAGCATCAGCATGAATACTATCGTATACGTGAATAGTACACCGTATACATGAATAGTGCCATACATGAAGTCTCGATGATCAAAACGGAAGTCAGAAGGACTTAATTCAATGCTAAATTAAGCTATTTGGAGCATCATCTTGAAGAGTAATTTCTGAGCTAAAAATCGTATATATGAACAGTAACATACGTATGGATGAACAGTGCCATACGGTTGAAAAGTCAGCAAGTATGAACAGTAACTCGAAATTACTCGAGTATGAAACGCGAGAAATCCACTGTTCACCATGCTCTGTTTGCCTCTGTTCTACGTTCTTTATGGGCGATGTTTGATGTTTCGATGATATCTCACAAACCAGATGTCGTATTGAGGTGAAACCAATTTTGTATGAAAGTAGACTCCCAATGCGTCATTTTGACATAAAATCAAAGTCCAAAGGAGTTCAGATGAAGGAGCTACAAATTGTGGAAGTTGACAGTGCAATTCATGCCACACAGCAGAGCAAGCTTCGGTATTTTGGGTATATCTCACAAAATACACATCCAATTGAGCTCCAACCAGTGGCATATGAAACTAGACTCAAAATTCGTCAGACCACAATTTGACCTATCCAAAACAGAGCTCAGACCAGGGAGATATGGCCTTCGAAAGGTGACTCATGTGATTCTGGAATCAACCCAGTATAGCTTCGGTTTTCTGTCTATATCTCACATTGTACACAACAAAATGGAGTAAAACCAATTCCATATGAATCTATACTCAACAAGTGTTTCACAGAATTTGGAAGCAACGAAAAAGAGCTTGAAACGAAGGAGATCCGAATTTCGAAACTTAATGGTTGCTGAAACTCTGTTTTCTGGGCAGTCGTCGTTCATCGGATCATAACGATCAAAATACAAAGTATTTTGAGCTCATTCTTCATTCATTGGAAAGAAGACATCAAAATATTTCCAGGGATATTTAATTTGATAATTTTGGAGTTAAATTCGAAGAGATATAGCCTCTGGAAGTTGACACATGTTCTGAATCATCTATCACGAAAATACTGTTCATCATCTTCAAGAATCACCGCGTCCGGAAATACTGTAGCGTATGGAAAACATCCAGATGTTTATCAAAACCACTTATACTACTTCTTAACATTCTTTATATCATCTATGTATAAGTTTCAGGTGATCAGAACAAAGATTGAATTCAAAACCGATTCAAACAAAAATCATGTCAACGGATCCAACAGAGAAAGCTACGGACTTGGTTGATGAAGCGAGAGAAGAAGCAATAGTCATTTTGATGAAAACAAGAATGAAGCAATTCAGCCAAATGTTTGTTAAAATGAGAAGGATGAAGCAACGGGTATTTTCACCAACGTACCGAACGCTCACAACATTCAAAAGCTTCAACAAACACTCACAACGGAAGACAGCTCCAACGGTCATATATGAGTACACGACCAATGCTCTCATACGTTCAACGGTCAATGTTTACAACGGTAATATTTTTCAAATGGACCGAAGCGCAACGGACGAGAATACTTCAACGGATCGATTACTATTCATGACGGTCACTATTCATAACGTTCAAAATGCAACGGACGAATGCTTCCAACGTCGTAATATTCACTGCTTATAAATAGAGAGACGCATTCAAGATTGATTACAACAATGAGCTTACACCTTCAAAATGCCTTCTGATGTTTATCTCATTTCCTCTCTATTTTCTTAGTGAATATATATCTTATTAGAGAGTGAGATTATTTGTAATGTACTTCAGTGTTCATCTTATCACTTCTTAGAGAGAAGATTTATTTGTAAACATTTTATCTAGAGTTACTCAAGATTGGGTGATCTTGAGTGGGAAACACATTGTGTTGATTACAGCTTGTAAGGGGAGTGAATCCTAGGGAGAGGATTACTTCGAGTACAGAGTGTGTGATCAAGCGGTGTATCGTTACGGTGTGTAAGGGGAGTATCTCGGTAAGAGATAGTAAAGGCTACACAAGTGCCCGACTAAACTTGTGAGGTTGTAAAGGCTTTTCTCTTGTGCCCGGTTAAACAAGGAGATAGTGGATTGAAATCTCAGGATGAGCCTGGGGACTGGACGTAGGTCATCGTGGATTGGGCCGAACCGGGATAAATCACGGTTGCATATTCTCTTCCCTAAGCTCTTATAATTCCAAAGCATATATTATTTCCAAAAAGTATACATTTATTTGAATATTTGACTATTGATTTATGAATAATTATATTCATATTTATTACCTTCATTAAGTTGTGAAAAGATTTTCAAAGTTTCTAATTTTTTATCGACACCCAATTCACCCCCTCTTGGGTGACAAATTTCGGTTCTAACGGTTTAGGCATCTTCTCTCGATTTCCTCTTAATCCAGTGGGCAGTTGTTCAGTGTTGTCTCTCTGTGAATTAATCCGTTGGAGCAGCAATTGCTTGTTGTAGAAATCATTCTTTAATGCTTTGCAACTGTGTGCAGATGGATTAACCAAAAGGATGCAAGTTTCTGGGTTGTGCATTTATTGCTCTGACATCACTTTTGCTTTTGCTTCAATGCTCCAATGTACATTCTCTAATGTGGCTGAAACTCACTAATAAAATGGTTAAACATATCTAGAAACATTAGAGATTAATCATAGGAAGTATTAAGTTCAAACAAGAAGATCTCAAAAATTCATCAAGTTTGATTTTCAAACTTAGCGTTCAATACTCGAGTGTGTTTATCAATACTCGAGTGTGTCACTGTGCACTTAAGTCAATACTTGAGTATTGATAATCTTTGAATTCATGATATTATAAATGCAAAAAGAAGCTAAAAACTCTATCATTGTCATGCTTTAATGTATCAATTAGCTAAATATGTGATTTTATCTTCATAATGAGTTTTTAGACTTTATTTGCATTAATCTTGGTCACATCTTGAGTTTGGATTCAAAACTGAACTTTAGTCACATTCTTACTACAATTGGGTCGTGAATACTGTTCGGTATTTTGGGTATAACTTGAGTTCTAGAAGTCCAATGGATCTTAAATTTGCATTTTCAGAAAGCTAAGAGGAAGCCCTACAAATCTTATGAAGAGCCCAAAAGCCAAATCAGATGTTTAGAGGGCCAAAATGGGCCTGGAAGCCGAAACAGGCTGCTGTCACTGGACTCTGGAATGACGTTCGGTATTTGACCCATAACTGAAGCTACAGACCTCCAAATTAGGTCCGGTTTGTGCAGTTGGAAAGCTGACATTCAGGGAAACATTTAATATGAAGCCCATGTGGTCTAGATCCTCTGTTTTCAGGGTGTAATCCAGCTTGCAAATGACACATTTTTGTCCGGCTTGCAAATGACGCGTTTTGTCCAGCTTGCAAATGACGCGTTTTTGGAGGTGGAAAGTGGTTTAATGATTCTTCCATATTTGCCACCAAGAAAAGTGACGAAATTAGGTGCAAAATGGATGAATGAGATGTTGGGATCCGTACAACGCAGCGGATTAAAATTTCTACGGATCCGTCCCGAGGATCACTCAGACGCGTTTAAATCAAGGCTAGGGAATCCGGATATTACCTTTTAAGAACTCGTTCGTGGTTTCTTCTTCGTTGAACGGTGGGCTACCTCCTCGATCAACGAAGACGACTCTTAGAATCCTCTTCCTCTACTGGTATCCACACGAACAATCCTCGTACACGGCTACGGCGGCGTGCTAGCGCCTCTTTGCTCTCTCTTGTTTTCACTCTAGGGTTTCTCGCGGCTTTTTAGAATACGCTCGACTGAAAGTCCCGTAGGTTTCTAAAACCTGTTCGACGTATTTAATACAAAATTAATCGTATTAACTTTCTGAATTCAAACTTTAAATCGGATTAAATATATATTAATTAAATCTATCCGATAGATCTAATATAATAATATTTATTTAATCGAATTAAAACCAGATCTGAAATTTCGAATTCAAATCTAGATTAAAAAATAGTTAATTAAATCTATCGATAGATTTAATCCAACCTATTTATTTAATCCAAATTTAAAAAGCCTTCGATTTAATTTATCTCAAAAAATTAAATCCGAGAAATGATATCTATCTATTTATTTAAATCGAGATACTAATATCTCAATTTAAATTAAATAGACAATAATATCTTTATTCGAAAATTAAATGAGATACAATATCTCGGTTTGTTTTAGATATTTAATTTATCAAATAAATTAAACATAAAACAAATAATATAATAATAATATTTTAATCTCAATTAAAATAATATCATTATATTATTTTCGAATTTAAATATATATATATATATATATTTACCCAGATTAAACTCGGATTCATTAATCTCATTAATCGAGATTCAATGAACCTGGACACTTTTACCCGTGTTGGATTATTCTTGTGTGCGACCCTGCAGGCCCATATGAGATTGGCGGTGGGCCAACACTTTGTGTCGACCCACAAATCACAAGCGGCCTCACAGCAAGACATTGCGACTACCCAATTCACATGGGGATCGATGACACGATACACCTATCGTACAACCATGTCACGTCCCTTTTGTCACGCGATAATTTGGTCAAGGATGAGGCATGGAGAATGTCAACTTCCTTTTCTTGACCATTACTTTCTCGATTCTCGAGTTAGTCTAATAAGTGAAATGGAAACTCCTTTCCATCACAAGACGGCCGTACATTTCTTAGACTCACTCATCGAGGGGCCCAAAGATATATCTCTCTACAAATGTGAGGACAAATTCCATCTTGACCATTCACATCCCCTCCGCATGAAAACCACCGATCCCGATCCTAGCCTTTATCATCACTCCGGTCAAAGGTGACTTTTGACTAGGTCAAAGGTCGGTGACTCATCATGTAGGAATCCATGATGATCTCGGTCATGGGCGTCGTGACGTGGTTATACATGAGATAAGCTTATGACTAGATCCATGCAGCTTTCTCATAGTGGGTCGGTCCAGCACCTTGTACTCT
This sequence comes from Acacia acuminata, assembly GCA_019022655.1. Lineage (NCBI taxonomy): Eukaryota > Viridiplantae > Streptophyta > Magnoliopsida > Fabales > Fabaceae > Acacia > Acacia acuminata. The sequence continues at coordinate 884,278 of JAFJYI010000253.1, forward strand.
TACAAGTGCCCATGACTTTGATTCGTATCTCCATACCTCATCAAAGTCATACCGGTCTTATCTCATCTTCGCTCCGCGTAGATGACCGACTGTGGACATTTAGGATATCTATAAGATATATCCAGGGATATAGTTATCACCATAAACATGCGTATGAAGTGATAACTTAATGGAGAACAATGACTTGCCCTAGGGCATAATTTCCAACATGAGATGCCCAATTTTCCTATAAATAGATGAAGAGGCTGAAGGGAAACAGACACATTTGGAGACCAAGATCTCTCCCATTCTAACTTCCTTCTTCTACTTCTTGCCTTCTACTTGGAATGGCTTAAGTCTTAATCTTTCCTTTTAATTATTCTATTTTGATTTTCTATTCTTCATCTCTTTACGTAAGGATTCATTATGTTGTTGAGATTTATTTTTATATTGGAATAGAAGCTTTCATTTTCTTTAATTGTTCTTTGTGTTCTTCGTGTTCATGATGAATTGTTCATGTTCTTCATGGTCATGATGAACATCTTTATTTCTGCATTTTCATTTTATACAGCCATGCTTGGCTAAGTTTCGTGATCGACCCATGAGTTGAGGATTCCATGGTGTCATCCGGAGGACTTGCGCTTTAATCGGTAACTAACTTGTTTTTACGCTTCAATCGGATTCGAGTTTAGATACAGATTGGTCGTTAGATCTAACATCAGATTGATATCCCAAGGATATAATTCGGATCGAGTTTATGAGTATTGTGTGTTCGTACGAAAGCATACCATGTATTCGAACATATGCTAGGCGATCGTCTAGTTGAGGGAGTTTTTAGACAAATGCAGAGATTTCGGTTTGTCTAGAATCAATCATAAGTTCATTTATTGCTCTGACATCACTTTTGCTTTTGCTTCAATGCTCCAATGTACATTCTCTAATGTGGCTGAAACTCACTAATAAAATGGTTAAACATATCTAGAAACATTAGAGATTAATCATAGGAAGTATTAAGTTCAAACAAGAAGATCTCAAAAATTCGTCAAGTTTGATTTTCAAACTTAGCGTTCAATACTCGAGTGTGTTTATCAATACTCGAGTGTGTCACTGTGCACTTAAGTCAATACTTGAGTATTCATTCTGATACTTGAGTATTCTTCTTCCAGAGAGGAATCATCGAATTTTGACGTTGGACCTTATCATTGAAGTAAGGTCAATACTGAAAGTGTGCAAGTCAATACTCGAGTTTTGAACTTTGATGTGAAAATAAGTTTAACTTCAAAACCTCAATACTTGAGTATTGTCTCCAATACTTGAGTGTTCAGATCATTGACAAAGAGCAAAGCTCTCGGTATGCCCAACACTCGAGTTTCCAATTCAATACTCGAGTATTCATTCATTTAGAAAGACTTTGTGAAGTATTTCCCAAGTCAATACTTGAGTATTGAAATGAATACTTGAGTGTTCAAATTGTTGTCAAAGATGAAAGCTCTCTGTATGTCCAATACTCGAGTTTCCAAATCAATACTCGAGTGTTCATTTGTTTTAGAAAGAACTTAGCCAACACTAATATATGCAAAAAACTTGTAGTCTTTCTGTCAGTCCAATACTCGAGTGTGGATACTAATACTCGAGTATTCTATGTGCTTGAAAAATTTGACAATACAATACTTGAGTTTTCAAACGAATACTTGAGTATTCATAAACACATGTTAAATATGAAAGCTTTGTGAAAGTTCAATACTCGAGTATGCAAAACCAATACTCGAGTTTCCATAAGATGACAAGCTTGATATCTTTCTGTATGTTCAATACTCGAGTATGCATATCAATACTCGAGTTTGGCTCAGGGTCAAAAACTTGGAGTGCTCTCTGTCAAGTCAATACTCGAGTATTGTCTCCAATACTTGAGTATTGCTTTGTGTAATGATTTTTTAGAAACTCTTTGTCAAGTCAATACTCGAGTATTAGAACGAATACTCGAGTGTTGCTTTGACAGTAGGTTTTCCATCTTGCCAAAGATAAACTTCAATGTATGTTTACAATTGTTAATTATCATCAAAACCACATAGAGAACTAACAAAAAGGACATCAAATTATACATCACGGTGAATCTATAGATGTATAATTTATTCCTGTAAAATTTTAGATCAAACTGACTTCATTTACTATTTTTAAAACGTTGTTGAAGCTTCGCTGCCCATAAATTCCAGAAACTGGCAGCAAGCTATTCTTTGAGTTTTCGGGCTTGTAAAGCGTAACCCTGATCTAACCCCATACAAAATCACATTTTAAACCCATTGAAACCCTTAAAAACACCAAAATCAGACTACAACATCAAGCTATAACCATTTGAACGAAAACCCTAACTACCAACTTCAAAGATTCGGGTTTTCAATGTTTACCTGAAATCAGAACTTCACTTTGTGATTTGGCTTCTTCTTCTTGGTATGGGGACTTGGCTGATCTCTCTCCTTTCTCTTGATGAACACGCCTATGGGCAGCCAAAAATGAATAGTTCATGTCCTTTTAAAATAGCTAAAATGATCTGGGTATTCTGTATTATCTGGTGCATGCTTTTGTCCACTGGTTAATTATTTGGATCAGGCTTTCTTGACTTAATCTCCAAGAAATTCTAGAGCATGGCCATGTGGCGCCTCCCTAGTCATAAGGGTCAGATTTTACTTTTCAAAAGGTATAAATTACCTATTTTGGCCTGAAACACCCTTTTGCCCAGTGGTTAAAAGCATGTACCCTAATTATTAGCTTATTTTCTTTTAGAAAATTCTAGATATTTCAAGATAATTTCAGGGGGTAGGTGGCGCCTCCTGGGCCCCACACAATCTGATCCCTTACCTTTTTATCTGCTTTATCCACTTTATCTAGTCCACATTTTATCCATTGGTCCTTGTTGTGCACTGTCGGTTAAAAGGGTGCTCTCTTTTTCACTTTTCTTCAACTTTTCAAATATTTTCCCCTAATTGGGCATACATATGTGGCACCATCTTACTCTCCTATATGGCCCCAGATTTGTCTCATTAATCCAAAAAGAATCCCCTAATTGGTCCTTATCGGTCCCCTTTTTACCGGTTAACTTCCTGTGGGACCTGATCTTTATGTTTGGGGCTGAGTACAAATAAAATCATTTGATTTTCCTTCTCTTTCCTGATGTGGTCGAAATTACATCCTTAAGGGGTAAGGATTTGACTTTTCTACCCTTACTTTTCCTCTTTTACCCCTGTGGAGACACATGTCCCTATGTAATAATTATACTAACTTTTCCCTTTCAACGTGTGATCTTTGCACTGTCTCTTCCTCTTCCTATTTCCTCCAAAAACGCAGGGGACCCTCATCAGTCCAGGAAATATCATGTGCATATTTATTTTAGCATATTTTTGCTCAGCTAATTGTCCCATATGTTAGGACATAGCTAAATAGCATTTTTACCACCCGATTAACCTCGTATAAGTGTTTTGTGCCCTTCTGCACTGACACTTTAATTTTTATAGCCCTTGAACTCTTGGTCAAAACACTTATGCAAAAGGGAGTGCAAAACTTCTTAAAATATGTCAAGAAGGCACTTAAAATCCTCCAAATCAAATGACCAAAGTACCCTTACAAAATATCTTCTTAACTTGGCTTATTTTTCAAGCTTTATTGACTTTTCTCTCTCCCCCTGCTTTGCACGAATTTGAGACTTCTTGGGCAAGATTGTGATGTCATTTTTATGACATAAGCAAGAGATTATGTGTCCTCTTGTGAAATGACCAAAATACCCTTACAATTTTACCCTTATTTGTGTCTTATTTCACAAGCTACAAGTCTTCTTTGTAAGAACCGGCTGAACCCAAGAGGGGGGTGAATTGGGTGAAGTATAAAAATTTAGGAACTTTGAAAATCTTTTTGCAATTCAAGTAAAATGAGTTTGTATGATGATAAAGAGTTATAAAACAATAGACGAGTCATTCAAACATATATCTTTGGAAATATAAGAGATAAGGGAAGAGAATATGCAAACCGAGATTTATCTGGTTCGGTTCAATCCTTGACCTACGTCCGGTCCTCAAGCTCCACTTGAGATTTTCAATCCACTATCCTCTTGTTTAAACCAGGGCACAAGAGAAGCCTTTACAAACCACAAGTTCACCCTGTGCACTTGTGAAGCCAAATCTCTCACCAAGATACTCCCCTTACACAATGTAAGGTTACAATCTGTTTCCCTCTCAAGATCACCCAATCTTGAGTAACTCTCGAATAAACGAGATGGAATGTTTGTAATAAATCTTCTCTCTCGAAGTGAATAAGATAAACACTGAAGTGCATTACAAATCTCACTCTCTATGATAAATTATGTAAACATTGAAAAATAGAGTGTGAGTAGTATGAAAATCAGAGTATGAGCATTTTGAAGATGTAGGCTTGTGTCTCTACATTTTTCTGCTTGAATCTGTCTTTTTTTATGGGTAGAGATCAATATATGACCGTTGAGAAGATTCTCGTTGTTGGATAAAGAAATATAGCCGTTAGAACTTTTGCATGCTTTTGATGTTCGAACCAAATCGATATTTTGAAGGTTTGCTTCTAATCCTTTGTTTTAATCATCCGAAACTCACTAAAAAAGTGGTTAAACATGTCTAGGAACATTAGAGATTAATCATAGGAAGTATTAAGATCAAACAAGAAGGTATTGCAAATTCGTCAGATTTGAAATTCTGAAGTCGCGAAGAAACCTGGAGGTTTGCTCTCAAACCTGGAGGTTTTTAAGGTTGCAGAAGAGCGTTTTGTCTCTGAGTGCCAAAACCTCGAGGTTTTCTCAGAAACCTCGAGGTTTCACTTTGAAAGTGAAACATTGCAAAATGGCGTTTGCTCTCGGATCAAGAAACCTGGAGGTTTTCTTCAATACTCGAGGTTTCTCTTGAATTTCAAAAATTCTCGGTTTTGTGCCAAGAGCAAACCGAAGGTTTTTCTAGAAACCTGGAGGTTTTTGAAGTCGTGAAAAGGGGTTTGCTCTTCGGATCCGAAACCTGGAGGTTTTCACCAAAACCTGGAGGTTTCACTTAAATGTGGAAATTCGAGTTTTGCGCCAAACGAAACCTGAAGTTTTTTCACAAACCTGGAGGTTTTGAAAATCGATGAAAAATGTTTGCTCTCGGATGCCGAAACCGGAGGTTTCTCCAAAACCTGGAGGTTTTCACTTAAATATGAAAATTCTCGGTTTTGAGCCAAAACAAAACCTGGAGGTTTTCACCAAAACCGGAGGTTTTGAAAACTTGCGAAACTGAGCTTTGTTTAGAAAACTTGGAAAATTCTTGGCCAATCTTAAACTCAAGTTTATATTTCCAAGCTCGAGGTGAGAATCTATTCCAAGAAGAATCAGCTCCAAACTCATTGTGTTATGCCGTTATGATCCGATGAATAAAAATTTGTTCTTGACCAGCGTTTTTGCAACGTCCTGAACTGACTTTCAACTTTTGAAGGACATATATCCTTGGTCTGAACTCCTTTTTGGTCCATTAAACTCTTAAAGGAAAGCTCTATGAGTCTACTTTTATATGCCACCAATTTCAGCTCAATCGGATTTGTCGTTTGTGAGATACATCCAAAATACCGAAGGTGGGTCTGGACTGCGTGACGTTGATTCTTTTTGCAACTTGTAAAAATCATAGCTCCTTGATCTCAACTCCTTTGGGCTTGAATTTTATATCAAAATGACGCATTGGGAGTCTCATTTCATATGCCACTGATTTCGCTTCAATCCGATTTCTGGTTTAAGAGATATCATCAAATTACCAGACATCACCCGAGCTAAACGTGAAACAGAGTATACCGAAGTTGCTGATTAGTGTTGAAACCTCGAGGTTTTGCTTGAAACCTCGAGGTTTTGACCGAAACCTTGAGGTTTTGACCGAAACCTCGAGGTTTGCTAGTCCGAGACACCAGAGATGCTTGAAGGCACTCAAACCTCGAGGTTAATACCCAAACCTCGAGTTTTCTCGCCCTAAACCTCATATTTGCTTGATTTAACTCGAATTGACTTATTCCAACTTCCATATGATCTTGGAGCCTTCTAGCATCAATATAAGAACTTGAATAACTATATTCTCATTCCATTCAACAAGTTCTTCCTTCTTTAATTTTCCATCTTGATTATTCTTCATAATCCAACTCTTTCTTTCTTCTCTTCTCTTGATCATTCTTTGTCATTCAACTTGGACTCTTCATTCTTAGCAAGTTATACCTTCTTCAATATTTCCTCTTCTTCTTGATTAATCTCTATGATTCAACTTGAACTAATCTACATTAAACATAGTAGTTAGTCAATGTAGGAGATAACTATATTACTCAATATATTACGCAATCTTTTTGCTTTCAATAATGGTATCCATATAAGACATCATCAAAACTTAATCATAACCAACATTCTTCTTTTCTCTTTACTTAGGCCAAAACATTAAGCTTCTCAAGCAAGGATGTGATGTCATCCTAATGGCATAATCAAGTGCTTACGTGTCCCTTTTTGTCTCTCGGCTGAAGATATGGCCTTATTCGGGAATGTCATACCTCCTGAACCGGGCTTAGTAGTCTGCCTAATTTAGGCTTATTCTCAAGTCTCAATGCCTGAAATTCAAGATATTACATAATGTATGGAGAAGTTCATGGTCTCAAGCTTTGGTGCTTTAAGGGCATTCTAACTCTGGTTTGGAGGACATTCTGCATGTTTTAAGAGACTGCCAGTATGCTAGGAATGTGTGGATAGCTTTGATCCAAAACAGGTATTTTCTTGATTTCTTTTATGCCAACCTTCGGGATTGGCTGTATCTGGATTTTAAAAAAACCATTGGGTAAAAGATTCAGAAAATGTTGGCACTTATTGTTTGGGGTCGCTATCTGGAAGCCTTAGGAGTGGAGAAATTTATGTATTTCTTATAGTAGTTTTGTTAAACCCAACAATCCTGTTGTTGTTATTTTGAGAGTTTGGGATAGATTTGTGCTAGATAATGACTCTGCTGGATCTGTAGAGAACCTAGGAAATCTACAGAATATATGCTGGGAAAGACATCCTTATGGATGGTGGAAACTTAATGTTGATAGTGCCATGGTGTGAACATCAGCCAAGGCTAGTTGTAGAGGGGTGTTGCGAGACTGGTCTAGCAAGTGGATTGCTGGATTTACAAGGATCATAGGAGACTGTCAACCAAATATTGTTGAAGAATAGGTGATTTTGGAGGGCCTTCGCTTGGCTTATGATTTAGGATTAAAGAATGTTATCTTAGAATCAGATGCTGAGGGGGTTATCAATTTGATTGTTGATGCTAATTATAATTCAGTGAACCTGACCGTTATGAGAATTAGAGAGATGATAAATATGGATTGGTAGATTAAGCTTAGAGTTGTTCTGCATAATTCAAATAGAGTTGCGGATGCCTTAGCTAAAATGGGTATTTCTAAGACGACAATTTTAAGGGAGTGTCCTCCTAATTTAAGGTCTTGGGTTGGTCAAAAGTGTTTGTGATTAATTTCCCCTTTATGTAATTTATCTTTCTTATAATGTAGGCTTTTAGCCATCTTTTATATAAAAGGGATATAATATATATATATATATATATATATAATTTTTCATTCCTTTTGTAAAAATTATTTGTGAAAAACTCTTGTGCACCTTTGCTTTCTTTTCCGTGCACTTTGTTATTTATGTTTTCAATGAGTTAGTACTAGACTCATTCCCTTCACTATAATTTTGCTTTTTCAAATAATACAACTAGTGAGATTAATTCATTACTACGAGAATCATCGATATATGACAGCTTATTATCAGTCATAAATTACCGTTTCGAATTGTCATATGACGGTTATTATCGGTCACAAATTACTGTTCGAATTGTCATATATGTGGGCACTATATATGCTCAACGCAAGATATATAACAGTTCCAAATCATAATATGTTGAGGGCATATATAATGGTTATTTGTTAATAATATCAATGTATTGGCTTTATTTTTTTATTATATATAATTATTTTTTATTATTTGTTTTTATTTAGTTTTATTGTTAATATTTATTATATAAAACACAATATAATCATTGATAATAACAAGATAATCATATTAAATAATAAATTTTATTTATAGTATTCAAGATTCAATACATTATCAACCAAAAAATTAAATACATTATAGATAAACATCATACAATTTAAAAGAAATTAATCACTTAAATACTTTTAACATTATCTTATAATTTTTTGAATTCTAAAAGAAATTTTTTTAAAAACATTCTACAATAGTCTTCAATGCCTTTTTGTTGTGGATTTTCGATCACATATCAGTACTGCAGAGTTCCAATAAATGCAAAATGATAATATAAATATGAAAATCAGAATATATCTAGTGAAAATTGCGAATATTAAAACTTGAGCAAATCTTGGATCTGATTCAACATAACTACTAAAGATTAGGAACGTGAGGGGGTGGACGTTCATATAGATTGTGATTCAACAAGCTGCTAAAAATTAAGAGAAACAATTATATTTATTTAGTCTATTTTGAAAGTGGAATATCACCTAGAAGGGGTGAATAGGTGATTATAAATTTTTTTTGCTAATTGCTGAAGAACATTTAAAAAAAAAAGACAGAGAAAAGGATAGAAAAAGACGAGACATTATCCTGGTTCGGTCTAACTCTTCGACCTACGTCCAATCCCCAAAACCTCTAGGATTTTTACTAACTTTCAAAAACAAATACAATTACACACTCTATACTCGAAGTAATCCTCTCACTCTAGGATTCACTCTCCCTTACAAATTGTAATTGTACACCCACACTTAAGGTTCCAAAATCTTAAGATTTAACTGATAAACAAATAATCAAATAGTGTTTTAACTCCTCACCGAGTAAATAAATGATAATCACTAAAGTACATGATATATCCAAAGATATTAACGTAAAAAAGATTGAAATAAATTCGAATTGAATGCACAGAGTTTTGGTGGTTGGCGAATTCAATGCTTCTGGTATTTATATCGGTTTCCATTAATGACCGTTGAGAAGCTTGAAGATTATCCCTTGTGACTCTTCAAAATATAGGTTTAAGATAGATGAAGTTCGATAGACACTTTCATCGTTAATGATCCAGGTGGATTTGTGTCATCTTGACATTCCTTCATTCTTTTTGTTTTGCCCGTTGTGAAATAGCATTTATTGCATGAATGCCATAGCGGCAAATACTTTAGAATGATCAGAGGAATGGTTGCCGAGAATATGATTCGATAAGGCAAATATATTAAATACATTCTGACACACAAATTGATTTATGACAATTTGTTGTTAATCTTTTGAATAATCATTTGAAACTCATTAGCAAACTGATTAAAAATAGTTAAGTACAGTAATGAGTAATGATATAAAGAACTGAAATCACAATTAAGAAATTTGGTTTTATGAAGTCGGTGATTTTGAATATCAGAGGAGTTTAACTTCCAGTCAAAATAAATTGCCTTGAGTTAAAATGAATTGAGGCAAAATAAATGTGACTTGAGGCAAGTTTTAAAAGATATGGAGAAAGTTAACTTGATAGTTTGATTGGAGGTAATTTCTTTCTTCAAGAGTTAATACACAAGTAGAAATAAAACTTGACTTGAGTTAAAAAATAATTTCCTTGAGTTAAAATGGCTTGAGGCAAAAACAAAATGACTTGAGGCAAAGGTTGGCCATCACAAGTTGAGAAAATGTGTTAAGGGAAAAATGTGCCTTGAGCCAAAATGACTTGAGGCATCGATTTCCTTGAGTAAGAATGACTTGAGGCATTCTTTGCCTTGAGTCAAAATGACTTGAGGCAAACATTACCACAAGTCAAAAATGCAAGTTCAGAATATAAATGCCTGTAGTCAAAATGACTTGAGGCAATTATAATCTGACTCAAGGCACACAATAACGATGAGCTCAAAATCATTTGAATCAAAACAATTACCTTGAGGTAATTAATAAATGACTCGAGGTAATGCTAAGCGTGAAATAAGGATTCAAAACATTCAAACCCGTTAACTCGAGTTAACATAAATTTAACTTGAGGCATTTCGTTTTCAAACTTATTCGCTTCAAGTTAAAATCAATTTGACTTAAGGCAACTGAAGGTAAAACATTTTGCCTTTGATAAATTGAATCATGTGACTCCACGCAAAGAAGTTTAATTTTAACTGAGTTAAATATTTTAACAGAAACTCCAAAGTGTTCTTGAATTTTAAAGATTATTTACATTATAATTGTTATCATCAAAACATCAAAAATAGGAACTAACATATTTAACCTATTGTAATCAAAATTATTTTTACCGCAATAAAATAATAATAATAAATCGACATTTTACCTCATCTCTATTTCATGTTTTCTATTTGTCTCGATGTTTTTTCTTTTCTTTTCTTTTTTCTATTTTCAAACCAATGACCATCATCGTAAATTAGATATCACTTTTTGTCTACAATTCTTCTTCCTAGATAATCCGGACCCCCTTCGCAAAGACATAAATGGCGTCATGTGAAGGACTTGGGGGAAGTAAGAATTACTTGAGAGAAAAGCTATGGTCAAATCAAGCATTAATGAGGGGAGTTTAAAAGTCAAAGTCAGAATCATTTTGCACCACACATTCAAATTCAAATTTGACAAGTAATTATGCTACTAATGTGGTTAAAATGGCGCCATATTTGATCAACTAGGAAAAAAAATTCTGATATACTTGGAGAGAAAGTAAAAAGGAAACAAACTATTAACCTTGAAACACCTTATGGACTATTGGATAAAAATCTTACTTGAAGACTACACATAATTAATGCACTTGGGAATTAAATGAAATCTGATTGTATGGTCCTGAATTGCGCCACACCATCATCCAAGGAAGAGCCTAGATTTTCTTGGGAATTAAGTAAGAGAAACATGAAAAAACCTAGTACACCCTTTGGACCATGGGATAATAGCAAAACCTGGATATTTCATATGAACATGGGAGTTTATTTAACAAGTCATCTGCCCCTTTTCCATGGCTGCTTATGCATGTTCAAGTGTGAAGAAAGTGAGTCCAGCAAGTTCAAACATAGGAAAGAAGAAGTAGGAGCTCAACTTGAAGGATTAAAGTAAGTTAGTGTAAAATTTGTTAGTTAAGCCTTCTATTCTCTTCATTGACCCTTAGGGTTTTCCTAAATTGTTAGACTTGGCTATCACCCAAGAGAATTGGGTGTCCGTTAAAACTTTAGGAACATTGAAAATCTTTTCGCAACTTACTGAAATCAGTTCGTATGACGAAAATACTTTATAAGGAAATAGTCAATCATTCAAATATATACGTTGGAAATATAAGAGTTTAGGGAAGAGAATATGCAAACTATGATTTATACTGGTTCGGCCCAATCCACGATGACCTACATCTAGTCCCCAGCTCCTCCTGAGATTTCAATCCACTATCTCCCTCAAGCTTTAATCGGGTGCTTGAGAACCATTACAATCCCACAAGTTTAGCCGGGCACTTGTGCAGCCTTTACAAATCTCTTAGCGAGATACTCCCCTTTACCCACTATAAGATACAATCTTTATAATGAATGATTACAAATAATCTTCTCTCTCAAAAGTGATAAGATGAACACTGAAGTGCACTACAAATAATTTCACTCTCTAATAAATTATATGATCACCGAGAAAGTAGAGAGAAAATGAGATAAACGTCGAAGGCATTTTGACCGAGAAGGAAATTTATCTGTTTTTGTTGATTGTTCGTTAATCGTCACTCCTTCCGGTTTGAAGACTTCACAATGTATAGGTATTTGTGTTTTGACCGTTGCCAGTATTTGAGTGTTGAGCTATCCTTCCAATTTAGAATATGACCGTTGAAGAGAGGTTAAAGAGCCGTTGAAAGTAATAAATATATCCGTTGCTCTGTCTCTTCGTAATCTTCTGACGTTGGTCAATATACTTCGTTGACATTCTTTGTTCGATTTGTCCATTGAGACTCAGGTAGAATGTTGATTGGAAATAGCCGGAATGCTTTACGGTTGTTCAGAAGCTTAATTTCTACTTTCGTGCTTCGTCTCTGCTTCGTCATTTAATGCGTCTGACACATTTTTGCTTTATGGAAATTTGATGATTAAAACATGTTAATCATATCTGAAAAGCACTAGCAAACTGATTAAACTTTGTTAGATGAAGTATAAATCAATAATATGAAACACCCAAGTTGTAATCAAAGATTTGCAGTTTACAAGAATGAAGATTTCAAATGAAGATATATATTCTCGAGAATTGATCATGACATTCTCGAGAACTATCGAAGTCCAGAGCGCATTAAATCATTAGTGTTTAATCATTCTTGAGAATCAGTTCATTCATACTCGAGAATCATGTCCTCAGATCAAAGACTAAATACTTGTGAATAATAGCATTTAAGTATTGGACTGTGTATTCTCGAGAATCATGTTGCTATTCTCGAGAATTAACAAAGGGAGAATAATAAGATCATCGAATTTTTACCGTGCATTCTCGAGAATTAACTTACGCATTCTCGAGAATCACATCAGAGAAGCATACCGTTGTGAGTCTCTGTCAAATCGTTCTCGAGAATTGACTTACATATTTTTGAGTACCATTCTTGAGAATCCCTTACTCATTATAGAGAATCATATCAGATGAGAACTGATGTAGGCGAGGAAGAGTCATTCAGAGAAGCCTGCGATGTTGATTCTGTCACATACCATTCTCGAGAATCCTTGATTCATTCTCGAGAATCAATTACACATGGAGATGCAAGTGAGTTAATTCTGATTCAAGAACTTGAACTCTTTAAAGCCTTCTTTCCATGCAAGAAAAATCAGCTCCAAACTCATTGTAGTTTGTCTCGTTATCATCAGATGAATGGAGGTTGTTCTTGACTAGCATTTTTTGCAACATCCTGAACTGACCGTCAACTTCAAAACATCATATCTCCTTCAATGGATCTTATTTTTTCATGATCTTGAAGTTTTTGGAAATCTATTTGAGTCTAGTTTCAAATGACACTAGTTTCCGCTCATTTGGATTTGTCGTTTGTGAGATACACCCAAAATACCGAAGCTTGGTCTGCTGTGTGACGCCGATTGATGTGATAACTTCACAAATTCATATTTATTTCATCTGAACTAATTTGGACTTGAATTTTTTCCAAAAGACTCATTGGGAGTCTAGTTTCCAAAAAATTGGTTTTGCCTCAATCCGATCTCTCGGTTTAGGTGATATCATCGAATTACTAGACGTCGCCGAGTGAAACGTGAAACAGCTGAACAAAGTTGTTGAAACACTACCATTCTCGAGAATGACAATGCCATTCTTGAGAATTGGGTGAGGATTCTCGAGAATTGATGTTTCATACTTGAGAATGACTTGCAATTTTCACATGAACAGTACCATTCTCGAGAATTACATTGTCATACTCGAGAATGACTTCAGAAAGCGTATTTTAACTCCGAATTGAACCGTTCCAACTTCGTTTGATCACGAGACTTCTAGAATCAATCTAGGAACTTGAATAATGATATTCTAATTCCATTTAGTGAGTTCTTCTTTCTTCAACCTCTTTTCTTGATCATTCTAACTCCATTTAACTTGGACTCATCATTCTCTGCAAGTTCTACCTTCTTCAATATCTCCTCTTCTTCTTGAACTTGACATTTTCTCCAATTTCTTCTTTCTGAAATATTTTATCTCCTTCTTGATCCATAATCCAACTTGAACTAATCTACATTAAATATAGTAGTTAGTCAATGTAAGATAAATATAATATGTAAACTTTTTGCTCTTAATAATGCATCTATATAAGACATCATCAAAACTTATCATAACTAACATAAATAACATTGTTGTGGTGTCCCTATGCTTAAGGCTGACGCCAAACAAGAGCCAAGGAAGAGGAAGATCAAGTTAAACCAAGCACAAGACCAAGTAAATTGCAAAACTATCTTATTGTGACTCGGTAGTGGAATTTTAGGGTTTCTGGATAGCTGGTCTTGACTTGGTGTTATGATGTGTTTGTGATGTTTTTAAGTATTTCAATGAATTCAAAAAGAAATTTTTACATAAGAATGAGTTAAGGACGTAGTCTACAAACTCTGAAAACCCTAAACTATAAGAGTTGTACAATCTGCCAATTGCTAGAAAATCTGGGAGTCACGTTTGAAAAATCGTTTTTAAATAGTAAATGAAGTCCAATGACCATGAAATTTTATATTCTTAACTTAGACATCTGGGACTTCATTTTGATATATACTTTTGTGATTTTCCAAGTTTCCTACTGGAAGAAATCGATTTTTGAAAACAGACCAAAATCCTGGATTCCTTCTATGTACAACGGCTAGGGTTTGAGAATAAGAAAAGGATACGAACCCTTATGGTCTCTGGGAGTATTTTTATTGAAAATTAGACATCTTAAGGGTTTAATAGCCACTATAATGGCGTTAATCGGATTTTTGTTGAATTAGTTATGAATTTTTGAAGTTGGAACATCATTTCTGTAATTTTTTGAAAAGAGGGCGAATTTCATGTTTTAGAAAGGAAGTTTATATAAGTGATTAAATAGGGTATATTTGGTATACCTAGGGATTAGCACGCGTTCGAAATGATTTTCCAAGCACTGAGAAAATTTACTGACTTTGATAAAGTGCCAGGTAGTAACTGTTTACTCACGTACTTTATGTTACTGTTGTATGTTTGTATGCCATGATTGTGGAATACGTAGGGTCAGTAGGGCCTATTGGACTGCATGTCCTTAGGTCACTACCGAGCCTGAGATGCATTCAGGGTGGTTAGGGTTTGAGGCCCTGGCTACTACGATTTCCTAGCCCTGAGGATTTTGAGGCTGGCCTTGTTAGGCGACTCAACAGTTAAGAGCATTCGAGGCTTGCCATGTTAGGTGGGCTCAACAGTATGTGGACATCCGAGGCTTGCCTTAATAAGGCAGCTCAATGGCATGTTGTTGAGACTGTGATTGTGATTCTGAATGCATATATGATATGTTTTACCATTGTGGTTGTGTTTTTCCTAGTTGTGGTTTGCATTCATACACTGCATACATATGGTATTTGAGTTTAACAGTTACTCTAGGGTTCAACTCTGAACTCCACACTATTTTAAAGATTGATGAGGTGATAGACGTTGAGCAGTTCAAACTTTCTAGGAAGGTGAGGGCATGAAGTAGAAGAATGAAAAAAATAGGGAATGCCCTATCTCATTTTGTATACTTACTGTTTTGGGATGACTGTATAAATTTATACTTTATGTTTTGTACTTACTTTTGGATGATCACTTTAACCCTAACCCTACGGGGACTATTTACTTTTGATTATCATACCTTTACCAGAATATTGTGGTTTTCCAAACAGATCAAATGCTCTGCGACACACACTTTGATTTATGTTAGAAAGGTTTAATTAACAAAGGAAAGGTAATAAGTAAAAAGAATCCCTCTAACCCGCCACCCGGAAGGATGAGGCCGGTAGGGGTGTAACAATCATACTTTACAATTAATTATTATAACCATTATATGTATTTGTTTTTACCGATATAATGTTGGAAGATGAATCATTTATAAGTGTTACATGACAATTATTTCTTAAAAACTGTCATATTTGTCATTAAATAAATGATGGTTATTAACCACAACCGTTATTTTTGTGTCTTTGTGAATTTCACCTCTCAATATATGACGATGAACATATTTAACCGTTATGTTTTAGTATTATATATTCTTACCCAATCTCCACCTCGACATATATGATATTTATTTATTGTAACTATTATTCATTAAGCGTCATATATGCCTGGATTTGTAGCAGTGAATGTAGCCAATATGCTTCATAAACTTATAAAGTATACTGTAATGAAAGCGGTGTTTCCTGTGGGGTTCTGTGCGACATGCCTCCTATGACTATGTCAAGTCTTATTTTAGTGGGGATATTTGTTTGAGAGTCTGTAGGAATTGCTTTAGCTTTCTAGACTAAGTGGAGTTATTAGGTTCAGCAAAGGTTATACTTCTTCCGGTCTTAATTATAAGACATATTTACAAGATTTTGGAGAGATTAAATATAGTAGTTAAATTAGTTAATTATATTTATTTTTCTAAATACCCTTATTTAAAAAAGGCTTCATAAGTAGTTGGAAGTTGAAACACGAAACTTAAAAGTCTTCAAATGGTTAACTCTGCGAGGTTAATTATACAAGCGAGATTTAATTCTTAAAAATGTTGGCTCAAAATATAGCGTCAAATTCTAGAATATATAATTATCTTTTACCTCTCACGAAAATAAAAGCATCCACAGGCCATTTTCATCCGTGAGGAAGTTTAAGGGCCCAATGTAATTTCCAGAGAGAGAGAGAGAGAGCCAAGTGTAAGAATATATATAGAATATATAAGTGCATTATTAAATTATCATTATGTTTAATTATAATTCAGAAAGTATCAATGATAGGGGTATTTTATGAAAAAATTGACAAAAATTAAAACTTTGTCCTATAATTAAGAATAAGATAAACTTTAAAATGTTATCCTATAATTAGGACGGGGAGTACTCTTTTTATTTGAAAAATCCGAATTATATTAAAATTCACTATATTACATTGCTAAAATCTGTTTAGTGTAATAATATACTTTAAATGAGTATTATACTTGAAAAATTTTAAATACCTTTTTCTGGTAATAATACCTTATAGTGAATTCATTAAGCAAATTATGTTAAACATCAGCGTGCAGCGGGAGAATTTAGAAAACAAATTTGGACTCAACAATGTTTACAACATTGAAATTAAAATTAACTTTGTTCAGGTTATACCCATTTTACATATCCAATTTCACCAACTCTACATGTGCAATTAATTTTAAAAATATTGGATTTTCATTCCCTTTTTCTTTTTGAATTGCTCTCCTTTTTTAGCTAGGAAAATTACGCGTAGGTCCCAAGGAACGAAAAAAATTACAAAAAGTCATTTGAAATCACCAAATTACACGAAATCCCAAGGGACTTTTTTGATATTATTTATATGGAAATAAAATCCAGATTTTTAAATGTTGTTGTAAATACATGCATTTCCTGTTGTAAATAAGTACATTTTCTGTTGTAAATGGCCAAGGGACTTTTTTGATATTATTTGTATGGAAATAAAATCCAAGTTTTTAAATGTTGTTGTAAATATATGCATTTCCGTTGTAAATACGTGCATTTTCTGTTGTAAATTGTCGATTTTAAATTTTGTTGTAAATACAAGACTTCCTAATATAAATCTATGATTTTTTCGTTGTAAATGACATCTCTACATTCAAAATCCAGGTGTTTAAATGTTGTTGTAAATATATGCATTTCCTATTGTAAATATAGCTTTTTTTTGTTGTAAATGGTCAAGTGTTTAAATGTTATTGTAAATATATGCATTTCCTGTTGTAAATATATACATTTCCTATTGTTAATATAAATAATATCAAAAAAGTCCCTTGGGACTTATGTGTAATTTTGTGATTTCAGGGGATTTTTTTGTAATTTGTTTTGTTCCTTGGGACCTGTGCGTAATTTTCCCTTTTTAGCCTCTCTCTTTTTTTTTTTATATATATAGTGAAGAAAGAATTTCATTTCTCAAAAAAAATGTACAAAAGAAAAGAATGAATTTCATTTAATAAAAAAATGAATTAGCCCTCTCTCATCTTGAAGCTTGAATGATGAGCCAGTGATAGCATTCCTGCTTTTGGATTGCTTAATAGCAGCGTGTAGAGATTTCAAAGGGAAAAATACCAAACTTCGTTTATAGTAACAACTAACGATTCTTTACAATTGTTTGGGACCAATTTTGCACTCCTTTATTTTTTTCATGTTACTTTCACTTTATTCGATCTTCAACAACTCTTTAATTTACATTTAAGCTAAATCACTTCCCTTTATTGTTTTTTCGAGTATCATTTCCTTACTTTATGGCCCTTCTCACTAAATATTGTCTCATGCATGTGGGCATTTTTTAAAGAGAAAATGATAGCCAGGTCCCAAGGACCATAAAAAATAGCAAAAAATTCCCAATAGAAATTCACATATCAAAAAAAGTCCTTAGGGACTTTTTTAATATTATTTGTATTGAAACAAAATACAGGTTTTAAAATTTTATTGTAAATATAACACTTCCTGTTGTGAATGACCAGGTTTAAAATTTTGCTGTGAATATAGTACTTCGTTGTGAATCTAACATTTTTTCACATTGTGAATGACCTCTGTATGCTTAGGGACTTGAGTTTGAAACAAAATTCACGTGTTTAAATTTTGTTGTAAATATAGCATTTCCCGTTGTGAATATAGTTTTTTCTGTTGTGAATGGCTGGCCAGGTTTTTAAATTTTGTTGTGAATATAGTACTTCCCGTTGTCAATACAAATAATATCAAAAAAGTCTCTATGAACTTTTTTAATATGTGAATTTCTGTTGAGGCTTTTTTGCTATTTTTTATGGTACTTGGGACCTGGCTGTCATTTTCCCTTTTTTAAATGATTATCCTTATTTTTGAAAAAATGACAGGTCCCAAGGAACATACAAAATATAAAAAAAGTCCCAATCCAAAATCAAATAGGGACTTTTTTTATATTATTTGTTTTGATAATAGAAAGTGCTATATTTACAACAGGACGTGTTATATTCACAACAAAATTTAAACAACTGGATTTTGTTTGAAACTCGGGTCCCTAAGCGTACAGAGACTATTCACAATAAAAAATCTAGATTCACAACAAGAAATGCTATATTCACAACAAAATTTAAAACCTGGTCATTCACAACAGAAAAAACTATATTCACAACAGGAAGTGTCATATTCACAACAAAAATTTAAACAACTAGATTTTATTTCAAACTCAGGTCCCTAAGCGTACAAAGGTCATTCACAACAGAAAAAGCTATATTCACAACAAGAAGTGTTATATCCACAACAAAATTTAAACACCTTGATTTTGTTTCAATACAAATAATATCAAAAAGTCTCTAGGGACTTTTTTAATATGTGATTTTGGGTAGGAACTTTTTTGATATTTTGTATGTTCCTTGGGACCTGGCTGTCATTTTCTCTTTTTTTTTTTCATATTATATTTCACTTCAATTTATTCTTAAACACCCTCTTTACTCTTGAGCCAGGTCATATCGCTTTATTCAGCATCATTTCCTTGCTTGGTCCTTACCCATTATTGTCTTTTGGGCTTGTGTCGTCACCAAGAATGGGCCTTCTACACAATTCACACTTCAATGTAAGGGAGGAGAACCATGCACTTAGTTAACCTCAATTGTTATATATATATATATAAAAACATATGTTATATATATATATATATATATATATAAAGTTAACCTCAATTAGATCCAACCCCTATATATTTACAATAACGGAGTAAAGAACTAATTGGCCTAAGTGTGGGTCTATATGTGTGTGTAAGTTGATCAATTAATCTGTTATAATTTAGTGTGTATATATTTGATTCTGTTGTAATTTAATCCTTAATTATTTCAGTCCAATTCAGTGCTTCTAGTTTTTATTTTGTTGAAACTTGGTCATTGAACTTTAACTCACTGCAACTTATATTAGAATATAAAGGAGCCTAAATTAATTAATTAAAGAAGAGATTAAAGAGGTACTATGTATTGTGAGAAGGAGTTATATCAAATAACTTTGCTATTTTGATAAAAAGAGAACCTTAACATATGCCGGTATCTAAAATTCTAATATCTTAGTCCCTATAATTTTAACCATTTAAAACTTTAGGACCTAAACTTAATGAAATAAATAATTTTATTTTTTAAAATATGGATTGATATTTTAAATGGTTAAACTATAAAGGCTATATTGTATTGAGTCGAAGTTCAGAAACTAAGTTTCAATTGAGTCAAAATTATAAGGACTATATTTTATTAAATTAAAATTTAGGAATTGTGTTACAAACAAATCAAAACTAAAAAAATTTAATTTTTCGTAGATAAGCAATCAAGACTCCAAAAGCTTCGGTGTGCAATTAAGTTTATTCTGAGATTGTCCCCATAGAAACTTTTTCTTCACTCCGCCATATTGTATGTTGCCTTTTTCATTTTGCTGGCTTGGGTGCTGTTCAAATCTTGTTCAATTAATAAAATTTAATGAATTCTCAACCCAAACAATTCAGACAATCAATATAAGCGAACTAAAGCCCAAAGTATCAAATTAATACCAGTAGAATTTAGGTCTACTAAAGAATATTTTAAGCAATAATCAACTTACACCATGGTTATAAAATTAAGGAAAAGAATAAATACTATATATTTTTTACTGAAATATAACAGAGAACATAACTTTTTTGGAAGGAGATCTTGTTTCTCATTTTTTCTTATTGGCCTCATCGGGCCCTTGATTGAAAAAGTGAAAGAAAAGTAAAAGTAGTATTGTATTGATTAGATGGATGCGATTTAGAGATTATGAGGGATCATGAGATAAACCCAACCCAACTTTCTTTACTGTATGTTCCCTCTCATAAATATTTTTTGATACAACACATATTTAATAAGTTATTCGCTCTTTCTCTATGTTGGTGAGAGATTTGAAAGTAACTTATATTTTGAATTCATACTTTGATAGACATGATAGACAAGATTATAGTTATAGTTGGCTACATGATTCCAAACTTGTGCAGTTCAAAATTTAAATATTAACAAAAAAAAAAAAAAAAGGGAAAACAGTAATAAGCATGTACTGCATTTGAACGATGGTTTACTTCAAACTTGGTAACGAAGTTTCCAACAACCATTATATATATAGACCAACACACAATAGACCCACACACAAGGTTGATTAACTTGAATATTTTCTTGTTGCCTTAAAGATGCTCTCTTCCATCTCCGATTTTCAGAGGAAAATATGGAACAAGTGGAACGTCCGCATATTTATCCTCTTCAGTCTTTTCCTTCAGATCTTCCTCATCGTGTCTGCTCCTTCCAGAAAACGCACCCGTCGACCCTTCATTGTGTCCTTTGTCTGGTTGGCTTACCTTCTCGCCGACTGGGCTGCCAGCTACTGTATAGGACTCATCTCCAACAATCAAGAGCAAAAATCCAGTCTTTCTCAAAACGATTACCTCATGGCATTTTGGGGTCCTTTTCTTCTCTTGCACCTGGGCGGCCCAGATACCATCAGTGCTTTTGCTTTGGAGGACAACGAGCTCTGGCTCAGGCACCTTTTTGCCCTCATTTTCCAGTCACTCACAACTGGTTATGTCTTCCTTTTGACGGTTCCTCACAACACCACATTATGGTTACCCACAATATTGATGTTTTTTGCCGGATTAATCAAGTACGCCGAGAGAATTCACTCTTTGTACGTCGCCGCCGTCAATAATTTCAAGAAATCCTTGCTTCCACGTCCTGATGCGGGGCCCAATTATGCAAAGCTCATGGAGGAGCACTCTTCAAAAGTAGAGGCCGGGCTTCCCGCAGAAATCATCGTGATTCCGGAGCTTCATCAGAGATCCGACAATATTGCAGACGTGGAGGAGCACTCATCAAAACTAGAGGCTGGGCTTCCAGCAGAAAATAATGCAGAGCAGAATAATGACAGGAATGCTGATGTTAACAAAGAGGTTATTCTTCAGTTGGCGCAGAAAGCTTTCTTCTTCTTCTGCAAGTTTAAAGGTCTCATTGTTGACATGATATACAGCTCCAAAGACCGCCTCGACAGCCAGAAATATTTTCAAAGTAACACGCCAAAAGAAGCTCTCATGCAAATAGAAATTGAGCTCAATTTCATGTATGAAGTTTTCTACACCAAGGCCTCGGTGATTCGCCAACATTGGTTCTGGTTCTGGGGTAAATTTGTTTCCTTAATGTTAATTATGGCCACTCTCGTACTCTTCATTAAGGAAGAAAGGCATGGTAATGATTTCAACAAGTTGGATGTTAGGGTCACTTATGCGTTGCTGTATGGCGCTCTGTTCCTCGATGTCATGGCTCTTGTCATGCGGGTTTTCACCGATTACACTGCTACGCTCTCCGACGAATCTCTAATAGATTTTGGCGTAGCTTCCTTTTACCAGAAATTCCGAATCAGTGTTTTTAAATGTCTCAATCAAAGATTCTTAGCCGGCTTCCTCTGGTTGAGGAAACCAACTTGGTCAAAAATTGATAAAGGAGCTTATGAAGGCTGTGAAAAACTGTCCACCAAATTTATATTTCGAAGATGGTCTGGATCAATCCCGGGGTACAATCTACTAAAATACTGCCTGGACGAGTCAGTTCCAAGGTTTCTTAATAATCGTCAAGTCCCTTCGGGTGCACCTGATACTATTTGTCAAGTCATTCAGCGTGTGTGCTTCAAAATCGTGGTATCTATGCAGGACTTTTTCTATCAACGATGTTTGTCTCGTTTCAAAGATTTTCTTGATCAATTGAGGTATCAGTCCACAAATCCATTCCTCATAGAGCTTTGGGAATATATCTTTGTTAACCTGAAAGAGAAATCCGGTGAAACTCAAGATATAGAGGCCATCCAAAGGATATGTTCTGCTAGAGGTGAGTGGGTTATCCAGAAAGTGATGCACAATTTGAAGCAAAAAGGGGAAAAATGTGAAGAGCAATTAAAAAGGTTGAAGCCATATTTGGATCTCAAAGAAATCCCAAAGCAATTACAAAGCATGGAGCCACGTGTGAATCCCGAGGAAGTTGCAGATCAATTAGAAAGCTTGAAGCCATTTGTGGATCCCAATGAAGTTACCTTTGATGAAAGCCTCCTATTGTGGCACATTGCTACTACTCTCTGTTATTATGCCGTGGACGACAAAATGAAGGGACTCAAGAGAGAAATCAGTATGCTCCTCTCAGATTACATGCTATACCTCCTGATTATGCAGCCTAATATGATGTCGGCCATAGTAGGAATCGGACAAAAGAGGTTCCAAGATACATGTGAAGAGGCCAAAATATTCTTCGAGAAGAGGGTTTCAGCAAAAGGAGATGAGGCTATGCTGGAGGGAGCTTGCAAAACTCTGAAGAAAGTGCCAACAGAACAAAATCCTATTGATGTGAAGGGGGATAGGAGCAAATCACTCTTGTTTGTTGCATGTCGTTTGGCCAAAGAGTTAGGAAAGTTAGGACATGAGAAATGGGAAATCATAATTTGTGTTTGGGTGGAATTGTTATCTTATGCTGCGTGTCATTGCAGGCCTACGGGACACGTTCAGTTACTGAGTAAAGGTGGCGAACTCATTTCCTTTGTTTGGCTCTTAATGGTTCATTTGGGGCTGGGCACTCAGTTTCAAATCAAGGAAGGTGATGCAATGGCCAAACTCATAGTGGGTAAGTAGCTCAATTAATTTATGTAATGGATTACTTATTAATTTTCTAAATTATATATAACAGTAGCTTGTATGTTGTTTGTTGGTTTTGTTATTATTTTATTTAGCGACTGACCAATTGAAGATCAATCAGTTGCAGATAGATTGTCATTAGGATACTTTTCAGCGGAATTTTAACTTAAATAATTGGTGCAACTTGTAAAACTTCAGAAGTATGAGTGTTCAATGTTGGTAGTGCAAGTTGTAAATATTGGTAATATTCGTTGTAAATAATTTACTCTTCACACGTGAATTCTTTTTGGATAGACTATAGGCCATCATAATAAATTTATATATTTAGGCTCATTGCCAATACAAAATTTATAAATTTGGTCATTAAGAAATTTTTTTCCTTTTTATTATGCAAATGCACATTTTCTTGCCAACCTTGGTTGTGACCAACATATACTTTCATAATCATTATTCTTTGATGTAGATGTAAGATTATGATGATTAGATTTGGAGTTTCGTTTGTAACATAATACTTGTTCAATATGAAATACTCCCTCCCCGGTCCTAATTATAAAATCTAGTTATTTTTTTGGAGATACTAAAGAAGCTAATTAAACTACTTTAGAGTATTTTTATTTTTTATTTTTTCTTGACTAATAAACTAATATATAATCTAAAGCTATACAATATATGAAATGATTAAGTAACTTATTTAACTTCTTTAATCTCTCCAAAAAAAGTCAATTAGGTCTTATAATTAGGACCGGAGGTAGTAATTAAATTATCGCTTTCTCCTAGTTGTGAGAAGTTAGTGTTTTCTGTTTAGCTTATTGCAAACGTATAGGTCGCAAGTAGTATACAAAGTTGTCATTTCCACAAGGATTAAGGAAAAAGTAGGCTAATTAATGTTACTATACTGTTTAATTTGGTTGACAAAGTCATTTTGAGTATTTGAATTTGTAAAAACAATTTTGGCTCAAAACAAACTAAGTTGGAATAAACAAGGAAACATTTGCCTCTAACATCAAGAAAGTGAGGCTCTAAAATCACTTCCCCCCTCTATACTAATGAAAAATTAAGTGTTTATCTAAGAATGAAAAGTATTGGAATAGCTTTCTCAAGCCACAACCAACATTATCTATTTTCAAAGAACTCATTCAATTTCTTACAACGAGCTAGAGAAAATAGCCATTAAGATCATAATCTTATAATAATAATACTAGGTTAATAGATAAATCTCTTTTCTATTAACAAATTATCTATTCAAGCATTACAAGATTAGTATGAATTTATCCAAGTTCTTTGAGCAAGAAGATCTCTCTCAAGCATCATCTCATTCAACAAATCAATTTAAATGGAGGCAAACACTAGTGCAAAAAAGGCTTTTAAGACCGGACAAAAGAGGGTCGTAAGAGGACATGCAACCGGTCTTGTTCCAAATCCGGTATTAAAAGTCTACCATTTAAGACCGGACTCGAACCGGTCTTAAAGAAACTCTTTTAAGACCGGACATTTAAAAACTTGGGTCTTAAAAGTTGTATTAAATGAAGCCGAAATATTTTTTGTTCGGTCCTAAAGCTCAACTTTTAAGACCAGCCAAAAAATAGGCCGCTCTTAAAAGATTGGAATTATAAGACCGGACAAGACACATACGGTCTGAAAAATAGCGGCTTCTAAGACCAGACGACTAATTATACACGGTCTTAAAAGACTGACTTTCAAGAGTGGATAATAAATACATCCGGTCTTAAAGATTTTGATTTAAAACCGGACGTCTAAATATACCGGTCTTAAAAGACCAACTTTTAAGACCGGGTTTAATATCAAAACTCAAAAGTGATCGACCTTTAAGACCGGTCATATAATTACATCCGGTCTTAACAAGTGAACATTTAAGACCGGCTTATTATTTCCGGTCTAAATTTTCCTGAATTTTTCCCTATTTGTTCTTCCCGATTATATATATACACAAATCCACCACCCAATCCAAGACATAAAAGTCGATACTTTAAGCTACAAGCTATGAACAATTATTTGAATAAATTGAGTTGGAAAAAGAATACAAATATTATTCACCATGAGCTATTTGGCCTCTTAATTAATGATTACTATGACTACAACACCTAAATTAATTCATACAAGAAGATAACTTACTTACAAATACAATAAGTTACAAGTACAACATACATGCGCCCAAAATAATATTCACCATGCCTTCATCTGATTCCCCCACCCAACAACGTAACATCATCTTATATAACATGCCCCTTTGGATCGGATCCTGCCACAAAAATAAAACAAGAACAAAATTCATAGTCATGACATTAACTATGAACATAGATAGAAGGAATATAATATATATAGTTAAAGCCTTAAATTCTTCAAAGAAATCTGCATATGAATATTACCTTATGAATTGACTCTTTTATAAAGTGATATCTTCCCATATCCCTCCTTGATGATCACTTCTTATGCCGGGTTCATTATTCGCTTCATCTTCTTCGTTCATGTCCTAGGTAGACCCCTTGAAAAAGGAGTACTCTCGGGAATACCATAATTTGAATTCATTTCCTCATTAATATCAATGACCCTCTTTCCTTGGAGAGCTACAGACCACATTTTATTTTCTTGATCGGTGATATAGAACACTTGTTTTGCCCGGTCGCCATAATAAAAGGTTCATCTCCAAAACTTCTACCATTTACATCGACTAATGTAAATCCTAGCCGATCGATCCGAACACCATTATTGACATTAACCCACTTGCATTTGAAAATGAGAAATCTAATTTCCACATAGTCCACCTCCCAAATCTCTTCAATAACCCCATAATATGGCATGACTGCCAATAAAGGGCTCTTATCTTTCGAACTGGAGAAGTGCATAGATTCAGCCTCTAACATAACACCACCGTTCTGGACTGTGCTCGTATCATCTAGGGACTTCGTGTAAAATGTATAACCATTGATCACATACGAATTCCAACTTATGACATCAACCTCAGGACCACTTGCTAACCATTTGATTGTATCGGAAACACATTCCTCTCCCTCGACCTTTTGTTTGAACTAGTTTGAAAAAGTTCTGTTATGCTCCCTAATCAACCTTTGTTCGTCATTCGGTGATTTTCTTTCCTTACAATGCTTTATGTGCAGCTATGCGGCTTGAACTTCATCGACATTATTCAAGATGTATAAGTGGACTTGTGACAATTCATTAGGATCCACACTCTTTACGAAGCCCCTCGTCTACCCCCATCGCATCGATGTTTTGGAAGCCCAATATGTCTTACTTTGGCCAAATAATTTTGACAAAATTCCATGGCTTCTTCAAACATATTTCGAACAATCGATGCTTCTCGTAGGTATGCGTTCTTCACGTACCCTTTTAGGAATTTCATAGATCTTTCAATTGGGTACATCCACCGTAAATGGATAGGGCCGCACATCTTTATCTCCCTCACTAGATGAACAATTAGATGAACCATGATGTCAAAAAATGTAGGAACAAAAAGCTTCTCAAGGTGGCACAAGATAAGATATCCTTCATTCTCCAATTCATCCAACTTTTCAATCTCGAAAACTTTACTACAAAGCGCATTAAAGAAGACACAAAGTCTAGTCAAAACGACCGAAGATCATATTCGGCGATGCCTCAAATAGCTATTCGGGAGTAGTGTTGCATCAAGACATCACAATCATGTGACTTTTGGCCTACTAATTTCAAGTCCTTCATCGATACAAGCCTCTTCAAATTTGAAGAATACCCCATGGGAACTTTTGTGCCATGTAAACACTCATAAAAACTTCGTTTCTCATCCTTAGACAAAGTATGAGAAGTTGGGGGACAATAAGTTCTCTTCCCATCTCGGCCTTGGATGTAACTCTTCGCGTATTCCCATTGCTATCGATCCAATCTTGCCTTCACACCATCCTTGGAACTACCTTGTATGTTGAGAAGCGTGCCGACAATACTATCACATACGTTTTTCTCCACATGCATGACATCAATACATCGTGTCTCACATCAAGATTGCGCCAATATGGAAGATCGAAGAATACATATCTCTTTTTCCATATATTTGTTTCTTTTCTACTCTTTGCGAGTCTTACCGAAGACGACATTGATATTTTTCACCTTTTCATAAACTTGCTCCCCGTCAATGCCACCGGAGCATCTTCATACTCTTGGCCACCAAAAAAGGCTTTCTTTAATCGACGATATGGGTGGCCCCGTCTAAGAAATCTCCTATGTCCAAGATAAACCGTCTTTCTTCCATGTTGAAGTTGATGGTAGCGTGTGCCTTCTTCACAAACCGGACATGCTTTATGGCCTTTTACACTATACCCTGACAAGTTCCCATATGCTGGGAAGTCGTTTATAGTACAAAATATCATGGCTCGCATTTTAAACAGCTCCTTCCTCAAAGAGTAAAAACATCAACACCTTCTGCCCACAACTCCTTCAAGTCTTCGATCAAGGACTGAAGGTAAACATCAATGTCATTTCCGGGTTGTTTCGGTCCCGAAATCAACATAGACAACATGATGTACTTTCGTTTCATGCATAACATTGGAGATAAGTTGTAAATAATCGGTAGTACAGGCCATGAACTATGTATCTTTGCTAAGGCTTCCATATGGATTCATGCCATCCGTGCTAAGGGCAAGCCTAAGGTTCCTAGGTTCTTCGCCGAAGTTCGGAAATAATTGATCGATTTTCTTCCATTGAGAAGAATCGATCGGATGTCGAAGCTTTCCATCAGAAATCCTCTCATCTGCATGCCACCTCAAATTTTTTGCATCATTTTCATTCGCAAACAACCGCTTGAACCTTGGTATGATTGGAAGATACCACAACACTTTTGCAGGCCCCTTATTTGACTTGTACCTTGGGGTTTCACATAGCAGATAATTCTGCTCCTCTTCAAACTCTTTTCTATACAATACGCAATCATTCGGGCATGCATGGATCTTTTTGTACTCCATCCCCAGTAGACAAAGTATTTTCTTAGCATCATAGTATCGATGCGGCAACACATTATCATCCGGAAGCATGTCCTTAAAAGCCTCAAGCATTTCTGAAAAACTCTTGTCGCTCCATCCATGACGTGCCTTCAAGCTTACCAATTTCAATACAGCATTCAACAATTGGTATTTTTTACACCCACGGTATAGAGGGGTCTTTGCATCACTGCACATATTACCATATGCATGTGATTGATGAAAAGCCTCTTCTCCTACATCACGGATAATGTCCTCTATGTGATCATCCATATCCGTGTCATTATCATCAAAGGCCACTTCCCTATGTTGAGACCCACTTGGTATTTTTTCACCATGCCATACCCATATTGTATAAGTCTTACAAATTCCTTCACAAATTAAATGTGTGTGTATAACTTCGGGACTTAGTCGCCTCTCATTCAAACATTTTACACAAGGGCAATAAAACTTCCCACCCTCATCATGGGCATTTTGTTTAGCAAATTTTATAAAGTCCCTCACCCCATTCGATATTCAACACTCGTCCGTTTAGCATTTATCCAACGTGATCCATAGTAGAATTCCTATATATACAGACGGAAAGATTTAACATACATATATATGCTCAAATGTCGGTTATGTCTTTTTTTTTCCTTTTTTTTCGGATAAACTTGCTCATTAAATTCAAAACGAAGAATCACTTTTGGTCATAAATGTATCGCAGTGAATCCAAGAACCAAAATAAATGCATGACGAGGAAATTAAATGCATCGCATGAAGGTCTTGTGGACTCACCTGTAGCATATAAATTCAAATGCGTTTGCTGAGTCTTTCTTCTCCTGCCACGAACGTTGATGTTGCAAACAGCAAGAGTAACCTAAAACCTAAAAACATTTATAGGTCAGTTGGGTAGGTCTAAAGTGCAATTATAATCTTCAAAATACAATATCCATTAACAATACAGAAACCCACAAGAACATTTGATCGATTTCGCTCAACCCAGGAAAAACCCAGAATGATGAGAAGGAAAATCATAAAGTTATATATCTGAAACACCTCTTACAGCTTGGTCTATAGACGTTTAGCTAAGGAACCAGAAAGTGATTGTCGAGAGAGCAACGTGAACCAGCGACGAAGTGGCGACAGAACCTGAGTAACACTTTAGGCACGACAAGAGAAGTTCAGAGAGGGAAATTTAATATTCCGCGCGACAAAGCGAGACATGTTTTATATTTTGGATTTTATTAAGACCGGAGTTTTATAATACTCCGGACCTAAATTGAGACAATTAAGACCGGTTCATTAAAAAGTAGACGGTTCTATATATAAAACTTTTTAAGACCTAAGTTTTATAATAATCCAGTCCTAAAAGTCCTCGTTTTGTGTTTTTTAAAAAAAGGATTTGGCGAGCGCAACAACTGAATGAATAAAAATTAAAGGAAAACTGGAGTTTCTTTAATTACATATATTACTTGCATATGCACGTACACAAGAAAAAATACAAAAGAAAAACAAGCAAAAAATTATCAAAAACAAAAATCGACTAAACATCTCCTAAAGCTTATTATCCTCCAAAGCCTAGGCGATTTCGGCATGAACAAACATTAATTTCCCACCGGAGATCAGCAAGTTCCTGTCTTCGTTGCATCAGCCACAATGCATCACTAGAGGAAAGAGGAGAGGGGTCAGCGGGAGGCACGCTGGGGCCAACTGGTTGGAGAGGGGGAGCAGGATGGAGGGGGTGTGGCAATCTCTTCATCATCCGAAGAAATAACAATGGGTCCAACGACCCGAGACTCTTTTGTCCCAATGGAACGCACTCTCGATGGAGGAGGCGCACCGTATAACGATCGACGGAAGGCACGAGCATCACGAGTAAGAGTACCCCTACAAGCGGTGATCTTGTATCTAACCATGGTTTGAGCGGTTGGGTGGGGCGAGAGAGGTATGAGGAGTTACTTAATAAAGCAGAGTCTGTTCTCGAGATAGCCACGTACGTAGTTTGGAGTTACGAGGTAGTGAAGAATTAATAAGGAGTTATAGGTATGCGGCATAAAATTCCATTATTTAATATTTGTGCAATTCAATTTATTTTAAGACTGACCTTTTATAAAATATCCGGTCCTAAAAGTCTAAATTACTTTTAAGACCGACCTTTTATCATTAACCCGGTACTTATAGGTATGCGGTATAAAATTCTATTATTATTTTTTTTCCAATTCAATTAATTTTAAGACCGACATTTTATAATGCACCCGGTACTTATAGGTATGCGTTATAAAATTATACTAGTATTATTTAATTTTTTTGTTTTAAGACCGACCTTTTATAATATGTCCGGTCCTAAAAGTCTTACTTTTAAGACCGACCTTTTATCATTTACCCGGTACTTACACACTGTTCAAATGAATGATGCCGAGTCTCTTTCGCTTCCAAATAAACTTCCCAACTAGGTGTCTCCTCGTATTCTGATGAACAATGCGTCTCCTCATCAAAGTTTCCGGCATTTCACATTGTTCGGGATGGGTTCTCTATTTAAACCCGTTGTTACCGTACTTTCTTCACATTCTTCTCCATCACTTCTACACGGCCTCCTCCTCCCGCCTAGCCTCCCGTAATGGCTGCTCCCCAGGTCCTCCATTTCCTCCTCCTCCTCTTCAACCTCGGCCCCCTCCGCCACCGCCTCCTCTAAATCCGACTACGAAGCGGTTGGTGCGATCTTCAGTGGCCGCGTCGATCAAATGGATCGACACTTGGGCCAATTGGTTCAACTTGCTTATACCATGAACAACAAGTTGAACATCGTACTCCACACCAATGACGTGGAGTACGATCCCGCTGAAGACGACTCCGACGCCCCCTCCCTCTCCGACTACGAGAGGGATTAGTTTTTTTTGTTGCTTTTTTATTTTGTTGCTTTTTGTTTTTGTTTTTGTGTGATCGCTACCCCTATAAGGCAGCATAAAAAAATTAGTAAATAAAATATTTTTAAATTTTGTTCTCGTGCGAGTTTAGTACTTTATCCATTATCTGAACATAGAAAGCAATAAACAAGGCAACTATGAAGGATGGATAATGGCAGACTAAAAAACCTAAAATAAAAGAACGAAGACTTTTAGTTAGTAAATCGACGGTCCTAAAAACACTGCCATTTTTTGTCGCTTTGGTTTCCATATCCGATTGCCTCTTGTCCTTTTCATTATCGTCTTTCTTTTCCGACAAAAAAGGAAACAAACAAAACATTGTCCTCATGTAAATCAACAACAGAAATTCACAGAATACAGTTAATAACATACAAAAAAAAGGATCATTTACCTTATTCGAATAAGAACAAACAAAGTGACTATTCTTCTCAAGGTTGGACCTTCGTTATCGTCGGTTTTACCTCCCCATATTTGAAACAAAGTGTCCTTTTCATTATCTTCTTTCTTTTCCGACAAAAAAAAAAAGAAAAAATAAAAGGGACACCGATAATGCGCTCAACATATGGAGAGGTAAAACGGCGATAATGAAGGACCTAGCTTGAGCGTTAACGCCGAGAACCTCGGTTGTCTTCAACCCTATCCATTTAATTTGTCTAAAAAGAGGTATTTAAAGGTGATCGACTTTTAAGATCGCACAAATAAAAATATACGGTCCTAAAAGTTACGCAGACTTGTAAGCAAAGGACTTTTAAGACCGATTATTTATAATAATACGGTCCTAAAAGTTAAGCGGACTTTGAAGAGTGACTTTTAAGACCGACCTTTTATAATATGTCCTAGGTCCTAAAAGTTCATGCGGACTTTTAAGCTTTTAGGAGCGGACACTAAAGCAATATACGGTCCTAAAAGTCTCACACTTTTTTTACTGAAGACTTTGCGGACCTTTAAGACTGGACATGCAGTTAATGTACGGTCCTAAAAGTCTCATATTTCAAACACTAAATTAAATAGCTATATCAACCATCCAATAATACATTCGAAACCCAAAATGGACATAAGAAAATTGTTCAAAAAATTAACTAAATTTATTTATTGAATTTTACATTGCCTATGTATATTTACAAATGAATTGTTCAAAAAAATAAACAAATTTACGAAGATCGATTATTGTTGCTATAGAATATACTTACAAATGAATTTAGGACATTAATTATTGTCCTTTTTGTGACTCTAAGATCAGACCATACAGATATTCACAAAACACATTGCGTATGTGCTCCAGTTCATCATGAGAAAAGGGAGCAGGGCATTCAAACATCTGTAACATCAAAGACAACAACTGAATTAACTTGCGTGCATATTTCATTTGTAATAGTAAGCCAGAAACTGAATTAACTTGCATAATATGTAACATCAAATACATTTACCTTTGCAGTTAATTTAGTATCCCCTCGCATGGTAATATCATACATGTGTTTCATGACGTGCGGCCACATAAGTTGGACGCCGGTGGTTGCCGACGGGTCTAAAAAGAACAAGAAATATATATAAGAGCATATATATAGCTTAATGACCAAGTTCACAAGGCGGTGTGCTACAAATATTGTACCAACCTCCGGTGCATTGCCATATGGGGTCTTTGTCCTGAGTACCACGCCTTTTCTTTTCTACTACTCTTTGGAAGGTCCTTATGGCACTATCATCAAAATCACAAATTTATCAATGATTCACTGAAAATTCACAGTAGAGATTTCAGACAAGAGAATCAAAATGACATGCTTACTCGTTGATGGTCTGCACCAACGTAGGCAATGGCTCATTGTGACTGGAGCATAAGAAGATAACTTTATGCTCCTCCATGCACACGAGGACCAACTGCCAGTGGTGGCTGAAAATTCACAGCAGTAAACTATACTCAGTGATATATGTAGCAGAATTAAGTGAATTGTGGACAAGATTTTTGATATGTACCTGTGGAAGAATGGCAACAAGTACAACTTTCTTCTCACTTCACACAACCTCTTTGATATGTACGTCTATCTCTCCTTCATGGATGTTTGACTTGAATAGACAGGGCACAAGAATCCAAAATCGTTGATCCTGCCTTTTGAACCAATTCTGGATGCAAGAACCTACAATAATGACATCGATCAGGGAATTAGTATATATGTATGTATGTCTAAACGATGCATTTAAATGATGTACTCATAGAAGAAGATACTTACTTCATACAAATTTTAACAAGCGCATCGTAAGCTCCTGTCGAGGAAGCAGCAGGGACTCAACATCAACGGTGTCAACTTGAACCGGAAAAGCATGAGGGGCGCCTACTACTTCATTGGCAGGCCATGATTTATCCTTAAAATATCCACTCTTCATCATATTGGATATTTTTTCCCTGGCAGCAGCCAACTTAGCAGTAGGGGATAGAGCTTGAGGAGGGGATGGAGCTTGACGAGGAGGGGTTGAAGCTTCAGGAGCAGTAGAGACATGTACAAGCTTCAGCGACGCCAAGGGATGAAGGTTCCCTTGACATCACTCATAAGCTTCGGCTCATCGGTTTGGAGAGGGGAGCGGTGCATCAATGATCACCTTTTCAATCGACACTCGACTTCATCATCGGGCATTTGTTGGTGGTTTACGGTTGATCCCAAGTTGTGAACAGTCCTTTTGCAACCAATAATCATCCATCATGATGATCGGGATCCTCCACATAAAGGTCACAAGGTTGCTGATGTCCAACAATGCAGCTCCCTCTAGTGCTCTTTGCATAGTTGCGAGTGAGTGTGTGAAGGGAACACTGGTCTCTGGACGATTGCTCAAAAGCAGCCTCATCTGAATTAGTTCCTCCCTCATCTGGCTCATCTAGGATTGAAACATTGCAGTAATTGAAGCTTCTTTAGCAGCCAACGTCTGGTCCATCTCCTCCCGGGTAACCATACTTTGTCTGTGGCGTTTGGATGTACAAAAGACTTGCTTTATGCCTACCCGTCCTCCAATCCCCCTTACACGCCCCGGGTGATCCAGTTTTCCGGTCGCAACGATCAGAACATCATTCCTCCCATCCGACACAAAATATCCCTCTGCTTCTTTCTTTTTAAGATCTTCTGTAAGATACAGATAACGAGAAGCTTAGTAATGAAACATGTTTAGTAACTAAGAAATAACATTAACGATACTTACAATTCTTTTAGCAACTAGACGAGTTTGTTCACTTCCTCCTCCATTTTCCATCAGCCAAGCAAGATCCCAAGGAGAGGAAGAGGAGGCTCCAGCTGAAGGTCTTGATCCAAGGGAGGAGGAAAGCACCCGCAACCGAAGTTCTAAGGTAAGTCTCTAACCGATAACTTGGAATTCTTGCTTCTTACCTATGATGTTTTTCGTAGAGTTAAAGTGGGATTTTGGTATTTTTTATGTTTCCATTGAGTCCAGAGGGTGTTTTTTCGTGGGGACATGTTGGATCACCTTTTTCCAACTCAAAAAGCTCAAGTCTTTATTAGACGAAAACTGTCGGTTCTTACGGTTTCTGGGCAGCGAATGGACATCAGTAGGTTTGGAGTAGTAAATGATGTCTGATTGATTCTAAATTTTACATGGTAAAATTAGACATCCTAAGGATGATCTGGATATAATATTTTGTGTCATTTGGAGTTTCCAACCAAGAAACATTGTAAGTTGAAAATGACCTAAAACAGGAACTTTATTTCAGACTAGTGGCTAAAGTTTGGGGATAAGGGAATGATTCAAAAACATATGACTTTGGGAATTATTTTTATGGTAAACTAAACATCCTAAGGGTTCAATAACCACTGATTTCACATTAATCGTATTTTTCTAGAATGTATTAAAAATCGGCGAAGTTGGGTCAGCGTTTCTGGAAAATTCTGGAGTTAGGCGAAATTTATGGAACATGAAGTGAAGCTTTTATATATGACTTAAAGCATGACATTTTGCTGTATCTAGGATATTTGCACGCGTAGAGCATATTTCCAAACACCAAGGGAAGAGTTTGCTATTTTCAAGGCATGCCAGGTAGTAACTGTACACTTGCATACTCTATGTGCCTCTTGTATGTTATGTGTTATCATGATTGTGGATGTAGGCTAGGTGGTACCTATGGGGCTTCGTGTTCTATGGTTACTGCTGAGGCTCGAGGTATACAGGCTAGGTAGTACCTGTAGGGGTGCTGCTGAGGCCTGAGGCATGGTGGCTAGGTAGTACTGTAGGGGGTGCTGCTGAGGCCCTTGGCATGTAGGCTAGGTGGAGCCTATGATTGTGTGTTCATAAAGGCGCCGAGGCCCAAGGTATGTGGGGTAGATGGAGCCTATTGTTAGCTCCAAGTATGTTTTGATGATAACAACAATTCAAAGTTTTTCTTGTAATCAAACTTATTCTTGAAAAGTTCAGAGTCATGAATTCTCGAGAATCGAAATTGACTCTCCGAGAATGCCTAATAAGCATAAAATGATTTCAAAGGTTTAATGCTCGAGAATGCCAGATTTACTCTCGAGAATTAATATTCAATGTCAATTTTTTTTCAACTCTAATTCTCGAGAATAAGAATTTGATTCTCGAGAATATGTAAACTGAAATCAATAGACTCTCCAAATAGAAGTTCTCGAGAACAGTAGAGTGATACTTGAGAATAGCTGGCAGAAGTGTCATTCTCGAGAATGAAGTATTGATTCTCGAGAATGTAGTTTTGAAACAGAAGTTGAATAAGTTCACACCCATACAATTCTCGAGAATACCGACGTAATTCTCGAGAATCCAGATTCACTGTTTCATTGCATTTTCATTCTGGTAATTCTAAAAAATGAACATAAAAATTCTCGAGAATATCTTTGAAAACTCATACTGACAATACCCGGGAATGCATATGTAATTCTTGAGTATTCATCTTAAACTTAGTATCATCTTTTTAAAGATCTGATTCTCGAGTATAAGGGCATTCCCTATCCTTCATTTGCTATGTCTCCCTATGTTGCAAAAGGACCTTTACAGCTTAGGCACTCTCCCCTGTATCACCAAAAACTCCTTGAGTCCGATTTTGGCCCCTAGAGTAACCATCAATACTCATGCACTAAATGTGTGATGTGTATCTATGCAACGATATCAATATGAGTAAACAAATAAATATGCCAAATACCACAATATGCAAACAAGAACACATAGAGTAACACGTCTTTTGCCCCGTTGGGCCGCCTTACCAAGACAGGCCCCGGAAGCACAAACACATCTCTGTTGAGTTGGCCCGCAGGCAGACCCAGGCAAACACCGCCTGTTTTCGTTGAGTTGTCAAATAAGCAGACCCTAGCAGGCACCCTCAGCTCTAGGGACACATCACAAACAAGTTATGTATGCATATTTAGCAAAACAATACAAAAAGCAAACATGGCAAGCAGCACATACAACAAAACACATAAAAGTGTCTGAGTAAAGTAGTTACTACCTGCTGTGTGGGGATACAGATTTTAATATTTTTATGCCCGGAGATTTTTCCAAAAATAAATTTGACCTAAATAAATCCAAATATACCATTTTCAGTAATTACAAAAATACCCTCACATTTATTTTGCTAAAAACCGAACTCAATACGGGATTTTCGAGATCAAGTGATTTTTGCCCAACTTCCAGGATTTTTAATACATTAAAAAAAAAAATCATTTTTGTATGAAACTAGTGCCATTTGAACCATTAGAAAGTCTATTTTTCATGAAAAAAATACACAAACCTTGAAAGTACTTGTATTTGGGTGTGATGCTTATTTTCTACAACTTGGTCAGATTTCGCCCTGATGCACTCAGAGCCAACTTTAACAATTTTTATCTGCTAGTAGGAAACTCAAACAATTACAATATTATACATATTGTGAACCTTAGGAAGTTTACTTTCTTCCTTAAAACTTTCAGCTTCATTCAAGGTCATTTGCTATTTTAAAAATCGAGTTGAAGCACCACTACCAGAAATTTCCAGAATTGATACTTAGTTTCAAGACTGTTTCAGTGATTTCAAGTTCGGAAACTAAAACCATGACTAAAACCTACACAAAATCATGTTCTAGGGTCATTGGTGACCTTAAAAATGTAAAAATCCAATCCTAACACCAAGCACCAGCCTTTTGCACGAAATTATTTAACCAAGAACTCAATAAGATGAAGTTGTCGATGTTACCTAAAATCGGAAGAACGGTGGTCGAACTTGGATCCTTGAGCTTGGAGGGTTAGCTATGGTGGCTGGCTGGATCTCCTTTTTCCTCTAGAAATTTCATTCTCAAGGGTGAAAAGAAGAAGAAATTACCTTTTTAATAAAGGTAAATTTGATCCAAATGAAATTGGAATTAAGCGGCGTAAATTTCGGCTTTTGTGTAATAATTAGGATCCCCTTTTTGGCTTATTTCCCAAGAAATTCTAGAAAAATCCAGAGGAGCCTAGGATTCTTCCATGTGGTTCAGTCCTCCTTAAAATATCTAGATATTTTCCTGCTTTTGGGGCAAATTACGTGTCTTGGCCCGAAACTTTCAAAAATTACAATTGTGGCATAGAACTTTTTAATAATTACCAACTTTTCCCATCATTTCACCTGCCCTAAAGGACCTTTATGGTGCCATTTGGGGCCCACTTTTCTACCCAAATTAATTTTTGTCCATTTATTCCCATTTTGCACTTTTTCTCTAAATGTGGGACCCGCGGTTTGACTTTTACACTGACTTTTCTTTCTTTTTCTCCAAGTAAATGTTTTTAATGATTAAAGGAAGTGTGTGATGCCTAAGGGGCCCCACATACCTGGTCTATAGTATTTAATTCCCTTTTTCCTCACTTTATCAGTTCAACTCCCATCTACCGGTTCATGTGGGTCCCGCTGGTCAAAAGGGTGTTACCCTTTGCACTTTTCTTCATCCTTTTCAGATATTTTCCCTTGAATGGACATTCATGTGTGGCGCCTTCTTAATTTCCCAAAGTGGTCCCACATTTGTCCCATTTAGTCCAAAAGAAGCCCCTAACTGGTCCTTGTCGGTCCCTTTTCTACCGGTTAATCACCTGTGGGACCCGCATTTTGTGTTTGGGCCTGAATATGACTAAAATCATCTGGTTTCCTCTTCTCTCTCATGGTGGATGAAATTCAATGTTAAGAGGACAAGGAATTGACTATTTTGATCTTGCTTTTCCTCTTTTACCCCTGAAGTGACACGTGCCTAATGTAATCATTACACTGACTCTTGCTTTTGACATATGACTCACCAGTGTCTCCTTCTCTTCCTATTTTCCTTAACAACACATAGGATCTTTATCTGTTCAGAAATGTCACACTTCCTGAACCGGGCTTAGTAGTCTTCCTAACTTAGGCTTATTCTCAAGTCTCCATGCCCAAAGTTCAAGCTATTACACTATCTCCCTGGCTTCTTTAGTATTTGCCTCTACTTCACATTCAAACTCCTTATTCACCGACTATTGTTTGCCTATTTTATTACAATATGAGTGTCCAAGAAAAGGTGCACGAGGACGATGATGATACACTTGTTACTAAGATAAGGGACCAAGAGATTAAGATCACGACTGCAGATTTAAACATAATTCTCGGAGTTGTTGATACTCCGAAAGATCCTCCCAAGTTACCTCGAAGCCGAGTACCACAACATTCTGCTTCTTGACGTGCCCTTATGTTATGTTATTTATTCTATGATGTATTAATGTGGTGGATATAACTGATACTTTGTATTTTATCAATGAATTTCAGTTATAATCATTCAAGTTCCTTATTTCATTTATTGTACTTCATTGCATTCACTGATATCAAACCATTTTTCAAACTAATTTCAAAAATTTTATCAAGTGTTGTCATCATTAAAAGGGGAAATGTTAGTTCTCAAAGTTTTGATGATAATAAGACTTAGAAGTGATTAAGGTTTTGAATTGGAAATGGTTATGTTTTTGAATCAGTGAATATTGCCTAAGGTAAGAGTGTACTCGAGTATGACCTGAAAGCGGAGCAAATCACCAAGAGGGGGGTGAATTGCGGATTTTAAAAATTCTTTTCAAAGTGCTCTGAAACTAACAGTAAAATAAAGGACATGAGAGAATAGCAAGACACAACAAATTTATACTCGTTCGGTCACAACACTTGACCTACGTCCAATCCCCAGACACCATGGGATTTTCACTAACTCACAAGATCAGTTACACACTCTGCACTCGAAAGTTATCCTCTCACTAGGATACACTCCCCCTTACAAGTTGTAACCTGATATACCCAATCTCCAAGTCCCATGACTTGAGATTCTTACAATAAATGAAACTCTCTCTGAGAGTAGATGAAATAATCACTGAAGTACAAATGTATCAAAAGATACTTTACAAGTAGAAAAACTGAAAAAGTAGTTGGAAACTTTGAATGTTATTCGTTTTCTGTAGATTGGTTGTTGAGAAGACTTGAATGCAACTCCTTATATATGAATAGAGCATTAAATGACTGTTGGATTAACAATGTAACCGTTGGAGACATTGGAGTAGCTGTTAGGAACACTTTGGTCTCTTCTCTCTCTGCTCTTCAGTTAATCCAGCTGCACAGAAGTTTATGGTTGACTTCTCTTGAGTTAAGTCTCGTTGGAAGAGCAGCTTCTTGATAGGGAAAGAAAACATTAATCCCTTTGCAACATGTAGAGAATGATTGTCCAAAATAATGCAAGATTTCTGGACTTTGCAATAAATGCGCTGACATCACCTTTTGCTTTAAGCTAAATCTTCATATAATATTTTTTAAACCATCTGAAACTCACTAACAAACTGATTAAACATAGTTAGGAATAGTATTGAGCAATGATAAGAAGTATTAAGATCAAACATAAAGATTTCACAAATTTGAGCAATTCAATTTTCAAACTAGGTGACACAAACTCGAGTTTGTTCATCCAAACTAGAGTTTGCAAGTTTCCTTCAAAGCCTAAACTCGGAGTTTTCAAAATAAACTCGAGTTTCCTTCATCCAAAGAAGAACGTCGTAATTTGATCTTTGAAGCATATTTTGATTAGGAGCTAAACTTGAGTCCATTAGTGACTAAATCGAGTTTTGGACTTTTATAATGAAAAATATGTTTAAGTCCAAAAGCTCAAAACTGGAGTTTTCAAAAACACAAAATAGAGCAAAGCTCTCGGCTTGATACAAACTCGAGTTTTCTTAAAAGAATGGAAAACTTGAAAACTCTCTGCCAAATCAAAACTGGAGTTTACCATTATAAACTCGAGTTTCCTCAAAGTGAGAAAAACTTAGAAAGCTCTTGGCCAAGTGTAAACGGAGTTTGTTAGCACCAACTCGTGTTTTCTTGAAATTTGAAAAACATTGGAAAACATTTGGGTAAGAGTAAAATGGAGTTTATATATCAAAACTGGAGTTTCCTTTTACTCAAAATATTGGAAGCTCTCTATATGACTAAAACTCGAGTTTGCCTATGCAAACTGGAGTTTTGCTTATTTCAGAAAATATTGAAAGGTCTCTATTTGGTACAAACTCGAGTTTGTAAAACTAAACTGGAGTTTTCCTTCTTGTGAAAAACTTAGAGTGCTTTTTGTATCTCACAAACTCTAGTTTGCGTCACAAACTCAAGTTTGCCTACACAAACTAGAGTTTGGCTTGGTTCATAAAAATTGAGCTACTCTCTATCAAGTCCAAACTCGAGTTTTACATCTCAAACTCAAGTTTGCCTTTGACAGTAAGTTTCTCAACTTACCAAAGACAAACTTCAACTTATGTTTACAATTGTCAGTTATCATCAAAACACATAGAGAACTAACATGACCTTCTACTTACTCGAGCATGCTCAATTTGATAGTTCGTTTAAGTTTTCACAGGACACTACTCGAGTATGGATTTAATGGTACTCGAATATTATATTAGATAAATCTGTCTCATTGATAGTAGAAGACTATTACTTGAGTATACAAACTGTGTTACTTGAGTATGTGTAGATCCAGAGCAAAGTTCAGAGACGCTTTCATCGCACTCGAGTACTACTACTGACTTACTCAAGTATGCTACTCGAGTAAGGATTTTTGTCTACCTGATTACAAAGGACTTCTATCAAAGCAATAGCCTCTGTCAAGATGCTATTCGAGTATAGAGTAAGGAGTACTCGAGTAAAGGTAATTCATCACTCGAGTATACATGTTTCAATCTTATGTTGCTCTCTGGTTAAGGTATACTTGATCACTATTCTACTACTACTCGAGTATGGTACTTGAGTATCAGGATAATGGAACTCGAGCATCAGCTTCTAATAAATTTCTAAGTGTATTGTTTCAGTGGAGAACAGTTGCTACTCGAGCATCGAATATGGTGTACTCGAGTAGGGTAAGCATAAACAATAATACTACTCAAGTTTGAGCATTGCAGAAGCCTCTGATATGCCTTGTTGATATGATACTCGAGTATAGTAAGCTTACTTGAGTATGGTTGAATGTTGAGGTTCTGTGATCACGAGATGATACTCGAGTAATCACGAGATGATACTCGAGTATGGTTCATCATCAATCTGAAACCTTCGGTGTAACAGTAATTGTAAATCTGAATATTCTGGGTGATCATTATTAGTTCTCTATGTGTTTTGATGATAACTGACAATTGTAAACATGTATGGATGTTTCAAATTTGTTTTTAAAACCAAAAACATTCTGTCAGTGTCAAACTCGAGCCTATATAGACAAACTCAAGCTTGCTAGTGACAGAGAACAAGACAAGTCATTTCAATGTTTAAACTCGAGACTAGTCTTCAAACTTGAGAGTTTACAAAGAGTAAACTCAAGTTTACATTTGGAAACTCGAGTTTGCGAGAGGTCGAGAGAATTTTGATTTCAACTTATCTCTAAACTCAAGCCTATTAGTTTTAAACTCAAGTTTGCATCCTCTAGAAAAAATCCTCAAAGAATTTACAAATGAATAAACTCGAGTTTATAGTACAAACTCGAGTTTGCCTCTCCGGGAAGGATTTTCAAATGAAGAATTTTTCATAAACGCGAGACTACTCCTTTTTTACAAGAGTTTTCCATTGAGTTGAAAATCTACAAGAGTTTACAAAACATGTAAACTCGAGTTTTCAAGTTTTCGCTTGGCCGAGAGCTTTCAATGTTTATAACTTAAGCAAACTCAAGGTTACTTCTTTAACTCTCAAGTTTACTCCAGGCTGAGAGTTTTCCAAAAGTTTTCGTGGTTTAGAAAACTCGAGTTTAAGTTTCTAAACTCGAGTTTGCGCCTTACGTAAAGCTATGTGATTATAACATAAGAAAACTCTAGAGTTTGCACTGAAACCTCCGGTTTGTGTTTTGAGAGTTAAAACTGATTTTTGACATCAATAGTGACAAACTCGAGGCTACTCACTAATAGACTCGAGTTTACATTTCACTCAAAATTTGTTCTAGAACTCAAAATCGTGACTTTCCTCCTGGATGGAGGAAACTCGATTTCATGATATGGAAACTCGAGTTTTGTCCAACCCGAGAGCATTGCAAGTAGTTTTTAATGAGTTGAAAACCTCCGGTTTTTGGATGAAAACCTTCAGTTTAGATGTTTTGGACTTAAATCATTTTTACATGCCAAAGTCCAAAACTCGAGTTTTGATAAACCAAACTCGAGTTTACATTGCTGACTCTGAAATTCAAATTTGACGAATTTGTAAAACATTCTTGTTTGATCTTAATACTTCCTATCATTATTCTTTTATGTTTCTAGATATGTTTAACTACCTTGTTGGTGAGTTTCAGATAAAATAGAGAAAGTTTATTGAAGGTTTAAAGCAAAAGCAAAAGTGATGTCAGCACATTAAATGCAAAACTCAGAAAGTTGCATACTTTTGGGTAATTCGTCTGCACACGTTTTGCAAAGGATTAAAGAATGTTTTCCACATCCAGCAGCTACTATTCCAACAGATTAATTTGCAGGAAGTCAACTCGAACTTGCACGCAATTTGGATTAAGTGAAGATTAGAGAGAGAAGAAGACCAAAGCTTGACCTAAAGCTTGTCTAATGAAGGAATTGGTTATATTGAAGATTACAACGGTCATTTAATGCTCTCTTAGTATAAATAGAGTAGCATTCAAGTCTTCAAAAATAACACATCTGCTGAAAATGAATTGCATTCAAGTCTACATTTATTTTCTTTAGTTTTCACCTCTATTGTATCTTGTCTAATTGGGGATTTTGAAACTTTTTTGATTTGCTCTGTTTTTCGTACAGCAAAACAGAGGTGAACAGAAGATGTAGAGAAGAACATAGACACAAGGAATTATTGCGGTTGGTCTAACTCCTTGACCTACATCCAATCCCCGACACTCGGGATTTCCACTATATCAATTGATTACACACTTTGTACTCAAGAGTAATTCTCTCACTAGAACTTACTCCCCTTACAAGTTGTAATCAATGAACCCAATCACCAAGTCCCGGACTTGTGATACTTTACAATAAATGATTTACAAGTAGAAACTCTCTCTAAGAGTAGATAATGATAAATACTGAAGCTTGTGTATCAAAAGATACAATATAGATGAAAACTGAAAGAATAAGTGTAAGACTTGAATGCAATTCGTTTTCAGATTGTAGTTGTTGAGAAGAATTGAATGCAACTCTATTTATACTAAGAGTGCATCAAATGACCGTTGTAATCTTGATTATAACTGTTGTCTTCATTAGACAAGGTTCTGGTTTAGTTTAGGTCGTCTTCTCTCTCTAAACTTCACTTAATCCAGCTGGGCAGATGTTCAGAGTTGACTCTCTATGAATTTGTCTGTTGGAATAGCAGCTGCTAGATGTAGAAATCATTCTTTAATTCTTTGTAGGCGTGTGCAGATGGATTACCCAAAAGTATGCAACTTTCTGGGTTTGCATTTAATGTGCTGACATCACTTTTGCTTTTGCTTTAAACCTTCAACGTACATTCTCTAACTGTCTAAAACTCACCAATAAAGTGGTTAAACATATCTAGAAACATTAGAGATTAATCATAGGAAGTATTAAGATCAAACAAGAAGGTTTCAAAAATTCGTCAGATTTGATTTTAAAACTTAGCGTTCAATACTCGAGTATGTTCATCAATACTCAAGTTTGTCACTGTGCACTTAAATCAATACCTGAGTATTCATTTTGATACTCGAGTATTCTTCTTCTAGAGAGGAATCATCAAGACTTGGCCTTTGGACCTTAATGTTGAAATAAGGGAAATACTCGAGTATACAAATCCATACTCGAGTTTTGAATTTTGATATGAAAATAAGTCTAAGTTCAAAAACCTCAATACTTGAGTGTTCAAATCATTGACAAAGAGCAAAGCTCTCTGTATGCTTAATACTCGAGTTTCCAACTCAATACTCGAGTATGCATTCATTTTGAAAAACTTTGTGAGGTCTTTCCTAAGTCAATACTTGAGTATTGAAATGAATACTTGAATATTCAATATATGCATAAACCTTGTAGTCTTTCTGTCAGTCCAATACTCGAGTGTCTATACCAATACTCGAGTATTCAAGGAGTTTGAAAACTTTGATAGATTGATGTCAAGTCAATACTTGAGTTTTCAAATGGATACTTGAGTATCCATAAACAAGTGTTAAGTATGAAAACTTTATGGAAATCCAATACTCGAGTAGGCAAAACCAATACTCGAGTTTTCATAAGATGAGAAACTTGATGACTCTCTGTATGACCAATACTCGAGTATTCATTTGAATACTTGAGTATTGATAACTTAAGTCAATGTTGAAATTGTCTCTGTGTGTTCCATACTCGAGTATTCAT
This sequence comes from Acacia acuminata, assembly GCA_019022655.1. Classification (NCBI taxonomy): domain Eukaryota; kingdom Viridiplantae; phylum Streptophyta; class Magnoliopsida; order Fabales; family Fabaceae; genus Acacia; species Acacia acuminata. Next base: position 929,270 of record JAFJYI010000253.1, read on the forward strand.
ATCAATACTCGAGTTTGACTCAGGGTGAAAAGCTTGGAGTGCTCTCGTAAGTCCAATACTCAAGTATTGTGTCCAATACTTGAGTATTGCTTTGTGTAATGGTTTTTGAGCAACTCTCTGTCAAGTCAATACTCGAGTATTGAGACCAATACTCGAGTTTGGCTTTGACAGTAAGTTTTTCAACTTACCAAAGACAAACTTCAATGTGTGTTTACAATTGTTAATTATCATCAAAACACATAGAGAACTGACACCGTTAACTGACTAGTAATGAAAACACCGATACGCAAACCAAATTTATTCAATTAAGAACTTACAACCGGGTTCATTCAACACTTAAAGACTCATCCTCGTCCAGCCATATAAAGTTTAGTTCATGACTCGACGAGGGACACACAAAATAGACACTAATGAATGACCCATGATCGAGAAAACAAAGCTAAAAAGAAAGGAAAACGAAAGCTTGATGGAATTTCGACGGCGTGGTCGAGGTCCTGTCACATCACCACTCCACGTCTTCTTTATTCCGTCATACCGCAGGGGAAGGATCTTTGGGTTGTCTGGAAGTATCGTCTTTGTTGTGAAATCTCTCACTCTTCTCTTGTGTCTACGTCGAAAGTTAGAATCTGGTTCTAGGGCTCTCCGACTCTGTTAGGGTTGACGCTGCTGTTTCCTTTTATAATCAGGCTTTTCTTGTGGCGTAAGTTACAGCGAGCTGGGCCTTTCCTAAACCATCGGGATCTATCATATCTTCTAATCTGAGTAGATTGCTTCTGTTGAATCTGCGAGATTCTTCAAATCATTTAGTTCTGATCCTTCGCATCTTCTATTCCGTTACGTCAGCAACCTATCTGTCAATATCGCCCTTTATTTTATTCCTGAAATCATCTGGGTAAAAAGTTAGAAAACATGCTGCATAGCATTGCGTCCTCTACTTTGCTATAGCATTCGGGATACCTTGTATTGCACTTCGAATCACTGTCAGAATGCTATAGCATCGTATCAGCTTCGCTATACGATTTCCCTTAAAAACGAAGTAAATTGTTCCATTCTTAGCATATGCAAATGATTTCTATTCTTCAGTCCCTTTATCATGAATGTATACCTTTTTGCTTATATTATCTGTAGTTAAGCTTGTTTTTAACATTCAATTCAGTTAGTAAATACAGGGAAATCCTGGTACTATTTGTGCTCATCAAATACCCCCACACTTAGCTTTTTGCACTTCTAGGCAAAATAAGATGAAGCGAACAAAGACTCATAGCTGCAGTACTCTTGTTCGTATAACTTTGCTTGCACGCCTACTTTCAGTTTCCATCCCCTATTCGGCAATCCCACTGCCAGTGCCAACCGCTCATAAAGCGTGGTATTGTTTAGATGAAGAAGTCTCCAGGGGCTCTCAAGTTCAGTGTTTACACTCGCTCACCTAGGGATTTTTGTTTCTGTCTTGTCAAACAGGCCCAGTAGATCCATAGCCTTATCAAAGTTCTAAGATTACTTCCTAGCATTCTGAGTATCCGTTCATCCAAAGGGCTTCTTGGGTTGTAATGCGAGGATGGCCTAGTGTTGCGAGATGGGACATGAAGGTGGATGCTATAGTAGATCTGGGAGATAATTCTTTTGGCTTCAACCGAGTGCTTTTCCTTGAACCTTGTACTTCATGTTGTTCTTTACTCCAAGTCTTTTCTTGGTTTCTTCCTTCTTTCTTTTTCTTTTCTTTTTCTCTATCTCTCTTTTTTTTTTTCAAACCAACAGCTCTTTAGTTCTTTCTATAGCTTTTCTCGGGAGCACTCTGCCATAGCATTTTTCATAGTCTTCTTCAGTTCTCTTATCTCACCTGTTTTGCTATAGCATACTTGTGTGGCTCAAGGGGGTGAGAATATCGAGATGATGATCAATGGGTTATGTATGGGGATAATGGGTATGACATTAATGCCTTTTTCCTACGAACTTCAAACTCAGATGCCAGATAGTCTATCGAAGAACTAAGACAAATCAAGGATCAAACATAGGCTAGCAGACATGCACACATAATAAAACAATTAGGTTCAATTCAATCCTTCTATTGGGGGTTCTTCCCTTTGAACTTCCTCATTGCCACTCTACCTCGTATCAGATTGGCTAGCACCGTCAATTTCCCAAGCCTAAAGGTTCAGTTCCCCTAGGCAATTGTGTTGTGTTCCGTTATACAGACATTCATTCCATTGCTACAAGATTCTATTCATGCTCTATCATGCAATTTGGAAAAAAAAAATTTAGTATGTGCAAAACTAAATGCAGGGTGAAAATAGCGGCAGATTATATCACATATCCAATCAGTCCCCCCCACACTTAAACGATGCAATGCCCATATTGCAATAGAACAATAAGCAAGAACCGAGCGCCCGGTATTCGCAACAAGGGGGCAAGAGAAACATAGCAAGTAAGAAAAGCCAATCATAATACTATTCAGAAAAAGGGCCCTGGGGAGAGCGCCCAGGGCCAGAGCAAATTGTCAGGAAAACCAAAAAGAAAAACAGCTATACTAAAATTAACAAAAGAAAAGAAAACTACAGGGCGGGAGGAATAGCAGGGGCTGGGGCACTACTCGCGGTGTCTTCCTCATCCGACGTATTGCCGAGGGTGTTGACCACGGGAATCGCTGAGTGGGAGCAAGAGAGGCAGACGGCCGCTGGTAGGTGACGCGATGGGATTCCAGTTTTTGCTTAAGAATCGCTCCGAAGGGGCTTCAGCTCTGTGCGTAAGCGACACAACCGGCGTGAAAATTTGCGTGAGGATTTCATATCAGTGGCCGAGTGGAAGTAAAGGTGGGCATGAGTGATGATATAGGAGCAGTCAGAGGAATCAGTGGGGTCAGAGACATTAGAGGGTTCGGGGAGGAGGAGGAAGGGGAGGAGACCTGGACGGGGACGAGTGACGCCTGCGCCGTGGGTGGAACGCGACGAGGCGGCTGACGAGCGTAGGCCGGTGGGAGCGCCCGGCCACGTCGTGCTGTGGATTTTATTTGGACCATTGGTGTCTCTGGGTGAGGATATGGAAGGAGAAGGGCGTCGGTGGGTTTGTGAAAAGACGCGGGTGTAGGGGTGGTGGAATAGATAGACTGGAAGAGGAAATTTGAATATGAATCGTCACAGCTCCTTAGCCAATGTGGCCTCTTAGTTGGTGCGCAGTGGGCCCAACAGGGTGGCCCACTTAGGTCAGTCGTATGCACAAAATATTTATGTTAGAGATGAGGTGCGTACCTGGCGCAAACTGGGCTTTTGCCGTATGCGTCCTGATGCCATGCCTTGTGCCGTAGCATATGCCATGCTGGACTCGTTCACTCTTGTGTTAATGCTAAAGAATAATAACCTTGGGCTGCCTCTCAATAGCGCTTGCTTTAAAGTTTTCAGCCAGACTTTGCTATAGCACCTTAATCCTGTAGTAGGGCAGGGGCCCCCTGCTTCTTTAGTGCCCTTGTTGTCATCTGAAAAAGTCAAGTACTTCTCAGTTGGGTCTTGTTGGTTATGATTAGTTTTGATGATGTCTTATATGGATGCCATTGTTAAAAGCAAAAAGATTGAGTAATATGAGTAAGTTATTTCTTAATTAGACTAACTGTTGTATTTAATGTAGATCAATCCAAGTTAAATTAAGAGAATAACCAAGAGAAGTTAAGAGATGAAAGAAAGAAATCAATCCAAGTTAAATTAAGGAGAATAACCAAGAAGAAGAGAAGAGACTAAGGATATAGAATTTTGGAGCACTATATGTTCTTATATTTGATACATGAAGTCTCTATAATCAAACGGAAGATGTTATCAATGAGAAGCTTCATATATTTGAATATCAACATTCAAGATTCATGAATAGTGATCTTGGAAGTCTCTATGACATGTAAATTCTAGAATAACTTCATATAGGCTTTTTGGATATTGAAGAAGGTAGAAGCTACAAAGAATGATGAGCCCAAGTTAAATGATGAAGAATGATCAAGTTGGGAGATGGAAGTATGAAGAACTTGATGTATGGAATGAAGATTTAATTATCCAAGTTCTTATATTGAAGCTAGAAGCCTCCAAGATCATATGGAAGTTGGAATGGCTCAATTTGGAGTTAAAGTCAGCAAAAATCAGCTTCGGGATGAGAAAACTCGAGTTTCCAAGTCAAAACTCGAGTTTCCTAGTTATTTGTAGTGTTTTGCCTCTCGGATAGGAGAAAACTCGAGTTTGGAAGACAAAACTCGAGTTTGGAACTCAAAACTCGAGTTTGCAACTCAAAACTGAGTTTGGGAGATGTCTTCAGCATCTCGGCCTCTCTGGACTAAGAAAACTCGAGTTTCCAAGGCAAAACTCGAGTTTCCAGGTGATCAGCTCTTCAGCAACTCTGTTTCACGTTCAGCACAGGCGACCTCTGGTATTTCGATGATATCTCACAAACCAGAGATCGGATTGAGACGAAACCAAAGGCATATGAAACTAGACTCCCAATGCGTCATTTTGATATAAAATTCAAGCCCTAAAGGAGTTCATATCAAGGAGCTATGAATTTTGGAAGTTGACATAAAAATCCACGCCACACAGAAAACCAAGCTTCAATGTTTTGAGTGTAACTCACAAACTACAAATTCAATTGAGCTGAAATTGGTGGCATTTGAAAGCAGACTCACAGAGCTTTCCATCAAGAGTTTAACGGACCAAAACGGAGTTCAGACCAGGGAGATATGGTCTTCGAAAGTTGACAGTTATTTCAAGCAAAAGACAAGTCAAAACAAAGTCCAGCAACTTCCAAAACTCGAGTTTTTGGACCAAAACTCGAGTTTTTCCAAGCAAATCCAACATTCGACAACAAAAGGAAAACTCGAGTTTTCAATCTCAGATTCAGAAAATCAAAGTTTCGAAAATCTTGATTCTTTTGATAAACATCCAGATGATTACCCAAATGATTTATAACACTTCTTATATCATTTATATCATTTGTGTACAAGTTGAGATGATCAAAGGTGATTAAACGAAGGATTAGATGCAAATCTTCAAAATATCTGATGTCATGTGTGAACATCAAAAAGTAAAAGTTCTAACGGCTAGTTTCTAACGGCTATATTTCTTTATCCAACGGTCATTGAATCTTCTCAACGGTCATATATTGATCTTTACCTATAAATAGAAAACAGATTCAAGCAGAAAAACGTGGAGATACAAGATTACAATCTTCAAAATGTTGATACTCTGCTTTTACATAGTTTTACTCTCTGTTTTACTTGTTTAGATAGCTTAGCATAGAGTGAAATGAAATTATTTGTAATGCACTTCAGGTGTTTATCTTATCCATTCCTTTGAGAGGAAAATTCATTAGTAAACATTCATTATCTTTATTTGAGAGTTACTCAAGATTGGGTAATCTTGAGTGGGATATATTATTGTGTTGATTACAACTTGTAAGGGGGAGTGAATCCTAGTGAGAGGATTTTGGCTTCAGTGTGTAATGGGTGAACTTGTAAGGGGAGTGAATCCTAAAGGCTTCTCTTGTGCCGTGTAATCAAGTTAAACAAAGGATAGTGGATTGAAAATCCCAAGTGAGGCTTGGGATTTGGACGTAGGTCAAGGATTGGGCCAAACCAAGTATAAATCGTTTGCACATCCTCTTCCCTTATCTCTTATATTTCCAGCATATTTACATTCCATAATGTTTGTGATTGATTTATGACTCATTTTGTCATTCAAGTTGAATTTGCTGAATTGCGAAAAGATTTTCAAAGAATCTAAAGTTTTATACTTCACCCAATTCACCCCCCTCTTGGGTGATAGCCAGATATTTCATTTGGTATCAGAGCTAGGCTCTTGTTTAAAGGACTTAACCGTCTCAAGAGTTTCAATGGCTGATTTTGGGTGTTCTTCATTTTCGAGAAGGCTTTGATTATACCATTCCACCATTTTTCAAAGATATTGATTTTTGGTTTTGGAAAGCTAGAATGACTAGTTTTATCAAAGCAACTGATTTTTATATGTGGAATGTTTTTACAAATGTTTTTGATTTCAAACCAAGAAAGGATTGAATGAGAAAAAGAAATCAAAATGTTTTCTTTGAACATTAGAGCAATGAAAATTCTTCACGATGCTTTAACTGAAAATGATTTTCAGAAAATCAAGTTTTGCTCTAGTGCTAAAGAAATTTGGGATACTCTTGATTCTATATATGCTTTTAACAATTGTGTTGAAGTTGAAAGTGTTGACAGTTCATCTGAAACTATAAGCTGTGTATCCACAATTGATGAACAATTGGAAGTGGAGAATGAAGAAGGAGAAATCATTGAATTCTTCCATGATCTAGTCAACACAAAAGAACAAGAGGAAGAGGATTCCCAAGATGAGCTCATAGACGATCGTGATCATTCATTAGCTAGAGCTCAAGATGCACATGAGGTAAACAATTCCAATTCTTCTTGTGTAGATAAGGAAAATGTTTTTGAACAATCACATAGAGTTGTTTTTCAATCATTTCTTGATTCTATTTTGAAAAACAAACATATTTTCGAAAATGATCTTTGGAAAATCATGTGAGAAGAAAGAATATACAAATATGAGTCACTTGACATTGCATTCACTAGACTCACACAATTCTTGCAAAGCTGTTCATAATAAGCATAATTCTATTATTTGCAATTATTGTGGAAAATCTGGACATATTTCTCATACATGCTATATTAGGAGAAATTCTAATGTGAGAAATAAATTTATTTGGGTTGCTAAAGGACAATCAAGGTCCAATGCTAACAGTCAAGGACCCAAGTATAAGTGGGTACCAAAATGTCCATCTAGTACTCCATGTGTGCAGGATGATTTGAATATCAATGGACATCAAGGTACGAGAGAAGATAAAGAAGAAGCCAAGAGTTTCTCATGAACCAATGAAGAAGATCATAGCATCTATAACAAGCACGAGAACTCTCAAGGCACCCATTCTTTGGAACTACAAAGGTTTAAATATCAAAGGAAGCAATGGATACAAACAAGAAGAGTATCATCTACCTCAAGAATGGATTACCACAAAATACCATTCAACCATCTTGAGGAAGATAAGAAAAGAAGGATCTCTCATGCACAAGGGAAAAGATTCTTGCAGTCTACATCATGTGAGAAAGCATTGCCTCATCCCAAGACTAAATTCAAAAAGACAAAGTATCAACGAATGATAAATTGGGTGAGCGAATGCAATCCTTCAAGTACCTAAGGCTAAGGTATGCAAAGGTAAAACCTCCCATGCGATCATCTGAAATAATCATTGAGGTTTTATATTTTGTAACCTTAGGAATGAGCATTGCAAACTATTTGTTTTAAATTGGGTTTTCACATCGATATATATATTTTTAAACAGATTGCAATGTTCAATAGGTTGAACTTTTTATCCATTCATGGATTTGAAAAGAAAGTATTTCTATATGGATGATTTGAAAAGAAAGTATTTCTTTATGCATGAACTCATGATTAATTCTTGTGCTTTATTGTTCTGAATTGATTATATTCATAAGAGCATGTGAATTTCGGTTCCTACAAGCTAACAATGATTGGATCCTAGTAAAGTTGGATACCAAGAAAGAAAAAGATTTATAAAGTTTTGTAGGATGAAAGAAAGCTTCTCAAGAATGCAACATAGAGAAATGATTCAAGTTTTTGAGAAAGCTAAACAAGCTATGCTTAATGTTGATGGTGAACTTCAAAAAGGGAGTTATCTACATCAATCCATGTCAACCAAGCAAGCTTTTATGAGGATAAGAGGAATTACGGTGATATCTAATTCTTACCTCATACTATGATTACATGAAATTGATTTTTTGGTTTGTTTTGATTAAGCTAAAAGGTTTTGAAACTTATTTAATTTCAATTAGCAAGTTTCTTGTCAAAGCAAAATCCAGTTTAGAGTTGAAAACTCTAGTTTCCATTTGGAAACTCAAGTTTTAGCTATACGAGAGAGTTACCAAAGTTTTCAACTTGAGAAAACTTGAGTTTTGATATGAAAACTCAGTTTTTAGTTTGCCATGAGTTTTCTAAATTTTCTCAAAGTTGTGAGAAAACTCAAGTTTTGGTTTGGAAACTCAAGTTGTCCACTTGGCGAGAGTTTCCAAGTTTTACGCAGTTTTTGGAAACTCCAGTTTTTCATAGAAAACTCCAGTTTTTGACTTGGCATAGATTTCTCAACGTTTTCATATTTTAAATGAAAACTCGAGTTTTGGTTTGGAAACTCGAGTTTTGGGCAAGCCGAGAGCATTGCATTTTTTTTTTTAATGTTTTGAAAACTCAAGTTTTGAATGAAAACTCAAGTTTTGATGTTTTGGACTAAAACTCATTTTAGTCATGAATAGTCCAAAACTCAAGTTTTGGTTTGAAAACTTGAGTTTTGATCAAAAGAAAGCTTTGCTCTTATTCAATATTTTGAAAACTCAAGTTTTGAATGAAAACTCAAGTTTTGATGTTTTGGACTAAAACTCATTTTAGACATGAATAGTCCAAAACTCGAGTTTTGATATGGAAACTCGAGTTTTGCTTTCTGTGATGACAAACTCAGTTTTCATTTGAAAACTCCAGTTTTTCAAAGCACTCAATTTGATAATCAGTTTTTTTTCCATTTACGAAATCTTCATGTATTATCTAAATACTTCCTATCATCAATCACTAATACTCCTAACTATGTTTAATCAATTTGTTAGTGAATCTTTGATGATCAAAACAAGTGAATCTGTGAATAACTTTTTGAGTTCATATTTTTGAAATGCACAAATCTAAAATTTGTTTGGATTTCAATTCACACTATTTTTATGCAAATGCATACAAATGATTTTGAAAAATATCCATACTTTGATTGCATTCAAATGATATTTCAAAACTAGAAGTTAATATTGTTCTTTTGAATGTTGGATATGCTTCAAATTTCTCCGAGTTGAGTTTTTCCTTATCTTTCACATATTGATATTTGGAATTCAATGTTTTGCTTGAAATCTTTAGTTTCATTCTCTAACTAGTTGGACCTCATGTCTAACAAGTTAATCTTATGTGAGTTTCAAGCTTATTTAGAAAAGAATTCAATTTGTGAAAACTCATGCTTATTGGATAAATCCTTATTGGTCAAGCTATTCCAAGCTCTATGAATGTTCATTAATGCATTAAATGTTAGTGCATTAACCATTATATGGAATAACTTACTAGGATAATTTTATGGAACTCTAGTCATTTGGACTAATGAGTTTGTGCTTCATCGTCCATGAATCCTAGTACTCCTTGTGTTACCCAAATACATAAACATTTGTCTTCATTCATATTTTGAGTAACTATCTATGAATATTCATAATCTTGCCTTGATTGTTGATATACTTTCAAGACTTTCATTAAGAAGCAAGATTATCTCTTGGCCATAGCAAAGTCATTATGCATATATATGTTATGCTAAGCATATCTTGATACAAGATGTTGTCATGTCTAATCGAGTTATGGACTCAAGAATCATTGAGTACCAAAGAACATATATTTTTACGGGAGTTGACCAAAATGTTCTGTTGTTGGACACAAAGAAGATAGGCCAACAAAATAGATCATTTCGGTGGCTATGTCGGCAAATTCGTGGCATCACTTGAGTGACATCCCAACACTAGCAAGAAGCTTAAACCAAGATGATAAGGAGCATACTCGCTTGATGAGAAGCTATGAGCAGAAACTAATTTTGAGATCCAATTCAAATCTCATTTGGGATTTTCTGCTTCTAAGATGCATTCGAGAGCAATTGGTGGCTATAAAGACTTATCCTCTTGAAGCTCATTCACATCCAACGATCCTCAATATTGGTCACATCATCGAATGTGATTAGCCAATAATGCATCTATGGATTACAAATGATTATGGCTCAAGTAATTACGATATTACTTGAGTGAGGTATTGTATTTTGAAACAATATGCATATATCATAATCATGCTAGGCTAACTTGATTTCATTCATTCAATTTTATTTCATGAAGTTTAACCTAAGAAAACTCATTTTTAAAATGATCCTTATGCTTTTAACATTTTTATCATCATAAAAAGCATAAGTGATTTCTTCATACCAATTTCAAGTCCACCCAAGTGAACTTGAAAGTTCTCAATCCTGAAGTACCACATTGTGAGCAAAGATATTTCCAAACCTCACAACATTTGGTGTCTCATTATTATTTGGTATCGTGAAGGGAACTTCATATTTTAGCCATGCACTCATTAAGGGGAGCTTCACATTTATATGTGTTTGATATCTTAAAAGCTCATTTCCTTTATTTGAAGAAAATCCTTTTAAGCATACTCATCTGCATTCATTATCTCTTATTAGATTTGATGATGAGTTAATTTTATATTTGAAAATATCTTATATTTTCCTTTCATTATCTTAATTTGAAAATATCATATAGAAAGGGATATTTTGATATTTGTTGCACTAACAAATCTCTTTTGCAAAGAAAGTTTTCAATTCATAACGGGAGATTTGGTTATGTGTTACAACTTTGGCGATCAATCCTTAAAGCTTTGAGATTTGCTCTACATAGATGATCTATGAAGGAAGAGCAAAGGATGGAAGCTGAGTACTAATCATATTCAGATGTGATAATCTTCAAGAAGGCCGTACTTTTATCCTATTTGCATCATACAGGGTATTCGTGATCCTGCTATTGAGCCTTTTCAAAGAATCTCACACGATTTGCTTCATCGAAGCCACGGCAACACAACCGAATTTCATACTGCAAGCAAATGGACTTCATCAATTTACAAAACCAACATGAGCATTTCTAAACTCTACCTTTTTATATTCAAGTATACATTTTGCACATGTTTGGTATCTATATGCTTTAATTGTGAAAGATGTTTTGAAAAGCTCTTCAAATTCTCTCAAATTTGTTTTCATAAAAACATTCCAAATTGCATCATATTTGATACAAAGCAATTTCAATTGGGGAGAGAAAATCAGTTCTTTGACTCCTTTTAATTTGGTTTCATATTTGTCTCTTTAAGCATTTCTTCATTACTTCAACTTTTTGCTAATGACAAATAAGGGGAGAGAATGGCAAGAAAAATATGTTGCATCTAATGTAGTTTCATATTCATACATATTTTTCTTATAGTATTTGCCATCATCAAAAAGGGGGAGAATGTTGGTTATGATTAGTTTTGATGATGTCTTATATGGATGCCATTGTTAAAAGCAAAAAGATTGAGTAATATAGTTATTTCTTAATTAGACTAGCTTGTTGTATTTAATGTAGATCAATCCAAGTTAAATTAAGGAGAATAACCAAGAAGAAGTTAAGAGATGAAAGAAAGAAATCAATCCAAGTTAAATTAAGGAGAATAACCAAGAAGAAGAGAAGAGACTAAGGATATAGGAACTTGCACTATATGTTCTTATATTTGATACATGAAGTCTCTATAATCAAACGGAAGATGGAATGAAGCTTCATATATTTGAGCTACAGTGCAGTATACATGAATAGTGCAGATACAGAAAGACGACACATGAAATTCTAGAATAACTTCAGTATAGGCTCGGCTTTTTGGATATTGAAGAAGGAAGAAGCTACAAAGAATGATGAGCCCAAGTTAAATGATGAAGAATGATCAAGTTGGGAGATGGAAGTATGAAGAACTTGATGTATGGAATGAAGATTTAATTATCCAAGTTCTTATATTGAAGCTAGAAGCCTCCAAGATCATATGGAAGTTGGAATGGCTCAATTTGGAGTTAAAGTCAGCAAAAATCAGCTTCGGGATGAGAAAACTCGAGTTTCCAAGTCAAAACTCGAGTTTCCTACTTATTTGTAGTGTTTTGCCTCTCGGATAGGAGAAAACTCGAGTTTGGAAGACAAAACTCGAGTTTGGAACTCAAAACTCGAGTTTGCAACTCAAAACTCGAGTTTGGGGTGTCTTCAGCATCTACGGCCTCTCTGGACTAAGAAAACTCGAGTTTCCAAGGCAAAACTCGAGTTTCCAGTGATGATCAGCTCTTCAGCAACTCTGTTTCACGTTCAGCACAGGCGACCTCTGGTATTTCGATGATATCTCACAAACCAGAGATCGGATTGAGACGAAACCAAAGGCATATGAAACTAGACTCCCAATGCATCATTTTGATATATAATTCAAGCCCAAAAGGAGTTCAGATCAAGGAGATATGAATTGTGGAAGTTGACAGAAAAATCCACGCCACACAGAAAACCAAGCTTCAATGTTTTGAGTGTAACTCACAAACTACAAATTCAATTGAGCTGAAATCGGTGGCATTTGAAAGTAGACTCACAGAGCTTTCCATCAAGAGTTTAACGGACCAAAACGGAGTTCAGAACAGGGAGATATGGTCTTCGAAAGTTGACAGTTATTTCAAGAAGACTCAACAAAGTCCAGCGAAGAGAAAGCAAAACTCGAGTTTCCAAGTCAAAACTCGAGTTTTCATCGACAGAAGCAGCGAACTTGAGCAACTTCCAAAACTCGAGTTTTTGGACCAAAACTCGAGTTTTGCTCGCAGCGAGGCAAATCCAACATTCGACAACAAAAGGAAAACTCGAGTTTTCAAGAGCAAACTCGAGTTTGCACTTTCAGTTCGAGAAAATCAAAGTTTCGAAAATCTTGATTCTTCGATAAACATCCAGATGATTACCCAAATGATTTATAACACTTCTTATATCATTTGTGTACAAGTTTCAGGTGATTAAACGAAGGATTAGATGCAAATCTTCAAAATATCAGATCGTGTCGAACATCGAAAAGCGTGCAAAAGTTCTAACGGCTAGTTTCTAATGACTATATTTCTTTATCCAACGGTCATTGAATCTTCTCAACGGTCATATATTGATCTCTACCTATAAATAGAAGACAGATTCAAGCGAGAAAAACGTGGAGATACAAGATTACAATGCCAAAATCGATACTCGCTTCTACATCCTTTTCACTCTGTTTTACTTGTCTAGATAGCTTAGAGAGTGAAATGAATTGTGTTTGTACTTCGGTGATTATTTATCCATTCCTTTGAGAGGAAAATTATTGTAAACACATTATCTTTCGAGAGTTACTCAAGATTAGGGAATCTTGAGTGGGATATACATTGTGTTGATTACAACTTGTAAGGGGGAGTGAATCCTAGTGAGAGGATTACTTGAGTGCGAGTGTGTAATCAAGCGGTGTGTTGATTACGGTTGTAAGGGGAGTGAATCCTAGAGAGAGGGTTGCTTCGATTCTGAACGTGTAATCAAGTTGAACAAAGATAGTGGATTGAAAATCCCAAGTGAGGCTTAGGGATTTGGACGTAGGTCAAGGATTGGGCGAACCGGTATAAATCAGTTTGCACATCCTCTTCCCTTATCTCTTATATTTCCAGCATTTACATTCGAATGTTTGTCAATTGATTTATGACTCACTTTTGTTATACAAGTTGAATTTGCTGAATTGCGAAAAGATTTTCAAAGAATCTAAACTTTTATACTTCACCCAATTCACCCCCCCTCTTGGGTTCAGCCAGAACTTACAGGTCTTTGAATCTTGCGGTTTTAAGTATTAAGAAGGTGACCTTATCATCATTTACACGCATAGTGAGTTCTCCTTTTTCCACATCAATCAGTGTACGACCAGTTGCCATGAAAGGTCTTCCCAATAGAATTGGGACATCGTGATCTGCTTCAAAATCCAGGATGATGAAATCCACAGGGAAGATGAACTTATCCACTTTTACCAGAACGTCTTCGATCTTGCCTTTAGGTAGCAGTATTGAGCGATCGGCTAGTTGCAATGTGACTGTCGTGGGACTGGCTTCCCCTATGCCAACTGCTTGAAGATTGACATTGTCATGAGATTTATGCTAGCACCTAGGTCGCACAAAGCTTTACCAGAGTAATTGGGTCCGATTGCACATGGAACTGTAAAACTGCCAGGATCCTTCAATTTCAGAGGTAGCCAATTGGTTAACATGGCACTGCAATCCTAGGTCAATGCTATTGTCTCGAACTCTTCCAGTTGCCTCTTCTTAGACAGAATTTCCTTTATAAACTTCACGTAGCTGGGCATTTGCTCCAATGCTTCCACGAGTGGAATATTAATGTGCAATTGCTGTAGCATATCAAGGAACTACTTGAATTGTTTCTCCTGTCCCTGCTTCTTTAGCCTTTGTGGGAAAGGCGGTGGTGGCTTTAGCATTGCTGGAAGTCCAAGGTCAGGATTATGCTTTGATGATGAAGCGGCAGCATTCCTTGTTGGGTATTGGTTGTGATCATCCAATGCTGCACGTGGAGGTAATGTTGCGATGCTTAGATCGTATTCCAGTTGTGACAATCTTGGTTGCCTCTGTTCGTCTTCCAGAGTTTGTTCCGTACCTTCTTGCCCTTCCTTAATTTTTTTTGGCCTTGGATCAGTGACAACCATAGATTGCTTGGTTGCTTTCATGGGTTCTAGGCTTTTACCACTCCCGAGCTCTATCATTTTGACTTCTCTCTTGCCGGATCACGGGGACTTCGGTGTCACCGGGCGAGGGATCGAGGGAGTGTTGTTGTTGAGAGCGGTTGCTAGTTGTCCTACTTGAGTTTCAAGATTCCTCAAGGTCACTTGCTGATTCTGGATGAATTCATCGTTCTTTACCATATAGTCCTTCAGAAGAGAAAACATAAAGTCTTTGTCGGTCGATTCACCACCCTTTGCCTTGCTTCTTGCCGGGTAAACCACAGTGGGTTTGATGTTTGGTTAGAGTATTGTGGGCACGATGATTGTCCTGGCTGCTTGTGAACCTTACGAACTCCATGAGAAGTTAGGATGCTGTCTCCATCCAGGGTTGTATGTATTTGAGTATGGATTATTGGTGTTGCTACCCCTGTTGAAGTTGTTGATGAAGTTTACTGCTTCAGGGTTGGCGGAGCACTGAGAGTAAGAGTGCTCTCCGCCACAGTACACATAAGCTACCTGAGATGGTTGCAGCAATGTGTTGCTTGATGGAATGGTTAGTCCTTTCACCAGGTTGGTCAGAGTGAAAGTTGAGCAGTGAGAGCAGTCATGGCATCTAGTTCGTGTATCCCTGCAACAGTTCGGGAGGATGTAGCTCGTACGTTGTTGGTTGGACGTTCATGGACATGTGTTCCGAGTAAATTGTGGGCCTCCTCATAAGACTTCATTAGGATGGATCCTCTGACGAGGCGTCTACAATTGATCGTGTTTGTCCATCGAGGCCTCGTAGAATGTTTCTAATGGACCCATTCGCACGGATCATCTGCGAGGGCATCGTCTCAAGAGGTCCTTGAATCTGTCCCGGGCTTCGTAAGTAGATTCACCCGGTTTGTTGGAAGCGGTGATGTCCCCTACGAGTTGAGCGTTCTTGGTAGGTGGAAAGAATTTGAGCAAGAACTTACTTCCCAGATCATTCCATGTGGTGATGGAATTAGCAGGTAGGTTGTTGAGCCACGTCCGAGCTTTGTCCCTTAGTGAGAAGGGAAACAACTTAATCCGGACGGCGTCGGGAGTATACTAGGGATCACAAAAGAATCACACACCTCCATGAAGGTTTTGAGATGAAGGTGTAGATCTTTGGAAGGAAGTCCTCCAAATTGCCCGCTGCATTCAGCATCTGAATCATGACACCTTTAATTTCAAAGTGCCCGGCATTGAGGGTTGGTTGTGTGATGGCCGAGTTCAGCTTGTTTAAATCTGGAATCCCGAATTCCATGATGGCCTTGTTCATATCTGGGTTTGGAGGTGGAGGGACCTGGTTATCCCTGTTTATTAGTGGGCACTCTTGTTGCTTCCGCTCGTGGTTAACAAGTATTTCCGCCATGTTTGCTCAGTCAAAAGATTGACTTCACCTCTTCTGCCTTCTGTGCCTTTGATTGTAGGTGCGTTCTATCTCAGGATCGTAAGGTTCTAGATTGGCTGGAGGTGAGTTGCGCATACACTAGAATGTACACGAAAATCAAGAGCGAGAGAAAGTGAGCTCCTTTATTAAGTAAATCACAACTATTAAGCAAAGGGGCGTCGTCACAAAGGGTATCAGTAGTCCCCGGCAACAGTACCATAAACTTGTTGGTCGATTTCCTTGATGGCAAGTGAACCAGTCGAACAAGTAATAAAGTGTAAGTAGAGTATCATCCCACAGAGACTGAGATACCGAGGAGTAACGCGCAAATGCTATGACAGTTATGAAAGCAGAAAGTAAATATAATCAGGTTGAGGGATTTTGCAATTATGCTACTAGCAAACGTAAACAAAATAACTTTAAACGAGAGAAGATATTAGTAAGAGGTTAGGCTGGACTCAGAATCATCCTTAAGTGCATCAATCCCCCAGTTGCTCTACCCAATGCTATAGCATTTATACTGTACAACTTCCGCAATTGCTACAGCATAGCTACCAACTACAAAGCTATTTGGTTAACCCACCTCTATTATCTACCGAGGCTTCCGCGTCTGATACATATGATACTAACTATACTCCTTCCATATTCCTATGGCAACTTTCTAGTCGGACACCTTTACACTCGGGGTGTTATGGTTATGAGAGGTAGACCCATTCCTGAAGCCTACAATAATAGGTCAAGCCGTGCACGGGCTGCCTAGCAAACACTGTTTTTCAGAGGTCTAACCCCAACTCCTTTCCAGTAAGCTGAGGCCACAAATCTAGCCCTTAACTTCCGTTAACCGACTAGTAATGAAAACACCGATACGCAAACCAAATTTATTCAATTAAGAACTTGTAACTGGGTTCATTCAACACTTAAAGACTCATCCTCGTCCAGCCATATAAAGTTTAGTTCTTGACTGACGAGGGACACACAAAATAGACACTAACATAATGACCCATGATCGAGAAAACAAAGCTAAAAAGAAAGGAAAATAGAAAGCTTGATGGAATTTCCGACGGTGTGGTCGAGGTCCTGTCACGTCACCACTCCACGTCTTCTTCGTTCCGTCGTACTACAGGGAAGGATGCTGGGTTGTCCTGGAAGTCTTGTACTCTTATGAAATCTCTCACTCTTCTCTTGACTCTGCCGAAAGTTAGAATCTGGTTCTAGGGCTCTCCGACTCTGTTAGGGTTGCGCTGCTTTTCCTTTTATAATTAGGTTTTTCTTGCGGCGTAAGTTACAGCGAGCTGGGCCTTTCCTAAACCGTCGGGATCTATCATATCTTCTAATCCGAGTAGATTGCTTCTGTTGAATCTGTGGGATTCTTCAAATCTTTTAGTTCCGATCCTCCGCATCTTCTATTCCGTTACATCAGCAACCTATCTGTCAATATCACCCTTTATTTTATTCCTGAAATCATCTGGGTAAAAGGTTAGAAAATATGCAGCATAGCATTGCATCCTCTACTTTGCTATAGCATTCGGGATACCTTGTATTGCACTTCGAATCGCTGTCAGAATGCTATAGCATCGTATTAGCTCTGCTATACGATTTCCCTTAAAAACAAAGTAAATTGTTCCATTCTTAGCACATGCAAATGATTTCTACTCTTCGGTCCCTATATCATGAATGTATGCCTTTTTGCTTAGATTATCGTAGTTAAGCTTGTTTTTAACATTCAATTGATCGGTAAATACGGGGAAATCCTGGTACTATTTGTGCTCATCACTAGTCTTCAAACTTGAGAGTTTACAAAGAGTAAACTCGAGTTTACATTTGGAAACTCGAGTTTGCGAGAGGCCGAGAGCATTTTGATTTCAAATTATCTCTAAACTCGAGCCTATTAGTTTTAAACTCAAGTTTGCATCCTCGAGAAAAAATCCTCAAAGAATTTACAAATGAATAAACTCGAGTTTATAGTACAAACTCGAGTTTGCCTCGCAGGAAGGATTTTCAAATGAAGAATTTTTCATAAACTCAAGACTACTCCTTTTTTACTAGAGTTTTCCATTGAGTTGAAAATCTACAAGAGTTTACAAAACATGTAAACTCGAGTTTGCAGTTGCAAACTCGAGTTTTCGCTTGGCCGAGAGCTTTCAATGTTTATAACTTAAGCAAACTCAAGGCTACTTCTTTAAACCTCAAGTTTACTCCAGTGAGAGTTTTCCAAAAGCTTTCTTAGTTAAGAAAACTCAAGTTTAAGTTTCTAAACTCGAGTTTGCACGTTACGAAAGCTATGTGATTTTAACATAAGAAAACTCTAGAGTTTGCCTTGAAACCTCCGGTTTGTGTTTTGAGAGTTAAAACTGATTTTTGACATGAGCGGTGACAAACTCGAGGCTACTCACTAATAGACTCGAGTTTACATTTCACTCAAAATCGTGACTTTCCTCTCTCGGATGGAGGAAACTCGAGTTCATGATATGGAAACTCGAGTTTTGGCCAACCCGAGAGCATTGCAGTTTTTAATGAGTTGAAAACCTCCGGTTTTGGATGAAAACCTCCAGTTTAGATGTTTTGGACTTAAATCGTTTTTACATGCCAAAGTCCAAAACTCGAGTTTTGATAAACCAAACTTGAGTTTACATCGCGATTCCCGAAATTCAAATTTGACAAATTTGTAAAACCTTCTTGTTTGATCTTAATACTTCCTATCATTATTCTCTTATGTTTCTAGATATGTTTAACTACCTTGTTGGTGAGTTTCAGATAAAATAAAGAAAGTTTATTGAAGGTTTAAAGCAAAAGCAAAACTGATGGCAGCACATTAAATGCAAAACTCAGAAAGTTGCATACTTTTGGGTAATCCGTCTGCACATGCTTTGTAAAGGATTAAATAATGTTTTCCACATCCAGCACTGCTATTCCAACGGATTAATTTGCAGGATTAAGTGAAGATTAGAGAGAGAAGAAGACCAAATCTTAACCTAAACCTTGTCTAATGAAGGCAACGGTTATATTGAAGATTACAACGGTCATTTAATGCTCTCTTAGTATAAATAGAGTAGCATTCAAGTCTTCAAAAATAACACATCTCTCGACAACGAATTGCATTCAAGTCTACATTTATTTTCTTGTTTTTCACCTCTATTGTATCTTTTGATACACAAAGCTTCGAGTGTTTATCTTTATCTACTCTTAGAAAGAATTTCTACTTGTAAATCATTTATTGTAAAGACTCACAAGTCTGGGGACTTGGTGATTGGGTTCATTGATTGCAACTTGTAAGCGGAGTAAGTTCTAGTGAGAGAATTACTCGAGTACAGAGTGTGTAATCAATTGAGATAGTGAAAATCCCAAAGAGTCTGGGGACTGGACGTAGGTCAAGGAGTTGGACCGAACCAGTATAAATTACTGAGTATTTCTCTTCTTCTCTTCACTCTCTGTTCACCTCTGTTTTTGCTATTAAAAACAGAGCCATTTGAAAAAGTTTTTGAAATCCCCATTTCACCCCCTCTTGGTGATTTAGCTCCACTTTCTATCATTTGTTTTGCTTAAATCTTACTCAAACTCATTTATACTATTACTAACTATCTTTTTGTTTGATTTTAGATGATTAACAGATGTTTAAACATTGATTAGCCGAAAAGCAATCTCATGTGTAAGACACATGTAGTGCTTGTATAAACTGAGCACACACATGATATAAACTTTAGAGTAAAATTTTGAGCACAAGTACGCCAACTGCAAGCAAATTTTGAAGCAGCGTTCAACTGTGCCTAACGGAAAACAACTCGTTAGAATGGTGGTGTATGCCTTCTGATAGTCGAAGCTTCACAAAATATAATATCCTACTTATGATTCAGAGCTGGTAGTGATTGTTTTGATCTTGAATAGTGTACACAGTGTTGCCATTAAGGACAAAGAGTTATTTGATCCTGAATGCTGAAAAACTAGCTGTGGTGTAGCAAAAACACAAATACCACTTGGTGGAGAAAGCACAAATACCATCAAGCCAAGTAGAACCCATCTGAGGTGGTGAGACAAGTACGGAAAGACAATTGTCTGCTCCAGAACATTATAGCATAATTGTTTGTTACAAAACCTAGTTATGTTGTGGGAAAAGCACAAGTACCATCAAGACAAGTAGGACCTATCTAAGGTTGTGAGACAAGTACACAGACAGTTGTCTACTCCAGAACATTACATCATAATTGTTTGTTGCAAAACCTAGCTGTGTTGTGAGAAAAGCACAAGTACCACCCGGTGGGAAAAACATAAGTACCATCAGGCCAATTAGGACCCAGCTGAGGTAGTTTGACAAGTACGGACAGATAGTTGTCTACTACAGAACATTAAAGCAGAATTGTTTGTTACAAAACCTAGATATGGTGCGGGAAAAACACAAGTATCACACAGTGGGAAAAGCACAAGTACCATTAGGCCAAGTAGGACCTAGTTGAGGAAGTGAAACAAGTACAGATAGATAGTTGTCTGCTCTGGAACATTATAACAGAATTGTTTATTACAAAACCTAGTTGTGGTGTGGTAAAAGGACAAGCACCAACTGGTGCAAAAAGCACAAGTACCATCAGACCAAGTAGGACCTAGCTAAGTTAGTGAGAAATGTACAAACTGATCGTTCTTTGCTCTGGAACATTACATCAGAATTATTTGTTACATAACCTAGTTGTGGTGTTGTTACATAACCTAGTTGTGGTGTAAGAAAAGTACAAGTACCACCAGGTGGGAAAAACACAAGTACCATCAGGCCAAGTAGGACCCAACTGAGGTAGTGAGACAAGTATGGACATACATTTGTCTGCACAAGAACATTGCAACAGAATTGTTTGTTACAAACCTAGTTGTGGTGTGGAGGAAAAACAAGTACCACCTTATGGGAAAAAGCACAAGTACCATCACGTCAAGTAGGACGTAGCTGAGGTAGTGAGACAAGTACAGATAGACGGCTGTCTACTTCGGAACATTGCAGCAGAAATGTTTGTTACAAAACCTACATGTGGTGTGGGATAAGCACAAGTACCACCCAGTAGGAAAAGCACAAGTACCATTAAGCCAAGTAGGACCCCATTAAGGTAGTGAGACAAGTGAAGATAGACATTTGTCTACTCTGAAACATTATAGCAGAATTGTTTGGTATAAAACCTAGTTGTAGTATGGTAAAAGGCCAAGTACCAATTGGAGGGAAAAGCACAAGTACTATCAGGCCAAGTAGGAC
The DNA here is from genome assembly GCA_019022655.1 of Acacia acuminata. Classification (NCBI taxonomy): domain Eukaryota; kingdom Viridiplantae; phylum Streptophyta; class Magnoliopsida; order Fabales; family Fabaceae; genus Acacia; species Acacia acuminata. The sequence continues at coordinate 950,304 of JAFJYI010000253.1, forward strand.
CCAGCTGAGGCAGTTAGACAAGTACGGACAGACAGTGTCTACTTCAGAACTTTATAGCAGAATTGTTTGTTACAAAATCTAGTTGTGGTGTGGGAAAAGCACAAGTACCACCCGGTGGGAAAAACACAAGTACCATGAGGCCAAGTAGGACCCAATTGAGATAGTGAGACAAGTATAGACAGAGAGTTGTGTAAGTACCGGCTGAACCCAAGAGGGGGGGTGAATTGGGTGAAGTATAAAAATTTAGATTCTATGAAAATCTTTTCTCAATTCAGTAAATTCAACTTGTATAAAAGAAGTGAGTTATAAACCAATTGACAAACATTCAAATGTAAATCGGAAATGTAAGAGATAAGGGAGAAGAGCTTGCAAACAGATTTATCTTGGTTCGGCCTTATCCTTGACCTACGTCCGATCCCAAGCCTCACTTGGGATTTTCAATCCACTATCTTTAATCTTCTTGATTACACGATCAGAATGAAGCAATCCTCTCTCTAGGATTCACTCCCCTTACAATACGTAATCAACACCTTGATTACACACTCGTACTCGAAGTAATCCTCTCACTAGGATTCACTCCCCCTTACAAGTTGTAATCAACACAATGTATATCCCACTCAAGATTCCCCAATCTTGAGTAACTCTCGAAAAGATAATGTGTTTACAATAATTTTCCTCTCAAAGGAATGGATAAATAATCACTGAAGTACAAACACAATTCATTTCACTCTCTAAGCTATCTAGACAAGTAAAATAGAGTGAAAAGGATGTAGAAGCGGAGTATCAGCATTTTGGCATTGTAATCTTGTATCTCCACGTTTTTACGCGTGTCTATGACTTTTATAGATAGAGAAAGGTACGTGACCGTTTATGACCGTTGTAGGATGAATCGACCGTTGTAGTTGATTATCATTAAGTGTGGTCTGCTTCTCTCTCTAAACTCCAACTAATCCATGTGATTAATTGATCGAAGTGGAACTACGAGGATTTGCCCGTTGGAGAAGAGTTTACTTGATGAAGAAAGCATTCTTGACCGTTGAGAATGCGTGCTCGGGTGGATTATCCAAAAGAAGGTTGATTTGCGAAGTGCATTAAATGCAATCGAGCACTTTTTGCTTTTTGCTTTGATCTTCATTGATCTTCATCTCGTGCTAACCGAAATTCACTCAATAAACTTGTTAAACATATCCTGGAACATAAGTGAATGATTCATGAAAGCAATAGGATCAAACAAGAGTGATTTGCAAATTCGTGTAATTCAAAAATCATTTTTTAACGTTGTAAACTGCAGTATGTTCATGCAAACTGCAGTTTTGCATACTTTCACTCACAAACTGCGGTAAAAAGGCGAAAGTATTGACTTAGCTTGAAAAACTTGGTTGCTCTCGGAAGTCAATACTCGAGTTTGGCTACGCAAACTGCAAAGTATTGACTTCGTTTAAAATCTTGGTTTCATTCTCGGAAGTCCAATACTCAAGTTTGCCTACCAATACCGCAGTATTGACTTCATTTAAAAAACCTGGTTCGCCACGGAAGTCCAAAACTGCGGTATGCAAACCTATACCGCAGTTTGCACTTAAGCTCAACAAGTTTGATTGCTTTCTTGAAATTATCTGTCCACTTTTGAGGGCCATATCTCCCTGGTCTGAACTCCGTTTTGGTCTGTTCAACTCTTGATGGAAAGCTCTTTGAGTCTATTTTCATATGCCACTAATTTCAGCTCAATACAATTTGTAGATTGAGAGTTACACTCAAAATACCGAAGGTGGGTTTGGACTGTGACGTTGATTCTTATGGCAACTTGTAAAAATCATAGCTCCTTGATCTTGACACCTTTGGACTTTATTTATATATCAAAATGACTCTTTGGATGTCTAGTTTCAAATGCCACTGGTTTTCACGTCAATCCGATTCCTAGTTTGAGAGATATCATCGAATTACCAGACCTCGCTTTGTGCTGAAACGTGAAACAGGAGTTCTTTGAAGAGCGATCACGCTGCAAACTTGAGTTTACACTTGCATACTCGAGTTTAGCTCTTCCTTACTCGAGTTTAGCACTTGCATACTCGAGTTTTGAGTCCCAAACTCGAGTTTTGTGTTCCAAACTCGAGTTTTGAGTCCCAAACTCGAGTTTTGTGTTCCAAACTCGAGTTTTTACTTGTCCGAGAGACGCGAGGTGTGAAGACACCACAAACTCGAGTTTTGAGTTGTATACTCGAGTTTTGAGTCTCAAACTCGAGTTTTGTGTTCCAAACTCGAGTTTTCTCATCCTGAAGTTGATTTTTGCTGACTTTAACTTCAAATTGACCCATTCCAACTTCCATATGACCTTGGAGACTTCTAGCATCAATCTTAGAACTTGAATAACGATATCTTTACTTCATTCAACAAGATCTTCTTTCTTTCTTCTTCTCTTGATCATTCTCCATAACTCTAACTCTTTCTTTCTTCTCTTCTCTTGATTAATCCTAAAATCCTTTGATAACTTCTTGCTTCCTTGACATTCGATATTCCCATTATATTGCATGCAAGAACTTCTTTCTTACTTTCTTGATCAATCTCTATAATTCATCTTGGATTAATCTACATTAAATACGGTAGTTAGTCAATGTAGAAGATAACTATATTACTCAATCTTTTTGCTTTCAATAATGACATCTATATAAGACATCATCAAAACTAATCATAACCAACATTCTCCCCCTTTTTGATGATGGCAAATACTATAAGAAAAATATTTAAGAGCATGAAAATATGTTAGAAGTGCAGCATATTTTTCTTGCCATTTCTCTCCCCTTATTTGTCATTAGCAAAAAGTTGAAGTAAGGAAGAAATATTTAAAGAGACAAGTATGAAATCAGATTAGAAAGAGTTAAGCAACTGATTTTCTCTCCTCGATTTGAAATTGTTTTCATTTTAAATATAAAGCAATTTGGAATGTTTTTATGAAAACAAATTTGTAAGAATTTGAAGAGGTTTTCAAGACATCTTTCAAAATTAAAACATATAGATACCAAACATGTGCAAACTTTCTTTGAATGTAAAAGGATAAAGATTAGAAATGCTCATGTTGGTCTTGCAAATTGATGAATGATCGATGAAGTCCATTTGCTAGCTTTGTTGTTGAAGGAGATTCCGGCTTCAATTCTTTGACTTTTATTTATTGAACTCTTCTATAAAGCATATCTCCACTGGATTCAAGAGATTTTCCTCTTCCTTAGCTTCATCGTGATTGAACATCAAAACATCTTTCCTCAATGTAATAGTTTCTCCTTGTGGTGCATTAAGGAGACTTTTGCACGAGACTTAATTCTCCTACCACAATTGTAAAACTTTCTTGCAAGAGAGAATTATTAGTGCAATCAACATATTCCTTTCTATATAATCTTTTCAAATTAAGATAGTGAAAGTGAAATGTGATATTAACTCATCATCAAAACTAATAAAACATAGTAAATATAGATGAGTATGCTTAAAATGGTTTTCTTCAAATAAAGGAGGTGAGCTATTAAGATACAAAACACATGTGAATGTGAAGCTCCCCCTTAATGATATCAAATAATAATGAGACACCAAAGGTTATGAGGTTTGGAAATATCTTTGCAACCAACATGGTACCTCGAGAATTGAGAACTTTCAAGTTCACTTGGGTGGACTTGAAATTGGTATAAACAAATCACTTATGCTTTTTATGATGATAAAAAGAGTTTAAAGCATAAGGGTCATTTTAAAAGTGAGTTTTCTTAGGCTAAACTTCATGAGATAAATTTGAATGAAATCAAGTTAGCCTAGCATGATTGTGATATATGCATATTATTTCAAAATACAAACCTCACTCAAGTAATATCGTAATTACTTGAGCCATAATCATTTGTAATCCATAGATGCATTATTGGCTAATCACATTCTGATGATGTGACCAATATTGAGGATCGCTGGATGTGAATGAGCTTCAAGAGGATAAGTCTTTATAGCCACCAATTGCTCTGAATGCATCTTAGAAGCAGAAATCCCAAATGAGCTTTGAATTGGATCTCAAAATTAGTTTTTCGCTCATAGCTTCTCATCAAGCGAGTATGCTCCTTATCATCTTGGTTTAAGCTTCTTGCTAGTGTTGGGATGTCACTTAAGTGATGCCATAGAATTTCTTGACATAGCAAGCTGAAATGATCTATTTTGTTGGCCTATGTTCTTTGTGTCCAACAACAGAACATTTTGGTCAACTCCTCGCAAAAATATATGTTCTTTGGTACTCAATGATTCTTGAGTCCACAAGCGATTAGACATGACAACTCTTAAGCTCTTATAGAATTAAATCATATGATATTTGAGCAAAGAGTATAACAAGTCAATCTAAGATTAAGAACATAATTTTACCCAATCAAATAAGTTCATGCCAATGAATCAAATAGGGTAACAACGAAATGACACCAAAAATGTTATTTCTCAATGACAATTTGTGAATACACTTTATGTAGAAAAGATGTCATTGATAAGAATGCATGTAAATTTGATCAATGAGTATAGAAAATCTTATCTATAAAGATAAGCATTTATCAACTCACAATTCATGAATGAGATCAGATTTTTCAAGAAGGATAATGAAATATGCAAGGTACTTCAAATCTTGAATGTTCTTTTAAAAATGATCATGTATAAAAAAAAATTTCATGAATGAAAGATTCAGTTTTAAAACGTGCTTGAAAACAATGATCACTTTAAAAAACATGGTGGAAGTCAACATGTTAAATAATAAATTAGAATGTATCCGAATGCTTGGTTTTAGAGAACATGTTGAACATTGAAGTTAACATGTTGAAGAATTTTCTCGAAAAGTCAAAGTCATGAGAGTAAAGCATCATCAAGACATGCTTAGCACAACATATATAAGCTTAATGACTTTGCTATTGACAAAGAGATAATCTTGCCTTAGAGAGTAGAGTCTTGAAAATATAAGAACATTCAAGGCAAGAGTATGAATATGAGAGATAGTTACTCGAATATAGATGAACACAAATGCTTGATGTATTTGAGTAACACAAGGAGTACTAGGATTCATGGACGATGAAGTACAAACTCATTAATCCAAATGATTAGAGTTCCATAATATTATCCTAGTAAGTTATTCCATATAATGGTTAATGCACTAACATTTAATGCATTAATTAACATTCATAATGCTTGGAGTAACTTGACCAATAAGAATTTATCCAATAAGCATGAGATTTTCACAAATTGAATTCTCTTATTGAGATAAGCTTGAAACTCATATGAGATTAACTTGTTAGACATAAGGTCCAACTAGATAGATAATGAAACTAAAGAGTTCAAGCAAAAACATTGAATTCCAAAAATCAATGTGTGAATGATAGGGAAAACTCAATTAGTCAAATTTGAAGCATATCCAACATTCAATATACAATATTAACTTCCAATTTGAAACATTATTTGAATGCAATCAAAGTATGGATATGTTTTCAAAAACATTTGTATGCACTTTTCACAAAATAGTGTGAGTTGAAATCCAAACAGATTTTACACTTGTGCATTTCAAAAACATGAACTTAGAAAGTTATGCACAAATTCATTTATGGTCCATTTAGCAATCTGAAAACATTTTGAAAAATATAAATGATTGATTGCTAAAGGAATGGAATGATGGACAAGTATTCATTACCTAAAAGTGAATTTTATATAATCAAAATATGGGGTAAGGATTAGACATCACCGTAATTCCTCTTGTCCTCATAGAAGCTTGCTTGGTTGAGATGGATTGGTGTAGATAACTCCTTTTCGGTGTTCACCATCAACATTAAGCATAGCTTGTTTAGCTTTCTCAAGGTTAGGATTATGTCTCTATGTTACATTCTTGAGAAGCTTCCATTGATCCTACAAAACCGTATAAATCTTTTTCTTTCTTGGTATCCAACCTTACTTGGATCCAATCATCGTTAGCTTGTAGGAACCAAAATTCACATGCTCTTATGAATATAATTAATTCAGAATAATTGAGCACAATGAATTAATCATGACTTTATGCATAAAAGAAATACTTTCTTTTCAAATCATCATGTATGCATAGAGAGTTAAACCTATTGAACATTGCAATCTCTTTCAAAAATAGATCAGGATGTGAGAACCCGGTTTTTAAAGAAAATAGTTGCAATGCTCATTCCTAAGGCTACAAGATATAAAACCTCAAATAAAATTTCAGATGATAGCATAGGAGGTTTTACCATTGTATACCTTAGCCTTAGGTGCGGGAGGATTGACTTTGCTCACCCATTGATTCTTCATATATTTTCTTACGGGTGTTGGCAAAGTTCTCTCAAGGGATATAGACTTCCGAGAATCTTGTTTGATACTTGAGAGATCCTTCTTTTCTTGTTCTCCTTAAGATAGTTGAATGGTACTGTGGTAATCCATTCTTGAGTTAAATGGTTTGGTATGTGAATAGAAGTATACATTTCCCGCCTTTGTCTATGCAAGTCTGATATGTAAACCCTGAAAATGTAAAATACTAAGAAGGTAACTGTGTAATGGTTTGTCTTACAAAGGAGGAAATGTATAGTTTTAAGAGGGGGAAACTTTATATACCCAATTGTTACTATCGAATAGGGATTGCTGATCCCACTGGATGCCTTAAAAAGGATCAAGTTTGTATTATTCTGTAAGCATAATTCTCTTTTGTTTCTTAACCTATCTATCTAGCAGTACAATACATAGCTCCAATTTCAAACTCCCTATGGTTGGACATAATTAAATAGTCCCTAGCGAAGACGCTGCTTCTGCCTTTGCCTATTGATAATTAGCATAATTAAATAGTTGTTTTCAACCCGGTAATTAGAAGTTCTCTAATTTCTGTTAGTGACATGGTGGAATTCAAAATTAATAGTTGTTTTCAATTCGATTCACGAGAAAAAGAAGGGAATAAGCACAGGAGATAGGGAGAAAGAATGATTGCCCGCATAGGGCTTCTCGTGGTGGATATGAAAAGGCTGAAAAAGAATTGATGGAGGCCAAGTGGAAGAGATTAGAAGATGAAGCTGAACAAACTCGTCTAGTTGCTGAAATAATTGTAAGTATCGTTATTGTTATTTTTTAGTTACTAAACAAGTTTCAGTACTAAGCTTCTCGTTATCGTATCGTACGGGAAGATCTTAAAAAGAAAGAAGCGAGAGGGATCTTTTGTGTCGGACAGGAGGAATGATGTTCTAACCGTTGCGACCGAAAAACCGGATCACCCGGGCCGTGTAAGGGGGATTGGAGGATGGGTAGGCTTGAAGGAATACTTTGGTAAATCTAAACGCCATAGACAAAGTATGGTTACCCGGGAGGAGATGGACCACACGGTGGCCAAAATAAATGAGGAAGCGGCTAAAGAAGCAAAGTGTCAATTCGAGATGAGCCGGATGAAGGAGGAATTGAAGCGAGATGAGGCCGCTTTTGAGCTCTCGTCCGAGACCAAGTGTTCCATTACCACACTCACCTACAAAGTGCTATCCGGCGAGCACTAAAGGGAGCGTATTGTTGGACGATCGAGTAACCCCGTGTGACTTGTATGTGGAGGATCGTGATAGTCATAGACGATTAGTTACAAAAGGGACCATCACAACTTGGGATCAAGCGTAAAAGCACTAACAAATGGCGATGATGAAGTCGAGTGTCGGTTGAAAAGTTGATCGTGATGCACCTCTCCTCTCCCAACCGATCAGCTGAAGCTTGTGAGTCATGTCAAGGGAACCTTCATCTCTTGGCCAGTGAAGCTTGTACATGTCTTTACTCCTCCTCAAGTTCCACCCCTTCCTCCTCAAGTTCCACCCCTCCTACTCAAGTTACATCCCCTTGTCAAGCTGCATCCCCTCCTCAAGCTCTATCCCCTACTGCTAATACTGCTAAGTTGACTGCCAAGGAAAAAATATCCGATCTGGTGAATAGTGGATATTTTAAAGATAGAACGTGGTTTGTCAATGAAGTAGTAGGCCTCTGTCAACCTCAACCGGTTTACTTTGACTCCGTTGATGTAGCGTCGCTGCTGATTCCTCGACAGGAGCTTACCGATGCAATTGTTCAAATGTGGATGAAGTAAGTACCTTCTTCTATGAGTACATAATTTAAATGCATCGTTTAGACACACATACATATATACTAATTCCCTTATCGATGTCATTATTCTAGGTTCATGCATCAAGTATTGGAGCAACAGGGCAAAATCAATGATTTTGGATTCTTGTCTTGATCTATACAAGTACAACATCCAAGGAGGAGAGACATGAGTACATATCAAAGAGGTTGTGTGAAGTGAGAAGAAAGGTTTACATGTTTCCATACTTTCACAGGTACATATCACAATTCTTGTCTGCAATTCACTTAATTCTGCTACATATATCATCGAGTACTTTATCTTTGTGAATTTCCAGTACCGGCATCGGGCGTTGGTCATCATGTGCATGGAGGAGCATAAAGTTATCTTCTTATGCTCCACCCACAACGATCCAGGGACTACATTGGTGCAGACCATCAACGAGTAAGCATGTCATTTTAATTCTCTTGTCTGAAATCTCTGCTGTGAATTTTCAGTGAACCTTTATTGATACATTTGTGATTTTTATGATAGTGCCATGAAGACCTTCCAAATCTCGGTAAACAAAAAGCGTTCCTCTCAGGCCATTAATCCTACATGGCACAAACCAAAGATTGGTACATATTTGGACACTGTCATACTGCCTTGTGAACTTGGTCAGTAAGCTATGTATGCTCTTATATATATTTATTGTTCTTTGTAGACCCGTCGACAACCAACGGAGTCCAACTTATGTGGCCAGTACGTCATGAAACACATATATGATATTATCATAGAAGGAAGTGAAAGATCACGCTATCACCCAAGAGGGGGTTGAATTGGGTGTTTGATTAAAAACTTGGAACTTTGAAATTCTTTTCACAAGTTGCTAAAGCATTTTGTATGAAAATAATAATTTATAAAGCAATAGTCAATCAAACATATATGCTGGAAAGATAAGAGTTTAGGGAAGAGAATATGCAAACTGAGATTTATACTGGTTCGGCCCAATCCTTGATCTACGTCCAGTCCCCAAGCTCCACTTGAGATTTTCAATCCACTATCCTCTTGTTTAATCCAGGCACAAGAGAAGCCTTTACAATCCCACAAGTTCACCCAGGCACTTATGAAGCCAAATCTCTCACCGAGATACTCCCCCTTACACAATGCAAGGTTACAATCTGTTTCCCTCTCAAGATTACCTAATATTGAGTAACTCTCAAATAAACAGATAGAATGTTTCTAATGAATCTTCTCTCTCAAAAGTGAATAAGATAAACACTGAAGTGCATTACAAATAATTTCAGTCTATATGCTAAGCTATGTAAACATTGAAAACAGAGTGTGCATGTTATGAAAAAACAGAGTATCAGCATGTTGAAGATGTAATCTTGTATCTCTTCATTTTTCTGCTTGAATCTGTCCTCTTTTATAGGTAGAGATCAATATATGACCGTTTGAAGATTTAGTGACCGTTGGATAAAGAAATATAGCCGTTAGACTCAAATGGAACTAGCCGTTAGAACTTTGTTTTCTGAACCAGCTATGACATCAGCATTTACTTTACTTTGATCTTCAGTTTAACAGCCTTTGATCATCTGAAACATGTACACAAATGATATAAATAATGTTAAGAAGTGTTATAAATCATTTGGGTAATCATCTGGATGTTTATCAGAAGAATCATGATTTTCGAAATGGTGATTTTTTGAATCTGCGATGAAAACTCGAGTTTTCATTTACAAAACATGAGTTTTGAGGTTACGTTACTCCATATTGCTCTCTGTCTGATCAAAACTCGAGTTTTGGTTTCACAAACTCGAGTTTGGAAGATACTCGACGTTCGTTTGCTCTCGTCGATGAAAACTCGAGTTTCCAACTAACAAATCGAGTTTTGACTTTGTTGAGCTTTCTTGAAAATAACTGTCATATTTTGAGGGCAATATCTCCCTGGTCTGAACTCTATTTTGGTCTATTCAACTTTTGATGGAAAGCTCTGTGAGTCTACTTTCAAATGCCACTGATTTCAGCTCAATCGGATTTGTGGTTTGTGAGATACACTCAAAACATTGAAGCTTGGTTTTCTGTGTGGTGTGGATTTCACTGTTCAACTTCCACAATTCATAACTCCTTTATTTTAACTCCTTTGGGATTGAATTTTATATCCACATGACGTATTGGGAGTCTAGTTTCATATGCCACTGATTTCAGCTCAATCCGATTTCTGGTTTTGGAGATATCGTTGGATTACCAGACCTCGCCTGAGCTGAACGTGAAACAGAGTTGCTGAAGAACTGATCACCGCTGGAAACTCGAGTTTTGACTTTGAAACTCGAGTTTTCCTAGTCGAAGACGCGAGATGCTGAAGACACTACAAACTCGAGTTTTGAGTTGCAAACTCAAGTTTTGAGTCCCAAACTCGAGTTTTGTGTTCCTAACTCAAGTTTTCTCCTATCCGAGAGGCAAATCACTGTAGCGAAGTAGGAAACTCGAGTTTTGACTTGGAAACTTGAGTTTTCTCATCCTGAAGCTGATTTTTGCTGACTTTTAACTCCAAATTGAGCCATTGCAACTTCCATATGATCTTGGAGGCTTCTAGCTTCAATATAAGAACTTGAATAATTATATCTTCATTCCACTCAGCAAGTTCTTCCTTCTTCCATCTTCCAACTTGATCATTCTTCATCATTTAACTTGGGCTCATCATTCTCTACAGCTTCTACATTCTTCAATATCCAAAAAGCCGAGCCTATCCTGAACTTGTTCTAGATTTTCATGTGTAGACTTTCTGTATCTACACTATCTTTGTCGGAGCTCAAATATGATGAAGCTTCATTCCAACTTCTATTTGATCATAGAGACTTCTAGTATCACATATAAGAACATTAGTCTCTTCTCTTCTTCTTGGTTATCACCAAAATCCATTGATAACATCTTGCTTCCTTGACAATCTCTGCAAGCTCTTCTTTCTTTAATTCCTTATCTTCTTATTGATTAATCTCTATAATTCAACTTGGATTAATCTACATTAAATACGTGCCAGTTAGTCAATCTAGGAGATAACTATATTACTTAATCTTTTTGCTTTTAATAATGGCATCTATATAAGACATCATCAAAACTAATCATAATCATTAGGAAGGACTAAATTAACTGTAAAGGTAAATGTATTTGATGTTACAGAGGTTTGGCTGAATTCAGTTTCTGGCTTAATGTTACATATGAAATATGCACGCAAGTTAATTCAGTTTTTTGTTTTTGATGTTATAGAGGTTTGATTTGTCCCGATCCCTTTCGATGATGAATTGGATCACATACGCAATTTGTTTTGTGAATATCGTATGACCTAATTAAACGGATCACGACAATAATTAATGTCCTAAATTCATTTGTAAATATATCTTTGTAGCAACAACAATTTTTCGTAAATTTTTTTATTTTTTAAAACAATTCATTCATTTGTAAATATACACGCAATGTGTAATTCAATAATAAATTTGCTTATTTTTTCAAAGAATTCATTCATTCATTCTAGCTATTTAGTGCTTGAAATTTGAGGTACATGATGTTGTAAATGAGCAAAAAGAGACTATACGAAAAAGTATTCGCGACTTTTAGGACCACATATTTTTTAAAGATCCGGTCCTAAAAGTCCTCAAAATTTGGCTAGACTTTTAGGACCGTATATTTGATCAAAGTCCGGTCCTAAAAGTCTTCTAAAAATTTGGCTAGACTTTTAGGACCGTATATTTGATCAAAGCCCGGTCCTAAAAGTCTTCTAAAAATGTGGCTAAACTTTTAGGACCGCATATTTTTTAAAATCCGGTCCTAAAGATTTAGGACCGTAGGTTTGTTTAAACTCCGTTCTTAAAAGTGTATTATAGTCCGGTCCTAAAAGTGTCTAAAGATTATAGATGTTTAGGCCCGCATATTTATTAGAGGTCCAGTCTTAAAAGTAACTTATTTTTAAGTCTGCTCCTAAAAGTTCGGCTTCGTGTATTTCAACTCAACATTTAGGACCGTGTATTTTTTTAATCTTCGGTCTTAATAGTCTTCCTATATATAGTAAATGTTGTCTCTTTTCAGACAAACCATTAGGGTTCAAGACAACCGAGGTTCTGGCGTTCTGCTCAAGCTAGGTCCTTCATTGTCGTCGTTTTTACCTCTCCTGGTGTTGAGCAGCATTATCGGTGTCCCTTGTCTTTTGTCTTTTTTCTTTTTTTCAGAAAAAGAAGGATGATAATGAAAAGGACACTTTGTTTCAAATCAGGGCGAGGTAAAACCGACGACAACGACGGTCCAACCTTGGGAAGAATTGTCACTGTGTTTGTTTTTATTCGAATAAGGTAAACAATGTTTTTTGTTTTGTATGGTTTGATCTTAATCTTGTATTGTGCGAGTTTTTAATGTTGATCACACACGAGGATAATGTTTTGTTTGTTTCCTTTTTGTCGGAAAAAGAAAGAATCTAATGAGAAGGACAAGGCGATCGAAATTAGAAAGAAAAAAATTTATTATATTTTTGGGCAGCGGCGGTACGGGAAGAAAAAAAAAAACTAAACATAAAAATATTTACTCCTCCCCATCATTGTCGGAGGGGAGGGAGTCGTTGAAGACGTCGTCGTCTGAAGGATGGTACTCAATGTCCTGGGCGTCGAGTACCGTAGTCAGCTTGTTGTTGACGGTATGATAGACCTGAAACAAGCGCCCCAAGCGTCCATCTATATGATCGACGCGGGCCAGAAGATGCTGCAGCATCTGGTAGCGGGTCGGGTTCCGAGGCAGCGGTGGAGGGTATGGAGGTGGAAGAGGATTAATCAGAAAAGGAGGACCTGGGGGTGGTTGAGGACCTCGTGGTGGCGGTGGAGCAGCCATTCTTGTGGAGGAAAAATAAGTGATGGAGAAGAATGTTATGTGAAGGAAGTAAAGTAACATCGAGTTTAAATAGAGAACCCTGTCTGAACAATGTGAAAGGCTGGAAACTTTAATGAGGGGACGCATAGTTCATCAGAATACAAGGAGACGCCTAGTTGGGAAGTTTATCTGGAAGCCGAAGAGACTCTGAATCATTCATTTAATACAGAGTATAAAAGGATACGACTCTGCTATCGGAATTTGAAAAGAATGACTTTTAGGACCGGATAAAATAAAAGGTCGTTCTTAAAAGTAATTGAATTGATAAAAAAATAATAATAGACTTTTAGGACCGAATATATTATAAAAGGTTGGTCTTGAAATCAATTGAATTGAAAAAAATTAAATAAAGAGACATATTAGACCGCATATTTATAAAATCCGCTCTTAAAGTACCTCATCTCTTATTAACTCCTCACTAACTCGTAACTCTAAACAACGTACGTGGCTATCTGGGAATTGCTCTCTGCCTTTATTAACTCCTCATATCTCTCTGCATGCCCCACTGCTCAAACCATGGTTAGATATAAGAGAACCGCTCGTAGGGGTAGACTTACCGGTGATGCTCGTGCCTTCCGTAGATCGTTATACGGTGCGCCTCCTCCGCCGAGTGCGTTCTATTGTGACGAGAAGAGTCTCGGGTCGTTGGACCCATTATTATTTCTTCGGATGATGAAGAGATTGCCGCACCCCCAGCCTTCAGGCCATGATGCGCTAATGCGAATAAGATATGAACTTGCTGATCTCTGGCAGGAAGTTAATACTGAAACGAAAGTACATCATGCTGTCTATGTTGATTTCCGGACCAAAACAACCCGAAAATGACATTGATGTTTACCTTGAGCCCTTATCGAAGACTTGAAGAAGTTGTGGGAAGAAGGTGTCGACGTTTATGACTCTTTCAAGAAGGAGGTGTTTAAAATGCGAGCCATGATATTTTGTACTATCAACGACTTCCCAAAGCATATGGGAACTTGGGGTATAGTGTAAAAGGCCATAAAGCATGTCCGGTTTGTGAAGAAGGCACATGCTACCATCAACTTCAACATGGAACAAAGACGGTTTATCTTGGACATAGGAGATTTCTTAGACGGGGCCACCCATATCGTCGATTAAAGAAAGCCTTTTTTGGTGGCCAAGAGTATGAAGATGCTCCGGTGGCATTGATGGGGAGCAAGTATATGAAAAGGTGAAAAATATCAATTTCATCTTCGGTAAGACTGCAAAGAGTAGAAAAGAAACAAATATATGGAAAAAGAGATTTGTATTCTTTGATCTTCCCTATTGGCGCAATCTTGGATTGAGACACTGTATGATGTCATGCATGTGGAGAAAAACGTATGTGATAGTATTGTTGGCACGCTTCTCAACAACAATGTAGTTCCAATGATAGTGTGAAGGCAAAATTGGATCTAATAGCAATGGGAATACGCGAAGAGTTACATCCAAGGCCATATGGGAAGAGAACTTTTTGTCCTTCGGCCTCTCATACTTTGTCTAAGGATGAGAAATGAATTTTTTATGAGTGTTTACATGGCACAAAAGTTCCCACGGGGTATTGTTCAAATTTTAAGAGGCTTGTATCGATGAAGGACTTGAAATTAGTAGGCCAAAAGTCTCATGATTGTCATGTCTTGATGCAACAGCTACTCCCAATAGCTATTCGAGGCATCGCCGAATATGATCTTCGGGTCATTTTGACTAGACTTTGTTTCTTCTTCAATGCGGTTTGTAGTAAAGTTTTCGAGATTGAAAAGTTGGATGAATTGGAGAATGAAGGATATCTTATCTTGTGCCACCTTGAGAAGCTTTGTGTTCCTACCTTTTTTGACATCATGGTTCATCTAATTGTTCATCTAGTGAGGGAGATAAAGTTTGCGGCCCTATCCATTTACGGTGGATGTACCCAATTGAAAGATCTATGAAATTCCTAAAAGGGTACGTGAAGAACGCATACCGCCGGAAGCATCAATTGTTCGAAATATGTTTGAAGAAGCCATGGAATTTTGTCAAAATTATTTGGCTAAAGTAAGACATATTGGGCTTCCAAAACATCAGCATGTTGAAGGGGGTAGACGAGGGGCTTCAATAAAGAGTTTGGATCCTGATGAATTGTCACAAGTCCACTTATACATCTTGAATAATGTTGATGAAGTTCAAGACAACATAGCTACACATAAAGAAGTTGTAAGGAAAGAAAATCATTGAATGACTGAACAAAGGTTGATTAGGCAAGATGAGAACTTTTGCACACTAGTTCAAACAAAAGGTCGAGGGAGATGAATGTGTTTATGATACAATCAAATGGTTAGCACGTGGTCCTGTGGTTGATGTCATAAGTTGGAATTCGTATGTGATCAATGGTTTTACATTTTACACGAAGTCCCTAGATGATACGAGCACGATCACGAGCGGTGGTGTTATGTTAGAGGCTGAATCTATGCACTTCTCCAGTTCGAAAGACAAGAGGCTTTAATGGCAGTCATGCCATATTATGGGGTTATTGAAGAGATTTGGGAGGTAGACTATGTGAAAATTAGATTTCCCATTTTCAAATGCAAATGCAAATGGGTTAATATCAATAATGGTGTTCAGAACGATCGGCTGGGATTTACATTAGTCGATGTCAATGGTAGCAGTTTTGGAGATGAACCTTTTATTATGGCAGACCAGGCGAAACAAGTGTTCTATATCACCGATCAAGAAAATAAAATGTGGTCCGTAGCTCTCCAAGGAAAAAGGGTCATTGACATTGATGAGGAAAGTCATTCAAATTATGGTCTTCCTGAGAGTACTCCTTTTTCAAGGGGTCTACCGGACACAAACGAAGAAGATAAAGCGGATAATGAACCTGACATAAGAAATGATCATCAAGAAGGGATATGGGAGGATATCACTTTATAAAAGAGTCAATTCATAAGGTAATATTCATATGCAGAATTCTTTGAAAACTTTAAGGTTTTACCTATATTATATTCCTTCTATCTTCATAAACAATGTCATTTGACTATGAAGTTTGTTCTTGTTTTATTTTTGTGGCAGGATCCGATCCAAAGGGGCATGTTATAAAAGAGGATGTTATTACGTTGTTGGGTGGGAATCAGATGAAGGCATGGTGAATATTATTTTGGGCATGTATGTTTTATTTGTAACTTATTGTATTTGTAAGTAAGTTATCTTATTGTATTAACTAATTTAGGTGTTGTAGTCATAGTATAATCATTAATTAAAGGCCACATAACTCGTGGTGAATAATATTTGTATTCTTTGTCCCAATTCAATCTATTCATAATTGTTCATAGCTTGTAGCTTAAAGTATCAACTTTTATGTCTTTGGATTGGGTGGTGGATTTGTGTGTAATACAATTAGGAAGAACGAGCGGGGAAAATTTAGACCAGAAATAAATACGCCGGTCTTAAATGTTCAACTCTTAAGACCAGATGTATTTATATGTCCAGTCCTAAAGGTCTGCAAATTCATATTAAGCTCGATCTTAAAAGTTGGTCTTTTAAGACCGGTATATTTATACGTCCGGTCTAAAATTTTCAATTTTTAAGACCGGATTTATTTATCATCCAGTCTTGAAAGTCAGTCTTTTAAGACCGCGTATAATTAGTCGTTGGTCTTAGAAGCCGCTATTTTTTAGACCGTATTTAGTTTTGTCCGGTCTTAAAATTCTCGATCTTTTAAGAGCGACCTAGTTTTTAGCGGTCTTAAAAGTTGAGTTTTAGGACCGAACAAAAAATATTTCAGGTTTATTTAGTACGACTTTTAAGACCCAATCTTTTTAAATGTCCGGTCTAAAAGAGTTTCTTTAAGACTGGTCCGAGTCTGGTCTTAAATGTTAGACTTTTAATACCGACTGGAATAAGACCGGTCGTTGGTCCGGTCTTACGATGCCTCTTTTGTCCGGTCTTAAAAGCCTTTTTTGCACTAGTGTGGAAGCATGAGTCTTAAAGAATAAAATATAAAATATGCTTCACATTTTTCCTTTAACAAGTTGATTGTTCACCACGGAACTTCACGTAACCTTGTAAAAATTCTTTACTAGTATGGTTTATTCATGACATTTATCCTTCTATGGAAGTTGATTGTTCACCCTGGAACTTCACGTAACCTTGTAAAAATTCTTTACTAGTATGGTTTAGTCATGAATTTATCCTTCTATGGATATGAAAGAAATATCTGAATTGCCACAGTCCATACAAGAAGCTGTAAAGACATATTTCAGAATTGTAAAGCTGTAAATGGAGCTATATACCCAAGAGGGGGGGTGAATTGGGTATTTTAAAATCTTTTCTGAAAGTGCTCTGTTTTGACCAAGTAAAAACAGATGATAGCGAGAGGAGGAAAGGAAGGAAAGCTTGCAAGAGAAATTATCCTGGTTCGGTCTTATCCTTGACCTACATCCAGGTCCCAAGCTACACTTGGGATTTTCAATCCACTATACTCACAAACCGATTACAAACTCGTACTCAAGAGTAGTTCTCTCTCTAGAACTTACTTCCCCTTACAAGTTGCAATCAATACACCCAACCACCAAGTCCCCGACTTGTGGTTATCTCAATCAATAAATGATTTACGAGATAAAACTCTCTCACGAAGCGAGATAAGATGAACACGAAGTACAAGTATCAGATTGATACAATACAGATGAAAGCTGAACACAATAAATGACAATCAATGAATTTTCGCTCTCAGTAGGTGTATCAGCTTGAGAAGAAGTTAATGAACTCTATTTATAGGTAGAGAACATTAAATGACCGTTGAATGATGAATCCAACCGTTGTAGGTGATTAGCATTAAGTCTCGGTCATCTTCTCTCTCTAAACTCCAACTAATCCAGTGCTAATATGGTCCGATGTTGAACTCGAGGATTTGCCCGTTGGAGAAGAGTTTACTTGATGAAGAAAGCATTCTTGACCGTTGAGAATGCGTGCTCGATGGATTATCCAAAAGAAGGTTGATTTGCGAAGTGCATTAAATGCACTGTACCCTTTTGCTTTATGGCTTTGACCTTCAATAATCTTCATCGTGCTAACTGAAATTCACTCAACAAACTTGTTAAACATAGTTGGGTTCATAAGTGAATGATTCATGAAAGCAATTGGAACAAATAAGAGTGATTCACGAATTCGTATAATTCAAAAATCAGTTTTTACGTTGCATCCGGTATGTTCATGCTAACTCGAGTATGGCATCTTTGTTCACAAGTGTCCATATTTGCAGTTTCCAATTGGATACTCGAGTTTGCACCTTTCGAGGCAAACCATCGTGTCTTGTGTTTGAAAGACAAAACCTATACTCGAGTTTGTCTACGCAAACCGCGTATTGGTTTAACTTGAAAAATCCGTTTGCTCTCTCGTAAGTCCAATACTCGAGTTTAGCTACGCAAACTGCAAGTATTGACTTAACTTGAAAAAACCTTTTGCTCTCTCGTAAGTCCAATACTCGAGTTTGGCTATGCAACCTGCGAGTATTGACTTATCGTGAAAAATCCTTTTGCTCTCGGAAGTCCAATACTCGAGTTTGCCTAAGCAAACTGCAGTATTGACTTGGCTTGAAAAATCCTTTTGCTCTCTGTAAGTCCAATACTCGAGTTTGGCTACGCAAACTGCAGTATTGACTTAACGTGAAAAATCCTTTAGCTCTCTGGAAGTTCAATACTCGAGTTTGACTATGCAAACTACAGTATTGACTATTCAATACTCGAGTTTGGCTATGCAAACTGCGGTATTGATTTAACTTGAAAAACTTTAGCTCTCTGGAAGTTCAATACTCGAGTTTGACTATGCAAACTGCAGTATTGACTATTCAATACTCGAGTTTGGCTATGCAAACTGCGGTATTGATTTAACTTGAAAAACTTTAGCTCTCTGGAAGTTCAATACTCGAGTTTGACTATGCAAACTGCAGTATTGACTAAGTTTGAAAAATCCTTTAGTTCACAAGAAGTTCGATACTCGAGTTTGCCCATGCAAACTGCAGTATTGACTATTCAATACTCGAGTTTGGCTATGCAAACTGCGCAAGATCGACTTAGGCTGGAAACTTGGTTGCTTTTCGGATGGCCTTTACTCGAGTTTGCAAACCTATACTGCGGTTTGCAACTATCAGAGAGTTTTTAACTAACTTTGCAAACTTCAAAACATGTTTTACATTTGTTGTTAATCATCAAAACATATTGAGAACTAACAAAAGCAATATAAAGTGTTTGTAAGATTTTATTCTACAATTGCCGAAATTACACTAGAAAAGTTTTATCCACTAATTAATCTCACCAGGCTTGGAAAAAGAAGGAAGCCAATAGAAGGAGAACCAATGTAGAAAGAAGAGATTAAAGATAAGAAGGAATTTCAAAATAAAATGTCCAACGTAAGAGCCCAAGTGTAATATCCTAAATTTTAGGCTTAAAGACTTGAGGATAAGCCTACATTTGACAGATGATTAATCTCAGTTCTGGAAGAGTCCCAAGAATGTCGAAAGATTGAAAGCCTCTTGGGGACTATATGGTTCAGCCATACTGGATAGAGGACCAAGTATGCAAGATTAAAGTGTCGGTGTTGATAAATCCGAATTTTCATATATTCTTTCCTGCCTTATTGATTTATTTTGGGGACTATTTTAGGCTAATTTGGAATTATTAGATAATATTTGGATTGTTAGCCAATCTTAGGAAATAATATAAATCAAAATTAATTATGAGATTATTGAGCTTAAATTATTAAGATTGATTGATATCTTGTGATTGAATAATATTTCTAAATATATGATAGATCACGATTTTATTTAATTCTTGCAAAACAAGGAAAAACATGTTAGAAGATCCTACGATGCAGAATTGATCTTGGAAGCTAAAAGAAGATCTAATAGTGGAATTTTATTGAGCTTCTTAAATTTTAATGGGCTCAAGTTGGTACCCAAAATTCACTCATTTAATTTACCTAGACGGCACCAACAGGGGTTGGCACAAGTGGTAAGCAACTTGTGTCGCTTAAGCAAGGTCTCGAGTTCGAGCCTTATGAACGCAAAAAAGCCCTGCTGGGAGACTCTCCCACCATAACCAGGTTGCGACGTGGGTCGGATCCGGATTCGTTAGGACGAAGCTCTGGATATTGGTTAGGCAACCAAGAAAAATAAAAAATTACCAAGCCGGCCACCACAAGACGCTCATACTATCTTTGAGAGCCAACATACATACCCTACTGCACACACCATCTCCTTTTGCCATTCATACTCGTGGGCTCCACTAGGGGTGTGCATGATGCCCAACCGCCCTGTTTGTTCGCCCGCACCCAATGAAAAATTGCCCTACCCAGCTCTAAGAAAAGTAGCCCAGAAAAAATTGGGCACAACTGGGCTGGGCATTTTTTCGGGTAGGGCTAGGCACAGGCAGGGTATCTTTGCCCGCCCATTTGGCCCCGCCTTGATAGTGTATATAATATTTTTTATTTTTTATTTTTTTAATAGAATAAAAAAAAGTATTTTATATTTTATAGTTTTTTTATAAAATAGTATTATATATTTTTTGAAAATTATATAACTTATAATATAAAAAAATATCCTCTTTCTTCAACTCTTCCCTTTTCCCACTGTCGGACTCGAATGCCCTAGCCGCGACGCGAGCCTTGTTGGAAATTATGCCCTAGGGGCAAGTCATTGTTCTCCATTAAGTTATCACTTCATACGCATGTTTATGGTGATAACTATATCCTGGATATATCTTATAGATTATCCTAAATGTCCTGGTCGGTCATCTACGTGGGAGCGAAGATGAGTTAAGACCGCATATGACTTTGATAAGGTATGGAGATACGAATCAAAGTCATGGGCACTTGTAAGAGTACAAGGTCTTTGGACCGACCCACTATGAGAAAGTTTGCATGGATCAAGTCATAAGCTTATCTCATGTATAACCGCGTCACGACGCCCATGACCGAGATCATCATGGATTCCTACATGATGAGTCACGACCTTTGACCTAGTCAAAAGTCACCTTTGATTAGGAGTGATGATAAAGGCTAGGATCGGGATCGGTGGTTTTCATGCGGAGGGATGTGAATGGTCAAGATGGAATTTGTCCCTCACATTTGTAGAGAGATAATACTGGGCCCCTCGATGAGTGAGTCTAAGAAATGTACGGCCGTACTATGATGGAAAGGAGTTTCCATTTCACTTATTAGACTAACTCGAGAATCGAGAAAGTAATGGTCAAGAAAAGGAAGTTGACATTCTCCATGCCTCATCCTTGACCAAATTATCGCGTGACAAAAGGGACGTGACATGGTTGTACGATAGGTGTATCGTGTCATCGATCCCCATGTGAGTTGGGTAGTCGCAATGTCTTGCTAGAGGCCGCTTGCGATTTGTGGGGCGACACGGTGTTGGCCCACCGCCAATCTCATATGGGCGCAGGGGGTCGCACACAAGAATAATCCAACACGGGTAAAAGTGTCCGGGTTCATTGAATCTCGCATTAACGAGATTAATGAATACGAGTTTAATGGGGTAAATATATATATATATATATATATTTAAATTCGAAAATAATATAATGATATTATTTAATTGAGATTAAAATATTATTATTATATTATTTGTTTTATGTTTAATTTATTTGATAAATTAAATATCTAAAACAACTGAGATATTGTATCTCATTTAATTTTCGAATAAAGATATTATTGTCTATTTAATTTAAATTGAGATATTAGTATCTCGATTTAAAAAAATAGATAGATATCATTTCTCGGATTTAATTTATTGAGATAAATTAAATTAGAAGGCTTTTAAATTTGGATTAAATAAATAGGTTGGATTAAATCTATCGATAGATTTAATTAACTATTTTTAATCTAGATTTGAATTCGAAATTTCAGATCTACGGTTTTTAATTCGATTAAATAAATATTATTATATTAGATCTATCGAATAGATTTAATTAATATATATTTAATCCAGATCTAAAGTTTGAATTCAAAAAGTTAATACGATTAATTTTGTATTAAATACGCCGAACAGGTTTTAGAAACCTACGGGACTTTCAGTCGAGTGTATTCTAAAAGGCCGCGAGAAACCCTAGAGTGAAAAACGAGAGAGAGACGCAAAAAGAGGCGCTAGCACGTTGCCATAACCGTGAACGAGGATTGTTCGTGTGGATACCGATAGAGGAAGAGGATTCTAAGAGTCGTCTTCTGGCGATCGACAAGGTAGCCCACCTTTGTTCAACGAAGTAGAAATCGCGAACGAGTTTTCAAAGGTAATATCCGGATTCCCTAGCCTTGATTTAAACGCACCTGAGTGATCCTCGGGACGGATTCGTAGAAATTTTAATCCGCTGCGTTGTACGAATCCCTACAAGCCTGTCTCTCCACTCTTAATCTCCATTCTCCTTTAGAGCTTGATGATTGCACGATTGTAGTATCCATTCTCTAGTGCTCCTCGAATTATGGATGTTATTTAATATTTGAGTTATAGATATTTGACTATTTATTATTTTGTTAAGACATATGATTGTCTTTTTCATTTCAATACTTAAGTTGTAGACTTATGTTTGAATATTCCGAAGTGTAGAATTATGGATTTCATTTAAAGTTTGCAATATTATTTATTAGGTATGACTAAAGCTATTTTTTCACATAGGGTGTGGTAAGGTTACAAGGTAGCGTCACTTGGGCAGGGAAGGGCCGCCCTGCCCAGCCCATTATTGCCTTGCCCAAAAATTTTAGGGCTTCTATCGGCAGGGCCGGGCACTGGGCCGCATTTTACTGCCCAATGATCTATTAGGCAGGGCATCGGGCAAGGGTCTCGCCCTGCCCAGTCCCCCATGAACACCCCTAGACTCCACCATCCACATAACCAATTCCCTTCAATTTCCTTGACACGCACGGATTGTTGAGTTCGTTGGCACATTCGTCATGCTAGCGACTTGTTTGGCTCTTGGAGAAAGGAGGATAGCCATGAAAGCTTAAGATCTATTGGAAGACAACTTGGGAAGAGTATGGAGGAAGCTAAAGCCTAGAACATGCTTTTCAAGACCATAAATGAGTGTCTTTCCTTTTATCGATTTATTTCAAGACTTGGAATTATTTAGTTTTAGATAATTTCGAGTTGTTTTCTTGAGAACAATCTAGTTTTAGATTGTAGACATATCATTTAATTTGGATTAAATTGATAATTTGGATTTGAATTGTGCTTAACATATTTGCTGGGATTTTTATTTGCTAACCGTTTGATTGTCAATTATATTATTAATTGAGTTTTCATTATTAATTTAATCATCAATTTAGATTTATCCTCTTGTGTTTAATTAGGTTGGTTAATTGTCTAGTTGTTTAATTAGGCAATTGTGAACATGAATCACAAAACTACCTTAAAACTATTTTGACTAGTTTTAATGGTTTTAGTTAAACTAGTGCTTACTCCATTATGAGTTTTCTAGTGGATTAGGTGTTATTGAACTTGAGGGTTTCGCATGTTTCAATTAGGTAATTAAATTCATTAATTCTGGTCTTTCATCAATCTCCCTTTGGTCTAACTAATTAATTTGGGCTAAGAAAGTTAACTCCATGCGAATTCTAAGTTGTTCCCTTCACCGTACCTGAAGTAAACCTTCTTTGTCTTTTCTTATTTGATTTTCTTAGTTATTAGTTAATTTCTTTGCTTAGGATTTTAGTTCTCTTTTCATAAAATACCCCCAGAATTGCATTTGCATCTAGATTACTTCCATTCTCATATAGGTTTTAGAGTCATTTTCATCTTACATTTAGTTTAGTTTCATTTAGGTAGTAGTATCTTGCATTTTAGTTTAGGTTCATTCCATTGCATTTTTCATCACCTAAATTCAACCTAAAGAAAAACCCACAGATTTATCCTTATGAGAATGACTTAGGTTGACTCTAAACTGCATAATTAATTAGGACTTAGTTCAATTGATTGCTTTAGCGATAAAAGCACGCATCAATTTTGGCGCCGTTCTTTGAGGGAGCAATGGCTAGGCTTTAAGTTTGAGTTCTAGACGATTTGTTAGGTAGTTGTTTATTGGATCCAATCCACTCTTGAAAAAGTGAACTTGATCCCTCCTATGATGGCTTGGAATGCTTCACTTTATGAAAACCATTATTATACTTCTATGCCTTATCATTATGACTATGGTGTTAAGCAGATATATGATCCATATTCAAGTGCATATAATCCTGGATGGCATGTGTTAGTTCTTTATGTTTTGATGATAACAGACAATTGTAAAGAATATAGACTTGATGATTCAAGTCACTTTAGTATATGTTTAATGACACTTAAGTCAATACCTTTTATTTCAATCAAATCTTGAATCAAAGAGTGTTTTAATGTATATGCAATAGACACACTCGAGGTATGGTTCAAGAACTCGAGTCAGTGCTTTAAAATCTTAGTCAAAATAGCTTTCAGCTTTGATTGAATCGAGTTAAGATCTATGACTAGAGTGAAAGGCTACGTGAAACTTTTGAAACAAAGGTATCAACTTGAGTTCCCAGCACAAGACTCGAGTTGACTTGGTAAGAGTTTAAACTTATTTTTTCAAACCTTAACTCCTGTGCTCAATGTTACTTTCAAGAGTCAAAAGCTTCAAACTCGAGGTATGGTTCAAGAACTCGAGTCAGTGCTTTAAATGACCGTTGTAATCTTCAATATAACCGTTGCCTTCATTAGACAAAGTTCTGGGTAAGTTTAGGTCTTCTTCTCTCACTAATCTTCTCTTCATCTAGTTGTGCAGAAATTCAGAGTTGACTCTTTACAAATTAATCCGTTGGAGTAGCAGCTGCTGGATGTCGAAAACATTCTTTAATGCTTTGCAAACGTGTGTAGATGGATTACCCAAAAGTATGCAACTTTCTGGGTTTTACATTTAATATGCTGACATCACTTTTTGCTTTTGCTTTAAACCTTCAATAAACATCTTCTAAATCATCTGAAACTCACTAACAAAGTGGTTAAACATAGCTAGGAATATAGAAGAATGATGATAGGAAGTATTAAGATCAAACAAGAAGATTTTACAGATTCGTAGGATTTGAAAAACAGAATCAGCGATGTAAACTCGAGTTTGGTTTATCTAAACTCGAGTTTAGGACTTTGGCATGTAAAAATGATTTAAGTCCAAAACATCTAAACTGGAGGTTTGCTTTCAAAACCAAAGGTTTTCAACTTAGTAAAAGCTACAATGCTCTCGGGTTGGGCCAAACTCGAGTTTCCAAATCAGGAACTCGAGTTTCCTCCATCCAGAGAGGAAAGTCGCGATTCTAAGTTTTGGAACACATCTTGAGTGAAATGTAAACTCAAGTCTATTAGTGAGTAGCCTCGAGTTTGTCACCGTTCATGTCTAAAGTCGTTTTAACTCTCAAAACACAAACCGAGGTTTCAAAGTGCAAACTCTAGAGTTTTCTTATGTTAAAATCATATTGCTCTCTCGTAAAGGCGCAAACTCGAGTTTAGAAACTTAAACTCGAGTTTTCTTAACTAAGAAAACTTTTGGAAAACCCTCGGCCAGAAGTTAACTTGAGGTTTAAAGAAGTAGACTTGAGTTTGCTTAAGTTATAAACATTGAGAGTTCTCGGCCAAGTGGAAACTCGAGTTTGCGGTTTACATGTTTTGTAAACTCTTGTAGATTTTCAAGTCAATGGAAAACTCTAGTTAAAAAGGAGTAGTCTCGAGTTTATGAAAATTCTTCATTTGAAAATCCTTCCCCCAGGGAAACTCAAGTTTGTCTCTCGCAAACTCGAGTTTACACATTTGTAAATTCTTTAAAGATTTTCTCGGAGGTGCAAACTTGAGGTTTAGAAATTAAGGTCTCGAGTTTAACAATGTTTTGTACTTGAAATGCTCTCGGTCTCTCACAAACTCAAGCTTACATTTGTAGCCTCGAGTTTGATCAAAGTATGAGAAAAACTCGGAAAACTCTCAAGTTAAAACTTTTGGTCCGAGTCTCGAGTTTGAAGTGCAACTGGCAAGTTTGGCTCTCTGTCAGTAGCAAACTCGAGGTTACCAAATCTAAGCTCGAGTTTGGCGCTGACAGAATGTTTTTGGGTTAAAATCAACAAGTTTCATCAATCATTTAACTTGTCCAAAAACATCCATATATGTTTACAATTGTCGATTATCATCAAAACACATAGAGAACTAACAGTTTTCGGTTTGTTAACAAATCTTCACAAACTCGAGTTGAGAATACTTGACTCGAGTCATCAACTGAATTCAGTTTTTCGACTCGATTTATGCTTTGAAACTGGTTTAAAATACTATTTTTCAAACAAGTTTTAGTTTGAAAAGAAAATCATCTTGATCGAGTGTTGTAAGAACCAACTCGAGTTATGAACTCGAGTCAATTAATAATAACTCGAGTGAGCTTATGTGTCTTAGTAAATAATCATGTTTGTAAAGTTAAAATTATTGATTATGATTTCATTTCTTCTTATCATCACTCATTATTGTTCTTAACTATATTTAATCAATATATTAATGAGTTTCAAATGATTATGCGGGTGATTAACTTAAAAATCTCAAAAAGCATTAATTATATCAGAAGCATTAAATGCAATTGCAGAAAACCAAGCATGAACAAGGCAACCATTCTCTGAGCAATCAGAAAGACTTTTCTTCTATTACCATTTCTCATTAGTTGCCGAAACTCAACGGGAAAAACAAAGAGAATGTCAAAGTGGCGTATGACAACAATTATTCTCGAATTGAACTATGAGAAGCGAACGAACTTCAATGATCTAACGGCTATATTCATTCCTCACAACGGATTCATTGAAGCTTCTCGGTCATTAATTGTAACCACCAAATATAAGTTGAAGCATTCAATTCAAATAACCTACCGAAACATTTACGCTCAAATGAATTTATTGCAATTCTTTGTTTCATTCGGACTCTATAATATCTTTCGATATTTTGTACTTCAGTGATTTTTTATCCACTATGTAAGAGAGTTACTATTTGATCATTATTATTGTAAAAATCTCAAGGTAGAGGGACCTTGAGTGTGGGTGTATTTATTACAACTTGTAAGGGGAAGTGAATCCTAGAGAGGATTACTCGAAGATTCTGAGATGTTAGTTCTCTATGTGTTTTGATGATAACTGACAATTGTAAACTTAAATAAAGATATTGGTTAAGTTAAAAATGTTTGAAATTTGCTCAATTTATTGTCAAAGCTAAACTCGAGTTTAGAGTTGTAAAACTCAAGTTTGCACTAGATAGAGAGTTAGTCAAATCATTTGAACTTGGCTTGACTCGAGTAGGTAAATGAAAACATGAGTTTGACCTTGGCCGAGAGTTTTTAAAAGCATTTGAATTTTTAAGTAAACACGAGCCAGTCATAGTTAAACTTGAGTTAATGCTTGACCGAGAGTTTTCAAAGATTTTAATTTATAAAATGACTCAAGCCGGTCATGGTTAAACTCAAGTTTGAGCAAGGCCGAGAACTTTTCACGGTATTTTTAACTTAAAGTAACTCTAGCCTTCTCTTGGAAACTCCAATCAGATTTCGTGGACTTAAACTTATTTTCAAATTAAAGAAGTCCATGACTTGAGTTGGTCACTTAATGACTCGAGTTTACGCAAACTCAAAACATTTTCAAAATACTATCGCGAAGCTCATTTCGAAAGAAGATCTAAACTCGAGTTTATGCCAACTAACTCGAGTAATGCACTTGAGTGAAACATTTTAAACTCTAGTTTCAATCCTACAAAGACATATTCATTTAACCTTCAAATGTATTTTCAAAGAAGATGTTCATGTGACTCGAGCCTAGAATATTAAACTCGAGTCATGCACTCCATTTACTTGAACAAACTCGAGTGTAAAGCGTCTCTGTTTTATAATCACGGTGTCAGATTTGTGAAATCTCCATGTATGATTTGTATACTTCATATCATCTATCATCACTATTTCTAACTATGTTTAATTGATTTGTTAGTGAGTTTCAGATGATCAAACGAATGTTAAACTGAAGATTAAGCATAAACCAAAAGATGACGTCAGAGCATTAAATGCTGGGTTCAGAAACCTAAGAACGGATTTAGTGAATCATTCTCTAAACATTTCAAAGGTTTTAATGTTTTATTTTCTCATTTGGACGCTAAATCATCCAATAGATTTATTTCAAGGAAAGTCAACAAAGAAAGTCTGGGCATCTGGATTAAATCAAAATGACTAAGTAAATGCACCTGGTTCATCCTAACAGCTCTTTTAATGCTTCCAACGATTGTATCAAGATTTCCAACTGGCATTAAATGCTCCCAATATATATAAGCTGAAGCATTCAATTCTCAACAACCAAGAGAGATAAACACGCTAAAAGATCAACTTGCATTTACTGCTCCACTTTCAAGTATAATATCTTCTGATATAAATGTTGGAAATTATGCCCTAGGGGCAATTCATTGTACTTTGGATATTTAAGTTATTTAAAGTATTCTCATGAGTTATCATTTTCGTTTGCATGTTCGTATTGATAATCGATCCCTCGATATATCTTATAGATGATATCCTAAATGTCTACGGTCGGTCATCTACGCGGGAGCGAAGATGAGATAAGACCGATATGACTTGATGAGGTATGGAGATACGAATCAAAGTCATGGGCACTTGTAAGAGTACTAGGTCTTGGACCGACCCACTATGAGAAAGCTGCATGGATCTAGTCATAAGCTTATCTCATGTATAACCGCGTCACGATGCCCTATGACCTAAGATCATCATGGATTCCTACATGATGAATCAACGGTCTTTGACCTAGTTAAAAGTCACCTTTGGACCAGGGTGATGATAAAGGCTGGGATCGGGATCGGTGGTTTTCATGCGGAGGGATGTGAATGGTCAAGATGGAATTTGTCCCTCACATTTGTAGAGAGATAATCTTTGGGCCCCTCGATGAGTGAGTCTAAGAAATGTATGGCCATCTTGTGATGGAAAGGAGTTTCCATTTCACTTATTAGACTACTCGAGAATCGAGAAAGTAATGGTCAAGAAAAGGAAGTTGACATTATCCATGCCTTATCCTTGACCAAATTATCGCGTGACAAAAGGGACATGACATAGTTGTACGATAGGTTGTATCGTGTCATCGATCCCCATGTGAATTGGGTAGTCGCAATGTCTTGCTACGGAGCCGCTTGCGATTTGTGGGGCGACACGGTGTTGGCCCTTTGCCAATCTCATATGGGCTGCGGGAGGTCGCACACAAGAATAACTCAACACGAGTGAATGTGTCAGATTCATTGAATCTTAGATACATCTAAGATTTAATGAATACTAAATTTAATCTAGGATAAATATATGTATATATATATATATTAAAATTTGAAATTAATATATGTTAATATTATTAATAGAGATTATAATATTAATATATTTGTTTTGTATTTAATTTATTTGATAAATTAAATATCTAAAACAAATTGAGATATTGTATCTCATTTAATTTTCGAATAAAGATATCGTATATCATTTTTAATATTAAATTGAGATATGGTATCTCAAATTTAAATTAAATAGATAGATATTATTTCTCGGATTTAATTTATAGAGATAAATTAAATCGAAGGCTTTTAATTTGGATTAAATAAATGGATTTCATTAGATCTATTAGATGGATTTCATTAATACATTTATTTTAATTCGATTCCAAATTCGAATTTCAAATCGGCTTTAATGCGGATTAAATACGTTACATCGATTTGATTGATGTAATTAATGTATTTTAATCCATATTTGAAATTTGAATTTCAAAATTAATGAGGACTAATTTTATATAATGCTAATATTTGAATGGGTTTAGAAAACTCACATGACATTTTGTCGAGCGCATTCAGAAAAGCCGCGAGAAAAACCCTAGAGTGGAAAATTAAGAGAGACGCACAAGAGGCGCTAGCACCCTGTCGTAGCCGTGCTCGGGAGTTGTTCGTGTGGATACCGGTGGAGGAAGACGATCCTATGAGTTGTCTTCTGCTGATCGAGGAGGTAGGCCACCTGTTCAACGAAGAACAAGCCGCAAACGAATTCTCCTAAGGTAATTTCGGATTCACTAGCCTAGGTTTAAACGCACCTGAGTGATCCTAGGGACGGGATTCGTAAGTTTTTTTAATCCGCTGCGTTGTACGGATTCCAACAATAAATATTCTTCAGTGTTTATCCATCTGATCTTTTAGAGAGTTTATTACCAAATCATTATTCTTGTAAGAATCTCAAAGTTGTGGGACTTTGAGATTGGGTCATTTGTTTACAACTTGTAAGGGAGAGTGGATCTTAGTGAGAGGATAACTTTCAAGTACAGAGTGTGTAACTAATTGAAGTGATAGTGAAAAATCCTAGAGAGTCTGGGGACTGAACGTAGGTCAAGAGTTGAGACCGAACCGTTATAAATCCTTATGTTCATCTTCTTCCACTCTCTCTTTATTAGCCTCTATTTCTGTTGGGATTATAGAAAAGTTTTTAAAATCCCTAATTTACCCCCCTCTTGATGATATTCCGCCATTTACAACAGAGTGTGTAATCGTGTGAAAGTGTTAGTGAAAACCTAGAGTGTCTAGGGACTAGATGTAGGTCAAGAGTTTTGACGAACCGAGTATAAATCCTTTGTGTTCATTTCCTATCTATTCCTTGCTTTATTTTTCTTTTTGGCTCTCAATCGTGAAAGTTTTTAAAATCGCCCAATTCACCTCCTCTTGTGGTAATATTCTGTCTTCAACATGACCACTCAAATTTTGGATATGTCAATCAAATTGTTCCTATTCATGACAAGTACTCAAGGTTACAAAATAAGATGGATGTTATGATGACAATCATACAAGAAGGGAAAGTGCAGCGTAGACAGATTCAAACTCTACAAATTCAAATGGAGGAGTTGTCAAATGTAATTAACAATTGGTAGAGTAAAGATTTAGAAGTTTAGAGTGAATTTCCATGTGGTAATATACTTTCACCCTCTAATTATTCCTTCCCTTTTTCTTAGACTACTTCAAATGATGGGTGATAATGGAATATTTCATACACTTCTTTTTACCTCTTGATTAATAATTTAGGACTTTTTAGTTAATAAATAGTGGCTTTTACACTTATTTGGGCTTTGGGCCCTTGATTATATTTTTGCCATTTTTAATAATAAAATTCCAATTTTACATTGCTTCACTATTTTTACCATAACTCTTGAACCACACATCGATTTGCCTCATTCTTGTTTTATATTTCAGATGATTCAAAGAGCTACAATTGTTATGAAGACATGAAGGGAAAATTCAGACAAGATGGCAATCGAGGCCGAAGTCAGATGTATATTTCTGGATTTTTATTTGGGCACAAATTTTGTAATTAAAGCCCACTTTTATTTTATTTCCATTTTGGGCTGAACCATTGGAGCCCATTTCCATTTTAGGTTAACTTTAAGTCATATGGTGGCTACAACACTTTTGTCATTCACGTTTTTGATAGTTTTTGGATTAAACACGAAGTTTCATTTTCTCGCAATGTTCTTCGCGTTCTTCGTGTTCTTAAATCTGTTTTTCATTTTTCTCGGTCATGCTCGGCTAAGCACGTGATTAACCCAACATTGAGGATTCGATTTCTAGAAATAGTTTGAATATTAAATTTAATATTTGGTTTGGTTTATCCTAAGGACCTGAGTTCAAACTAGGTTTCGGTGTTCTTGTGCGATTGCACGGTGAGGACGTATGTGTTCGGGCAAATTCTAGGCGATCGTCTAGTCAAGGGAGTTTATGGACGAACACGAAGATTGCGGTTCATCCAAAACCAATCGCGAGTTAGTTATATTTCGTTCAATGATGGAAATCTCTGGAATCTGAATGTTGGCTTGATCGATTTTAATATGTTTTGTTTATTTCGTTTGTTTACGTTTTATTGCGTTTTTATTCTGTTTGAACCAACCCCCCCATTTTTTTGTTTATGTTTATTTATTCTTGTCAATCAAACCTGCGAATTCATTGGGAAAACGGTCCAGGTTCCCTATTACTACAAATTTTTAATTGAATCTGGTTATTTTGAGAGACACAGAAAATCTTTGTCAATGGGATGATTGGTACTGTGAGAATATTATGCATTTATTATGATTACTATCTTATTATTATGATTAGATATAGGTATTTATATCTTAGGATATTTCCTATTATATCTCAATTAGTTCGATTGATTTTGATTTGATTAGATTTAATGAGATTAGGGTTAAGTTTAGGTTTGCTTATATAAAGGCCTTTGTGTATTCTTTCTAATTCAGAGATTAATTAAGAATTATATTTTGTCTCTCAAAGTTCACATGGTATCAGAGCTAGGGTTTCCGCCCCTGGTTCCTTGAATTTGTGTTTGAGTTCGATTTTAAATTTGAGTGCTTCGTCTGAAACAAAAACAGAGAGAGAGGAGATATTTCGCATTCTGCCACGTTTCATTTCTCAGTACACTCGCCAGCCCATCATTTTCTCCGTCCTCCGATCGACGTCCCCCGTTAATTTGTTGGCTGTCCGACGCCTCTCTGACGGTACGTGGAGGCGCGTGGGAAGTTCGTTTCGCCTGAAAGTTCTTGTTTCAGGCTCCTCTTCTCATTTTCGGCCATTTCCGGTGATTGTTGCATCTTCCGGTGAATGTTTGAATTTTTCGGTGAGATCTCCGATGAGTTTTTCAGTTAGCGACATCATCATTTTCGATTATGGAGCACGGCTAATATTCAACCCTAGTTATGTTTGGGGCACAGTTCTTCATCAACATCATCATTGGTGGTAGTTCATCTGTCATTGTGCCGCTCATCTCGTCCGACGACTGGTCCCATCATCGTTTCCGGCACAGTTCTTCATCAACATCATCTGTTGGTGGTAGTTCCTTTGTCATCGTGCCTCTCATCTCGTTAGACGAATGGTCCCGTCATCCTCAACTTGTGAGCACAGTTCTTCATCAACAACCCATCTCCTCTTCGACGATGTCATCATTGTCGAGCCTTTCATCGTTATTGGTGGTAGTTCCTTTGTCATCGTGCTCCTCAACTTGTCAGACGAATGGTCCCGTCATCTTCAACGAGTCCAACGACTGGTCGTAGCTGCTGCCCGTCAAACTTATCGCAACTCGTCCAACGGTCGTCGCATTCTTTGCCGTCAAACTTGTCACGATCCAATGCCGTATCTGTTGCTCTCTAAATAGGCCTACGAGACTCAAGAAGTACAAGCTTAAGGGGTGTCGTAGTATAAAGTTGTATAAGCAAGTTGGACATGATTAACATCCATGATCCAACTTGAGGGGGAGTGTGAGAATATTATGCATTTATTATGATTACTATCTTATTATTATGATTAGATATAGGTATATGATATCTTAGGATATTTCATATTATATCTCAATTAGTTCGATTGATTTTGATTTGATTTGATTTAATGAGATTCTAGGGTTAAGTCTAGGTTTGCTTATATAAAGGCCTTTTTGTATTCTTTCTAATTCAGAGATTAATTAAGAATTATATTTTTTCTCTCAAAGTTCACAGGTACATTAGCTGAGTATGCATGTACTAATGTTGTTTCTGAGTTGACTAGTTCTATTAACTCAAATTATATTGAATCTTGTAATGCATGCATTGATCCTTCTTCTCATATGTCTAGTCTTATGCAATCTATTCATTCTAATGATTTTGTTGACTCCTCTGACACTATTGTCTTTAAAGATACCTGCTTAACACTAATCATGATGATGCTTTGAATGATGGAAGCTAAGTAATATCTCTATTGACTTTGATGATACAACTATGCTCTTGACATGACTGTTGTTAGTGGGGATACTATTAAAGATAAGTGTGGGGGAAGCCTTGATTTAGATATGCATTTAGAAGGTAAGACCATATTGAATCATGATGTTTCATATGTGGAAATTGTCTTATGTGATGATTTGAGCAAGCATGATGAGATCATTTTGAGTGGTCACTTGATTCATTCTTTAGAGAATTTGACTCTTTTAAGGGGAGTCATATTGATTTTGTAGGGTGCTTAAAATATCTGGAAGTTCTAACACTTTCTGTTAATCAATTTCTTTTGGGATTTTCCTATATTCTTGATAAATCGAGTTTTATTGATTATATTTATGTGGGACGAGATACTGCTTGGTGCTATGATTTTATGTAGGTACATGGATTGATTCCTCTCATCCAAATACCTTTTATACTTAAGCTGAAACGTTATTTGTGGATCTTAAAAAAGGAGATGTTTGCTAAACATCAAAAGAGGACATCACTAGTGCTTTCATGTGACCTACAACCAGACAAAGGAGAGAAGCCAATTATGCTACCTCATTTGAGTCTCCAAGCTTTTAATAGTCTAGTCGTGTTCCTTCCTTATTCTTTCACTTGCATTGCTTATTGTTATTGGTTAGACCTATATTTTACATTGAGGGCAACACATGATATAAGTGTGGGGGAGGGATTTTGTTCATACTTTTGGTTTCTATTCTTTGTTTTTAAAATGAGAAAAAAAATATTTCGGTTTTTGCTTTGGTTTTTGTTTCTTGCTTTCAAGAAAAGAAAGATTTTTTTTTTCAATGTTAAAATTGCAAAGTTTTAAGTGACTTTAGTATGGTGCATTCTTGACTTGAAAAGTGATTGATCGTATTTTGAGTTAGTAAACTTAGTGGCAATGGATTTGATTTTGGTGAATTTAGGCTATTGATGATCATTTTCTTAGTGAGATTTTGAGTCTAATACATTTTTTTAGTGCGTTCTATTACACTCATACCGGCCTCACCCTTTCGGGTGGCAAGTTAGAGGGATTCCTTTTTAAACTGTTACCTTTCCTTAAATTATCAATCCATTTAATTATTTGACAGAATACGCGCAACAGAGCATATTACTAGTTTGGACTACATTCATGTCTTGGTAAAAGCATAAATAAACAAAAGTAAAAGTCCCCGAAGGGTTAAGAGTACAGTTATCCAACATAAAATACTCAAAATAATATACAGTCATCGGAAAATAAATATAGAAGAGTAATAGGGCATCCCTTATTCTCCAATATGCATTGATATGCCCTACCTTTCCAAAAAGGTTCTTCTATCTCAGGCTCGTCCTCCTATGTCTACAGAAGTGTCTGGAGTTCGATAGTGAACCCCAGAGTAACTGTCAATACTCACGTACTAAATGTGTATAGTGTATGTATGCAACCATGTTACATATAAATCATAGATAAAATGCCAAATATACCATATATGCGCAAACAGAAACATACACAACAATCTGTCTTAGTATCGTTGAGCCCTGGATTTACCAGAATCACAAACCTGTCTCCGTTGAGCCGCCACATATGGCAGGCCCCGAACTAGTCCTCAGCACTAGGAATGTCATAGTTAGGTACTTGAACCCCAACATGCTCTGTATGCATATTTCACAAAACATACAAACAGACATGGCAAAACAGACATACATCAAACACATAAAAATACTTGTGTAAAGCAGTTACTACTTATGGATTATTCACCAACTTAGATTTTTATGGCGCCTGTTAGTCCTCCCAAATATGCTTCAATCCTAAATATCACCAAAATACCCTATTCCAATTTTCCAAAAAATCTAGTGATTCTACCCCAACTTCAAACATTTTTTAATAAATTCCAAAAATATCCAATTGACATGAAATCGGTTCCACATGAACCATTAGGATGTCTAGTTTATGGGAAAAAGACTTCCAGGCCCCAAAATAATCCATATTTAATTACACAGTCCAACCTTTACTTGCTAGCCAAAAAAAACCATATTAATCCATATTAAAACTGACTTCATTTACTATTTTTAAAACACCATTGAAGCTTTGCTGGCCAGACATTCTAGAAACTGGCAGCAAGCTATCTTTGAGTTTTCGGTGTTTTCGGGTTCGTAAAGCTTAACCCGATCTGACCCCATACAAAATCACGTTTTAAACCCATTGGAACCCTTAAAAACACCAAAATCAGATCACGACATCAAGCCCTAACCCTTTGGACAAAAACCCTAACTTCAACTTCAAAGAGTTGGGTTTTCGGTGCTTACGGAATCGAGATTCAATCGGTGATCGGCTTCTTTACTAAGTGTTGAAACTCAGCTGATCCTTCCTCTTCCTCTCTTCCCTCTCCCTATGAATATGAATTGGCAGCCCAAAATGGGGTATAAGACTCCTTAAATAAAGACTTTTCGTCCCACAAAATATCTCCCAAAGTTAATTCCTATTGGCTCATATATAACTTGACTTGCCTTTTTGACATGTTTTTCTCTCATTTTCTCTAGATCTTTCTTGACTTTTCTTGTCTTCTCTATGGCTGCACGAGATTCTTTCTTAGAGGGAAAGAATATTTGACTTTTCTACCCTTACTTTTCTCTCTTATCCCTGTAGTGACATGTGTCCCTATGTAATGATTACACTGACTTTTCTTTTCCAGCATGTGATTGTTCCAGTGTCTCTTCCTCTTCCTATTTCCTCCAAAACACAAGGGCTCTTCATTTGTCCAGGAAATGCCATGTGCATATTTATTTTAGCACCTTTTTGCTTAGCTAATTGTCTCATACCGTAGGACATAGCTAAATGGCATTTTTACTAACCGATTAACACCATATAAGTGTTTTGCGCCCTTTTTGCACTGACGATTTAATTTTTATGTCCCTTGAGTTCTTGGTTAAAATACTCATGCAAAAGGGAGTGGAAAACGTCTTAAAATATGTCAAGAAGGCACTTAAAAATTTTGTGTGTCATCCTTAAAAAATTTTGCCTCGGGATGCTTTTGGCGGACGGCACCGCTTGATCGTCTCAAAGGTAGCGAGACATGTTACTCCTTTTATTTGAAGTCAGCCACAGATAGGTGGCCTTTGTACTTCTTATTTAGGATCATGTGCTTCTTATTTGAGATCTTTTGCGTCTAGTGTTGTTAATTCGCAGCGGCCACTAATCCCATTTGAAGTTCCGTTTGTTAAGCGGTACTCCTTTATTTCCTTTGTTGCCGGTCAACCGCTTGGTTATTACTATGCGTCTTGGCCTCTCTTTGCTCTCTCCCATCATATATTAGTATTAGTGTGGTGGTGTGCGAGAGCTAGTATATCCGGGACGTCGTTTTTAGGGATTATGCGATCCTTAGAGATGATGTTGTCATTGTTGATGAGAGTGTAGCGAAAGTCTATAGCGCCACTTTGGGGGATTTAGGAGTAACTATATCCTATTCAAAATCCCTAATCTCTCATAGTGGTTCTGCGAGTTTGCGAGCGTTTTAGGTTTCGGCTGCCACTCACACTCAATCCTTATGTCAAAGGGTGTTATTGCTCGTGACTAAGGTGTTGAGACCGAAAGGAGCGACACCCGCCCCATCGAAGTTCAATTGGGCCAAGCGCAGTTGATTTTCTTGAATGGTCTCCGCTCAGGAGGCTCTCCTCACAGAAATGTTCGGCGGTAGCTGTCCCTGTCCTGCCCTTGAGCCAGTGAACCTCAGGTCGAAAGATGCCCGCCAGTGAGACAGAGTCATTCCAACCAGTACCAATGCTTTCGATTTCTTTCATATATGCTCACGATCCAGTCAAGAATAGAATGATAGTACGAGTAGTGAAGGCCGACTCTTATCAAAAGGAGGACGGGACTCTTGATGTTGATTCAATCTCCCTGTAAGCAACGACGTTAGACGAATTTGCTCCTCTTGGGAATAATTTCCATTATCATGGACGGGTGAGCCCTACCACTCTCAAACTCACTACTAAAGAGATGTCTATTGGCCATTCTCAACCTGTGAATCCGCATCAATGCCATTCTTGCTAAGAGCGTGGCATCTTTGTCCCTAGCTCACCGGGGAACCGGGATCTCCCCTCATAGGTCTATTGATAGCTCCGCCTTAGTTGAGTGAAGTCGGTGGGGCTCTTTAAAATTGGCCATGCCAGCCTTTTCCTACGTTAGTGAGACTCAAAGTATTTTTTTTAATTAAAGGATAAAATCCCAAGGTATTCGACCAGGCATTCCACCAGACATTCGCTGAACCTTATATTCGCGGAGACATCGATTCTATGAGATCCATCCGCTCTTCGGGCAGATATTGATTGATTCTAAAACTCTTCCATAGTGGCTTAGCCGACCTTCTAGCTACACCTTCGAGACCGTCGAGAGATTCTCTTTGAAGACTGGATCACCACCTTCTACCCTATGGTTTACAGAAGCTTTCTCGCTACCAGAGACTTCAGGTGCCCATTGGACTGATTGATCATATCTTCAGGAGCTAAACTGCCCTGCCCCTTCTGGTGGAATTGCCCTGTACTCCTCTTCACGCTTGGGACCAATACTTTAAGATCTTTCTCGGGGCAAAGCCCTTACCAGGAATCCTAAAAAGTCTATTAAGAGATGAAAGACTTGAGATCTATGAAATGCACTCAGACTTGACTGGAAGTGCTTTAGCATGTAATACGAAAAGGGCAACTTGGCCTAGACCTTATCCTAATTCTAGTTAGTGACTTCGTTACCTTTACAGAGCTTCTGCAAGGTTAATGTACTCAAAATAGTAAAAGAATAGGAATTGAATGCAAAATAATTGAATGCTTATCTGGTCTTAGCAGAAATCCTTCCTCCGAAGATGGACAAGATCCGCTCTTTGACACATCGTATCCGTAATGGGCATGGTATACCCATAGTCAAAGCGAGAGAGAAAGAGAAGAGTTCTAACAAGAAAGAAGGATTAGTTAGCACTACCCCGGATCCGTATGCATAGTAAAATAAGAGTAGACAGAGGTGCAACCTTATTGGCTTAAGCATCCTATTTTGTCCATGAGGAGGAAGAATACTTAGGGTTATCGAACCCCTGACATGTGAGGGTTGGCTTTATGCTAAAAAAAGAATCCCGAGTTCAAAAGTAAATCGAATAGGCTTTGCTTTCCTCTTAAGGAAAAAGGGAACCTGCCGAATCAAAGCAATCCTCTCTTGGCATAGCTGAAGCTCCTTTCGGACGACTCTTAGTTGTTCAAAATAAGGCTTAGTTCAAAGTCAGTCTAACCAAGGCCTATTTTAGAGTCGATCGGGGATTTTTAAACAAATTCATATCATCTCGTCCTTCAATCCCCTTCTTATTATAGGAAAAAGATGATTAACTTGAAAACAAAACTACTTCTTCTTCTTAACTGTGTACACCCCCTACCCTTGATTCCACTTGCAAACAAGACCTCCGAACCCGGGGATTAGCCCACTTCTCTTCCTCGACGTCCTACAAGACATTCTCAGTAACAACCAGATGTCCTTTTCAAACATTTCTTTTATATTTGCGGACAAGTTTTCTTGATTGGCCTTTCTATGGGTCTTGTTCCCGACCTGTTCTTCTTTCGCCTTTCTCACCTTCTTCAAAAACCCTGTCCCTTTCTTATAGGTCTGAGCTTAGAAGCAGGGATAGGGATTGGCCATTCAGAGTTTCGTTTGCTTTTTTGTTTTTGTAGGACGTGGTCTTCTCCATAATAAAGGGTGTTCTACCCGGGGTTGCGAGCTCCTCGAACTCTTTTCCTGAGTGACTTCACGAGGACTTCAGCCAAGAAGACCTCTGGCTGGTTTTGGAGCTCCAGGGGGAGGCTGATCCAGATCATTCGCATCGGGATCCCTATTTCCAACAGCCTTAGCCTGTCAGGAAGAAGGAGTTGCCTATAGAGCTAGACCCCGAAAAACAAATTGTAGAAACGATCTATACTCGGTTACTCACCTTTTTTAGGGGGTCGTGATCGGGGAAAGCTGCTCCAACAAGCGGAGAAAATCTTTCGGCTCAAGAGGCGAATCCTCAAAAAACTGGAGGACCAGGATGGGGGCTGGCTTGCCCACGGGCATCAATTCCTTCGATACCCCAACGGAGGGGCTTATTTTATAAGGAGTATAAACTCAGAAAAAGACTTTTAAGTATTGAAAAAAAAAGGGGGATTACCTAGTCCCGACTATCAGTCCGGGCCATCATCTTCGTCGAATACATCGATCATTAGGCAATAATAAGTCGCCATCTTGGATGCAGTCACTTTCTTACTTATAGTCGTCTTAAAGAGTTCGGCGTCTATGGTTCCTTCATTTATCAGCCTTTGGATTTTGTGCTTCAGAACAAAGCAATCTTGGATCTTATGTCCCAAAAAACTCTGTGGTAAGGGCAATCCCCTACACGATCTGCTTCATGTGGACGCTTAGAGGCAACTCGATGAGATTTAGTGTTCTTCTCTAAATCCTTTGAATCAGTCATGTACTTCTTCCTCAGGAAAGGCGAACTTGTCTTTCTATTTGCTTTCTCCTTTAGAGACTTTGGAGGGCTGTTTCTTCTTTGACTTTGAGAAGATTCGGCTTTAGTCTCTTTGGTTTGGCTAGAAGTTTCTCTTGGTCTCATGTTCTCATCTGAGGTAGCACCTGATGTTATAGGTTCCACCACAAAGGCTTGTTTTGTCGCTGTCTTCTCAGGAGTTCTACCCTTCTTTCTTACTTTATCAACGAACTTAGATCGTCGGGCGATGTGACTAAGATAGTTCTAAATATCTGTGGCAAGGGAAGCATCTGATAAAGCATCTGAGCCGGCACAAGCTCCCATATAGGCTCGAAAGCCATAACATAGTCAGGAGTTGAAGGTCGGGAGCGTCGAAGCAGACCCTTCAGTTTCATCCATTTTTCCATGACCAACAGCATCGCCATATGAACCAGCAGCAGCAGAATAGCCTAATTATTCACCTTTGCTAGGCATCCCTACCCATTGCTAGAACAAGAGCCTGTCTCAGAGCCGGGAGAACCTGAAAGATATCGATTTTTTTCATACAAGTTCCCTCCCTTTTGAGATCGAGACCCGAGAAAGGAGTAACAGAGACAGAAAGGGAGGCGGGGGCATAGCTATCAGGGGCAACGGGGGCAGAAGCAAGGATGGCAGTACGAATTCAAAATCGTTTTGAATATCCTCCCATTGCGGGGATGCCTAGGCGCCACCGTCCAATTCCAGTGCCTGTTAGAGATCCGGTTTACCGAGTAGTTGATTTGATCCAGTCCCCCCGACAGTTCGATAGCCGCTTCCGCTTCAGGTCTCGTAACCTGTTCATAATGATCCCGCGTAGGCATCTGCCTTTATTAGACCTCCAGTGGGATGGTATTCGTGAACCTCTTTCTGGATCTCTACTTTATAACAATATTCCTTCTGGTGCCATTATTCCTACTTATGCGGCTCTAGGTTTGCACTTTGACCCAATACGGGAAGCGGCATCCGTTGATGAATGGTTATACAACGGCGGTCCTTATGAGCTAATTGTTCTACACTTCTTACTTGGTGTAGCTTGTTACATGGGTCATGAGTGGGAACAATATTTCCGTCTGAGTATGCACCCTTGGATTTATGTTGTATATTCAGTTCCTGTTGCGGCTGCTACTGCTGTTTTCTTGATTTACCCAACTGGTAAAGGCAGCTTTTCGGATGGGATGCCTCTAGGAATCTATGGTACAAAAAACTTTTTTCTGTGTATTACAGGCTGAGCACAACATCCTTATGCACCTGCACCCATTTCACATGTTAGGCGTAGCTGGTGTCTTCGGCGGCTCCCTATTCAGTGCTATGCCTATGCATGGTTCCTTGGTAATCTCTATTTTGATCAGGGGAACCCCAGAAAATGAATCTGCTAATGAAGGTTACAGAAAAAAAACCTATGAAGCATTCAGGAACAAGAAGAAAAAATCGGACGACGAATTCTTACATGGTCCAAGGAAATCAAAGGTCCGCTTCCACGATTTCATCTATATCGAATCTTAATATCAGAATAGCTTATATAGTCATGATTCAATTCAGGTCCACTGATTTTTTCTTTCTTTCTCTTCGGATCTGATTGGAACATTGGAGAAGTAGGAAGACTTTGGCGGGCGATTCATAATGGGTATCTAGAATATCTATGTTCTAGGACATAAAATATGAATAATGAAAGATGAGGAAGAGTATACCCTGTAGTGACATAGCAGTTCTCCTAATCGACTACTTATCATCAGAATGAACATTCAACTTAAAAACTAATAAAAAAAACGGCGGTTACCTTTTTTTTCATATCTATATTCTCTGCTGAAAAAATGAAGACTAAGTAAGAAAGGAGTTTCGTGGAAAATATATAAGCCCTTTTTTATCGGATTTGAATCGATGACTTACGCCTATTTCTTAGGGCGTTTAAAGAGCGTGACTCTACCGCTTAGTTAAAAGGGCCCATTTGATTCAATTCATGAATTAGCCCACTATTTACTGCATAATAATATATATATTATTATATATAGTATATCACCCGTGTCTCTGCTACAACACGGCGAAACTAAATGGTTCGAATGAAGAGAAAAA
Organism: Acacia acuminata; assembly: GCA_019022655.1. Taxonomy (NCBI): domain Eukaryota; kingdom Viridiplantae; phylum Streptophyta; class Magnoliopsida; order Fabales; family Fabaceae; genus Acacia; species Acacia acuminata. Next base: position 992,598 of record JAFJYI010000253.1, read on the forward strand.
AAAGAATTTTTAGGCTGTACACCTAATTTTCCTGGGATTGTAGTTCAATCGGTCAGAGCACCGCCCTGTCAAGGCGGAAGCTGCGGGTTCGAGCCCCGTCAGTCCCGATGGATAGAAATCCAATAAAAAAATACATCAAGGAGTAAAAAAAAAGAAAAAATAAAAAAAAGAGAGGACGAGATTAACTACCCAGGACTGCCTGCTTCTTCATGACAAGGAAGAATTGGACAAAAAGGTTTTTGCACTTGAATCAGCTGTTCGGGAGGTATCGCCTGCAGTCTCTTTCCGGAACTAATTCCTTCTAGGTTGCATACATATATAATCAGGGCTTCTTTGAAAGAAAATGCCTTGTTAGCCATTGAATCATCATCGCTTGGGAAAGAAGGGAGGGAGGCATGGAATTGGATGCTTGCCCCCTTTTCAGTGCAGGAAGGACTGCTTGGTGAAATGACGTACTTAGGATTCCCTCACGATTGTCAAGCAAGGGAATGACGAAAGGGTATAAAAACAACTCTATATAAAGATAGCCTACATTGAACCAAAGGAAAAAACCGAATGAGATGTCGTATACGCAAATGCTCTTTACGTTGGGTGTGCATAAGCGCGCAAACATGGCTACTTCATCTCTTTTCGGAAGAGAAGATAAAGATAGTTCCGTCACTTCGGGATTAAGGGAGTTCCCCGAGGGAAAGACGGTCAATAGGAATTCTCTCTACTCTAGAACCCATAGGCCTAGGAGCAATAGGCGAAGAGGTACGACATCGTAACAAAGTAAGTAACAAAGGAAGAAGGAAGAAAAGCCGGGACGAAGAGGTATAGAAAACCTCATAGAAGGCCATTAAGCAGCAAAGAGGACTTTCGGTCAATGTTCTAGGCCTTTTGTTAGCTCGGTTCCTCAAGCCAAATCAAATGACCAAAGTGCACTTACAAAATTGGGATAAGGGTCTTATTTGCCATGGAAGTTTTCTCTCAGGAGCACTGGGTGGACGGAAGTTTTTTTTGGACCAAAAATGCCACGGAAGTTTTTTTTGGACCAAAAATGTCACGGAAGTTCACAAAACGTAGCAATTTTTCCCCTCTGTTAATTTTGACCGTTAAGTTTAACTGAGTGCACATGTGGAATGCCACCTCATCAATCAAATAAGAGTTAAGTATCATTTTTACCCCGGAAGTTTTCACTGAGGAGCAATTTTGCCCCGGAAGTTTTCATTGAGGAGCAATTTTTGTCTCAGAAGTTTACAAAATGTAGCAATTTTTCCCTTTTGTCCCCCAATATTAAATTTGACTATTAAATCGTCAAAGACCACACATGCCATGCCTTGAGAGAGTCGAACTTGGAGTCAGAGAAGGAGATCCTTGAGATGTTGAGCTCAAGGCGGCCAGAATTTGTGAAGCCGAACTGGTCAAAGGGACTGAAAGGTCTGTTACAAAACCCAAAGGAAGCATCACTTATGATCTAAGCAAATGAAACGCAAAATGAGAAATGAATTGTCCCAAAAATTGGTTCAGTAAGACAAATCATAGTGATAGTATTTACCTTTGTATAGATTGATCTAGGCCACCCACCCTGTCCCACAAGGTAAATCTATAATGCTCCTAAAAATTCCAGCGATTTTAAGTGATGTTTACTGAACTGATTTTTGGGACAATTCATTATTGATTTGTCCCAAAAATTAGTTTGATCTAGACAACTCAATAATGAATTATCCCAAAAATTAGTTCAGTAAGCATCACTTAAAATCCCTGGAGATTTATCTTGTGGGATAAGGTGGGTGGCCCAGATCAGTCTATACATATGTAAATATTATCACTATTGATTTATTTTACTGAACCAATTTTTGGAACAATTCATTTCTCATTTTGCGTTTCATTTTCTTAGATCATAAGTGATGTTTCCTCTGGCTTTTACGATAGACCTTTCAATCCCTTTGACCAGTTCGGCTTCACAAATTCTGGCCACCTTGAGCTCAACATCTCAAGGATCTCCTTCTCTGACTCCAAGTTCCACCTTTTCAAGGCATGACATGTGTTGTCTTTGACTGATTTAATAGTCAAATTTAATATTAGGGACAGAAAGGCAAAATTTCTACGTTTGGTAAACTTCCGGGGCAAAATTGCTCCTTAGTGAAAACTTTCGGGGCAAAATTGCTCTTCGGTGAAAACTTCCAGGGTGAAAATGATACTTAACTCTTATTTGATTGATGAGGTGGCATGCCACGTGTGATGAGGTGGCATGCCACGAGTGCACTCAGTTAAACTTAAAGGTCAAAATTAACGGAGGGGCAAAATTGCTACGTTTTGTAAACTTCCGTGGCATTTTTTGTCCAAAAAAAACTTTCGTCCACCTAGTACTCTTGAGTGAAAACTTCCATGAAGAATAAGACCCTTATCCCTACAAAATATCCTCTTAACTTCGCTTATTTTGCAAGTTTTGTTGACTTTTCTCTCCTCTTTGCTTATTTTTTGTCAAATTTGATGCTTATTAAGGAAGATTTTGAGTCATCATTTCATATTAATTGCATGCACATGTGTCCCTTATAGAAATTGACCAAAATGCCCTCAAAATATCTCCTTTCACATAGCTTCTTCCACAAGCTTTTTGACTTTTGCACTTGTAATTATGAAGGCACACGTGTCATGCTTTTACTGATCCAACACAAAAGTAGTTTTTTCCCTTGTCATGATGAGGCTGTTGGAAATTATGCCCTAGGGCAAGTCATTGTTCTCCATTAAGTTATCACTTCATTCGCATGTTTACAGTGATAACTGATCCCTGGATATATCTTATAGATGATATCCTAAATGTCCTCGATCGATCATCTACGCGGGAGCGAAGATGAGGTAAGATCGTATGACTTTGATGACGTATGGAGATACGAATCAAAGTCATGGGCACTTGTAAGAGTACAAGGTGCTGGACCGACCCACTATGAGAAACCTGCATGGATTTAGTCATAAGCTTATCTCATGTATAACCGCGTCACAACGCCCTATGACTGAGACCATCATGGATTCCTACATGATGAGTCATCGACCTTTGACCTAGTCAAAAGTCACCTTTGACCGGGTGATGATAAAGGTGGGATCGGGATCGGTGGTTTTCATGCAGAGGAATGTGAATGGTCAAGATGAAATTTGTCCCTCACATTTGTAGAGAGATAATCTTGGGCCTCGATGAGTGAGTCTAATAAATGTACGGCCATCTTGTGATGGAAAGGAGTTTCCATTTCACTTATTAGACTACTCGAGAATCGAAAGTAGTGGTCAAGAAAAGGAAGTTGACATTATCCATGCCTCATCCTTGACCAAATTATCGCGTGACAAAAGGGACGTGACATGGTTGTACGATAGGTTGTATCGTGTCATCGATCCCCATGTGAATTGGTTAGTCACAATGTCTTGCTAGAGGCCGCTTGCGACTTGTGGGTCGACAAAGTGTTGGCCCACGCCAATCTCATATGGGCTCATAGGTCGCACACAAGAATAACTCAACACGAGCAAATATGTCCGCATTCATTGAATCTTAGATACGTCTAAGATTTAATGAATACTTTAATTTAATCTAGGATATATATATATATATATATATGTATGTATCTATATATATATATTAAATTCGAAATTAATATATGTTAATATTATTAATAGAGATTATAATATTAATATATATAATATTTGTTTTGTATTTAATTTATTTGATGAATTAAATATCTAAAACAAATTGAGATATTGTATCTCATTTAATTTTCGAATAAAGATATCGTATATCATTTTAATATTAAATTGAGATATGGTATCTCAAATTTAAATTAAATAGATAGATATTATTTCTCGGATTTAATTTATAGAGATAAATTAAATCGAAGGCTTTAATTTGGATTAAATAAATGGATTTGATTAGATCTATTAGATGGATTTAATTAATACATTTATTTTAATTCAGATTCCAAATTCGAATTTCAAATCAGCTTTAATGCGGATTAAATACGTTACATCAGATTTGATTGATGTAATTAATGTATTTTAATCCATATTTGAAATTTGAATTTCAAAATTAATGAGGATTAATTTTATATAATGCGTCGAACGGGTTTAGAAAACTCACGGGACATTTTGTCGAGCGCATTCGAAAAGCCGAGAAAAACCCTAGAGTGGAAAATCAAGAGACACGCATAAGAGGCGCTAGCACGCCATAGCCATAGTTCGGAGTTGTTCGTGTGGATACCGGTGGAGGAAGACGATCCTACGAGTCGTCTTGCGATCGATGAGGTAGCCACAATTGTTCAACGAAGAACAAGCCGCAAACGAATTCTCCTAAGGTAATTTCGGATTCCCTAGCCTTGTTTAAACGCACATGAGTGATCCTCGGGACGGGATTCGTAAGTTTTTTTAATCTGCTGCGTTGTACGGATCCCAACAGTGGTATCAAAGCCAACTCAACATGCGTTTAAATTAGGCTTCTTCGTGTTTGATTATATATATGATATATGAATGAAAAACGAATCCCGAATCTTTGTCGCAAGAAATCGAATCTTGAATGCTTTAATTTGATAATTCGCGTTAGGGTTTGAATCAGATCAACAATCGTCGGAATCGTGATAACGTTCGCAGTATAGATCGGTCAAACGTTCGAAATTCTAATCATGCTACTCACTGTTACGTAGGGGTGGTGATTGCTCAAGCGCGAGTAATTAAATCATCATATATTATATAATTATATAATATAATTTAAATTGGAGAATTTATTATATTATATTTATTATATAATATAATTTAAATTAGAGAATTTAAAACATGATACTATATTATATAATTATATAATATAAAATAAATTGGAGAATTTATTATATTATATTTATTATATAATATAATTTAAATTAGAGAATTTAAAACATGATACTATATTATATAATTATATAAAATAAAATTAATTGGAGAATTTATTATATTATATTTATTATATAATATAATATAAATTAGAGAATTTAAAACATGATACTATATTATATAATTATATAATATAAAATAAATTGGAGAATTTATTATATTATATTTATTATATAATATAATATAAAATTAGAGAATTTTAATCATGTTTTATTTGCCTTTCAAAGTGTTGTTTGGGTATGGTGAATAACATGGCTCTAGGGTTGTAAATTTTGTATATGGCTGCGTGCCATGCCTCTCTAAATAATCTTGATGTACATTCTTTTCTCATCTCACTCCCTCGTATGTGAAACGAGGTTTCCTAACTATGTACTTTCTTTTATTATTTAGAGAAGTCCTCTCATTGGCTTGAGAGCACTCCAGGTTAGATGAGCCATGTTGTGTCACGAGTTTTTCTTAATTATGTTTGATGTGATCATATCATAATTAAATTAGACATTATATGATATACAATGAGGATTGCATTTATATAGGTAAAATTAATAAGATTAATTAGTTAATATCAATAAATACCCTCTAAATACAATCTTAAGTCACAATGCCGTCAATAAATGAATACTTGTCAAAACCTAGATCACCCATTTGTATGTTCCACCAAAGTGGATGCATTTGAGTTATCTTGGTGAGGCAAGAGAGAGTAATCGTGATACTCTACATTCATTGTTGTCTTGACTTAATTGAGATTATCAAAACGGTTTTGAATCTCAAGGCATTGGATGAGATTAAACATGCTAGGTCATATGATGATCAAATCCCATAAAGATCTAAGAGTTACATGTGATGTAATTGGCAAAGTAGTTGCCTACCTAAATAACTTGGTTTTAAGCGTCCTGCCAAAGCGGACTTAAGATCAAGCCAAATATGGATCTTAGCTCACTAATTAAAATGAGGGTTGTTAATTCATGGGAGAATATTAACGACTTTGCATATTTTTAATTGTAGAATCATGTCGAACACTAACACCGCTACAACACCACTGCGATCGGTCCTTGAGAAGGACGAACTCGATGAGACAAAGTTTCTTGACATGTTTGGGGATTTAAGCGTTGATCCTAAACACGGAAGAAAGGAGTATCTCATCGATCAACCCATTCCTAATGAGCTCTGCGGCTAATGATCCAAGAGATCAAACCGATGCTTACATGAAGCATCAAAATGACTCTATGGATACGGGATGCTCGATGCTCGCCACCATGATTCCAGATCTCGATAAAGATCTCGGAACATATGGAGGACTCGAGATGAATGATCATCCTTTGGAAATGTTCCAAAGAACAGCGGAAGAGAGGTATAAGGCCATAAAGGCCTTACTCTCTTGCAAGATGGCTGAAGGTGAATCAGTTAGTCCCCATTTGTTGAAAATGAAAGGCTACATTGATCACCTTGAGAGGCTTAGATTCCCCATCTCCAAGGAGTTAGCTACGGATGTGATCTTGAGCTCACTCCCGTGAGAAGTTATGAACACGTTGTCATGAATTACGTCATGAACAACATGAGGGAATCAATTTCGAACCGCATGAGATGCTCAAACCGCCGAGCAAAGTCTTGAGAAGAGGCCCGGTTCGTTTTGTTTGTTCGAGAGGAAGGGTTATGAAACGGAAAGCCAAGAAGGCAAAACCTCCAAAGGATGGGGTCTGCTTCTTCTGCAATGAAATCGGTCATTGGAAGAGGAGCTGCAAGCTCTATCAAGAAGATCTGGAAAAAGACAAGAAGGATAGCGGGGCTATCGCTTCAGGTATCTATGTCATAGATATTCATTTTTCTACTTCCTCTACATGGGTATTTGATACTGCATGTGGATCTCACATTTGTACAATCAAGGAAAGTAGGAGATTGAAGAAGGGCGAAGTTGACCTACGAGTTGGAAACCGAGCAAGAGTTGCTACTTTAGCCGTAGGCACTTATGAACTAGTTCTGCCCAGTGGGCTTTTGTTTATTTTTGAACAATTGCTTTTATGTTCCCGCTTTGAGCAAGAATGTATTCTACGTTCTTATTTAGGAATTGTAAATGTTCAAATTTTCCATAATGACAATTTTATGCTCATGGTGATTTGCATTCGGTCATTGTGTGCTTAATTAAGAACATCCTAATAATGAACGAATCTATGACATAACTACTAAAAGGTTCAAGTCAAATGATTTGAATCCAACCTACCTATGGCATTGTCGTCTAGGCCATATAAAAGAGAAACGCATTTCGAAACTCCATCGCAGATGGATTTCTAAATTCATTTGATTTTGAATCATTTGATACATGTGAGTCTTGTTTATGGGAAAGATGACAAGGCGCCTCTTACTGGACACAGTGAGAGGGTCACCGATTTATTGGGCCTCATACATACGGATGTGTGTGGACCAATGAATACATTTTCCAGAGGAAGTCATTTGCACTTTATTACTTTTATAGACGATTTTAGTAGATATGGGTATATCTACCTAATCAAATATAAAATTGAATCTTTTGAAATGTTCAAAATATTCCAAATGAAATGCAAAACCAACTTGGCAAAATAATTAAAGCACTTCGATCCGGTCGAGGTGGCGAATATTTGAGCCAAGAGTTATTTGATCATCTTAGGAGTTGTGGGATCTTCTCACAACTTACTCCTCCATAACACCTCAATGGAAAGGTGTTTCAACGAGGAATCGAACTTTATTTGATATGGTTTGACCTATGATGAGTCAAACAGATCTTCCACCTTCCTTTTGGGGTCATGCCCTAGAAATAGCTGCGTTCACACTAAATCGTGTTCCGTCAAAGGCAGTTGAAAAGACACCATATGAGATATGGACTGGGAAGAAACCCAGTTTGTCATTTCTTAAGATTTGCAGATATGAGGTTTGTGTTAAACGACAAGCCTATGATGAATAATCATCCAGATCCTCAAAATGCCCTTTTGTGCGGTATCCTAAGGAAACTATAGGATACTATGTCTACAATCTCACCGATAACAAAGTGTTTGTTATTCGGAATGGTATCTTTTAGGAAAAAGAGTTTATCTCTAAAAGAATCAGTGGGAGTAAGGTGAACCTCGAAGAAGTTCGAGAGTCACAGGACAATGTAGAACCACAGATGGAAACCAGAGAAGACTCACAACAAGAAGTTGTTGAGCCGCTCAAGTAACACAAGGCCCACGAAGGTCGATAAATCACGGCTACGGCCTCGAGATATGGATTCGATTCTTGGAAGTCGTGATGTTTTGCTCATTGAGCGAATGAGCCAACGACCTATCGAGACGCCGTAGTGGGACCAAACTCTGAAAAATGGCTAGATGCAATGAAGTCTGAAATGCAATCCATGTACGACAATAAGGTATGGACCTTGGTCGATCCACCTGAGGGTGTAAAAACCGTTGGGTACAAGTGGGTTTTCAAAGAGAAAACTGACATGGATGGCAAAGTAAATGTCTTCAGGCACAACTGGTTGCAAAAGGATTCACTCATGGTGTGGACTATGATGAAACCTTTTTCTTAGTTGCAATGGCTAGATCAATCAGAATTCTTCTTGCCATTGCATCATAATATGACTATGAGATATGGCAGATGGACGTCAAAAACAGTCTTCCTTAACGGAAAGCGCTTGAGGATGTGTACATGACACAACCTAAGGATTTTGTGCGCCCGTAGGACTCTGGTAAAGTATGTAAGCTTCAAAGATCCTTTTATAGATTGAAGCACGCATATCGGAGTAGGAATCGTTGTTTTGATGAAGTAGTCAAAGAGTTTGAATTCATTCAAAACATCGATGCATCTTGTGTTTACAAGAAGGTTAGTGGGAGCACGTTGTACTTCTAGTGCTTTACGTTGATAACATCCTATTCATTGGGAATCACATTCCTACCATGCGAGTGTCAAGTCTTGGTTAGGAAAGTCTTTCTCAATGAAAGATTTAGGCAAAGCCACTTATATCCTAGGGATAAGGATCTATAGAGATAGATCCAAGAGGTGATAGGCCTAAGTCGAGCACATATATAGACAAGATCTCGCATAGGTTCAAGTATGCGGGGAATCTAAAAGGGGTAACATACCCATGTCTCATGGCATCCATCTCGCAAAGATCTGTGTCCTAGTACACAAGATCAAGGAGACCGCTTGAGTAAGATTTCATATGCCCCCGCCATTGGATCTATCATGCATGCCATGTTATGTACTCGAATGGATGTGTCATTTTCCTTGAATATGACCATCAGATATCAACAAGATCCCGGTAAGGGTCACTGGACTGCTATCAAGAATATCCTTAAGTACTTGAGAAGGACTAAGGACTCATTCTTTGTATATGGTGGCTTGGAAGGTGAGCTTTGTGTAACTGGTTACACGAGATGCGAAGTTTCCAAACCGACCAAGATGATCTAAGATCGCAATCGGGATATGTGTTTTGGTTGAATGGTGGTACGGTAAGCTAGAAGAGCTCTAAGCGAGCAATCGTATTTGATCTTACAATATAGAAGGCGAGTATGAGAAAGATAGGATGCAAAGAAAGGAGGTCTTTTGGATTAGAAAATTCATTAATGAACTTGAGGTGGTTCCTACCATCTCATATCCAATACAATTGTTCTGTTAAAATAGCGGCTTATTGCATTGACCAAGAAGCCTAGGTCACATCAAAGGACCAGGCATGTACTCAGGCGATTTCATCTTATCAAAGAAATCAATGCAAAGTACGAGGAGAAGACAATTTAGTTGATCCTCTTACTAAGCCGCTTGCACAAGCAAAACATGAGCGTCATGTTAGGGCAATGGGAATTAAAGTAATTAATGATTGCGCCTAGTGCAAGTGGGAGTCTGTTGGAAATTATGCCCTAGGGCAAGTCATTGTTCTCCATTAAGTTATCACTTCATTCGCATGTTTACGGTGATAATCGATCCCCGGATATATCTTATAGATGATATCCTAAATGTCCCTGATCAGTCATCTACACGGGAGCAAAGATGAGGTAAGATCAGTATGACTTTGATGACGTATGGAGATACGAATCAAAGTCATGGGCACTTGTAAGAGTACAAGGTGCTAGACCGACCCACTATGAGAAACCTGCATGGATTTAGTCATAAGCTTATCTCATGTATAACCGCGTCACAACGCCCTATGACCTGAGACCATCATGGATTCCTACATGATGAGTCACTGACCTTTGACCTAGTCAAAAGTCACCTTTGACCGGGTGATGATAAAGGTTGGGATCGGGATCAGTGGTTTTCATGCAGAGGAATGTGAATGGTCAAGATGAAATTTGTTCCTCACATTTGTAGAGAGATAATACTGGGCCCCTCGATGAGTGAGTCTAATAAATGTACGGCCGTACTGTGATGGAAAGGAGTTTCCATTTCACTTATTAGACTACTCGAGAATCGAGAAAGTAGTGGTCAAGAAAAGGAAGTTGACATTATCCATGCCTCATCCTTGACCAAATTATCGCGTGACAAAAGGGACGTGACATGGTTGTACGATAGGTTGTATCGTGACATCGATCCCCATGTGAATTGGGTAGTCACAATGTCTTGCTAGAGGCCGCTTGCAACTTGTGGGCTGACAAAGTGTTGGCCCACTGCCAATCTCATATGGGCCTGCAGGGTTGCACACAAGAATAACTCAACACGAGCAAATGTGTCCAGATTCATTGAATCTTGTAAATGGAGCTATATACCCAAGAGGGGGGGTGAATTGGGTATTTTAAAAACTTTTCTGAAAGTGCTGTTTTGACCAAGTAAAAACAGATTATAACAGAGGAGGAAGGGAAGGAAAGCTTGCACAAGAGAAATTATCCTGGTTCGGTCTTATCCTTGACCTACATCCAGTCCCAAGCCACACTTGGGATTTTCAATCCACTATACTCACAAACCGATTACAAACTCGTACTCAAGAGTAGTTCTCTCTAGAACTCACTCCCCTTACAAGTTGCAATCAATACACCCAACCACCAAGTCCCCGACTTGTGGTTATCTCAATCAATAAATGATTTACTGAGATAGGACTCTCTCACGGAGCGGATAAAATGAACATCAAGTACAAGTATCGATTGATACAATATATGTGAAAGCTGAACACAATAAATGGCAATCAATAAATTTTCGCTCTTTAGTAGGTGTATCAGCTTGGGAAGAAGTTAATGCACTCTATTTATAGGTAGAGAACATTAAATGACCGTTGAATGATGAATCCAACCGTTGTAGGTGATTAGCATTAAGTCTAGTCATCTTCTCTCTCTAAACTCCAACTAATCCAGGTGTTAATATGATCTGATATGGAACTCTGAGGATTTGCCTGTTGGAGAAGAGTTTACTTGATGAAGAAAGCATTCTTGACCATTAAGAATGTGTGCTCAAGTGGATTATCCAAAAGAAGGTTGATTTGCAGAAGTGCATTAAATGCACTGTACACTTTTTGCTTTATGGCTTTGACCTTCAATAATCTTTATCTGTGCTAACTGAAATTCACTCAACAAACTTGTTAAACATAGTTGGGTTCATAAGTGAATGATTCATGAAAGCAATCAGAACAAACAAGAGTGATTTGCAAATTCGTATAATTCAAAAATTGGTTTCAGCGTTGGTTACTCGAGTAAGTTCATCGTTACTCGAGTAAGTCATTGTGTGAGATAGTCTTTACCGCAAAGATCCAAAGGATACTCGAGTAAGCAACTTCCAGAAGCAAACCTTCGAGACTTGAACTTTTGAAACCAAAGGCTTTACTCGAGTAATCTAGTGGTGTACTCGAGTAAGCAACTATTTGCTTGAAAATTTTAAGTTTAAAATGCCTCTATACCGGCAAAGAGTATACATTTGTATACCGGAGTAAGCAAGTTCAAGCCGTAATGATGACTTCTCCGTATGGCCTCATACTCGAGTATGCATATCCTTACTGGAGTATGCAACTCTTTTTTGAAAAAGTGTGAAGTCATTCCATGTCTATACTGGAGTAAACAAATTCTTACTGGAGTAAACAAGAACATGAGTCAAGTTGAAAATCAGTTAAAGAGCTCATTACTCGAGTATGAAAACCCTTACTCGAGTATGCAAGAGTTAGGAAAACTTGGGAGCTCTCTGTAAGACCCTTTACTCGAGTATACAAGTGTTTACTCGAGTATACACTCAAGTTCAAAAGTTCATTTGCTCTCTGTAAGTCCAATACTCGAGTATAGAGATCTATACTGCAGTATTGACTTAACTTGAAAAGTTTGGTTGCTCTCTGGATGGCCTATACTCGAGTATGCAAACCTATACTCGAGTAAGCCCCTTCTGTCAAAAACTCGATTGCTCTCTGAGACGTCTATACTCGAGTATGGCTATCCATACTTTGCAAGTATTGACGTGTAAAATCCAATTGGGCAATCCTTTAACGAGTCCTATACTCGAGTAAGCATTCCTTTACTCGAGTAAACAACTGATAAATGGTTTTAGACAGATTTTGCAAAAACTTCAACACATGTTTACAATTGTTGTTAATCATCAAAACACATTGAGAACTAACAAATCTTAGATACGTCTAAGATTTAATGAATACTTGAATTTAATCTAGGATATATATATATATATATGTATATATGTATATATATATATATTAAATTCGAAATTAATATATGTTAATATTATTAATAGAGATTATAATATTAATATATATAATATTTATTTTGTATTTAATTTATTTGATGAATTAAATATCTAAAACAAATTGAGATATTGTATCTCATTTAATTTTCGAATAAAGATATCGTATATCGTTTAATATTAAATTGAGATATGGTATCTCAAATTTAAATTAAATAGATAGATATTATTTCTCGGATTTAATTTATAGAGATAAATTAAATCGAGAAGGCTTTTAATTTGGATTAAATAAATGGATTTGATTAGATCTATTAGATGGATTTAATTAATACATTTATTTTAATTTAGATTCCAAATTCGAATTTCAAATCAGCTTTAATGCGGATTAAATACGTTACATCAGATTTGATTGATCTAATTAATGTATTTTAATCCATATTTGAAATTTGAATTTCAAAATTAATGAGGATTAATTTTATATAATGCGCGAACGGGTTTAGAAAACTCACGGGATATTTTGTCGAGCGCATTTAAAGCCGCGAGAAAAACCCTAGAGTGGAAAATCACCGACATGCCACAAGAGGCGCTAGCACGCGTCGTAGCCGTGTTCGGGAGTTGCTCGTGTGGATACCGGTGGAGGAAGACGATCCTACGAGTCATCTTCTGCTGATCGAGGAGGTAGCCCACCTGTTCAATGAAGAACAAGCTGCAAACGAATTCTCCTAAGGTAATTTCGGATTCCCTAGCCTTGTTTAAACGCACATGAGTGATCCTCGGGACGGGATTCGTAAGTTTTTTTAATCCGCTGCGTTGTACGGATCCCAACAGAGGCGACACATGTCATGATTTTATTAGACCAACACAAAAGTATGTCATCATTAGTCATCATGTCCTTACTTTATTAAAGTTACTTTAATAAAGCTACTTTATCGATGTTTGCCCGGTATTGTGCTCGGGTTTTACTCGAAATTGAGACACGCATCCCAAACCCGACAGATGATGACATATTTCAATGTTTTCTAAAAAACACAGGGCATACCCGACTGCCCTGAAAATACTATTTACTTACTTATACTGATATATTTTCACTCATGGGTGGCATCTTTTCCAACCGGATTTACACCGTATACGTCTTCTGTGTCCATTTTTCATTAGCACTTTAATTCCACGGCTTATATATACTAGGTCAACTGACCCGTATTACCAGTTACCTAGTCCTTGAGAGGCTTCCTATCTCTCGACATTATTGAGACTCTTCTCGAACGGGCTTAGTCGTCCACCTACTTTAGGCTTATTCTCAATTCTCAGGGTCTAAAATTCGGGATGTTACATGTACCCCTATATTTTCACTTGATCTAAAACTTGACTTGAATCTTATTTGAGGCCAAATTTTATACATGTGTATCAATAAAAATGATAAAGGCATTCATTTTATTTTAGCTAGATAAGCCAAAAAGCCTACCATTTTCATGCATGTATCCTTTGTTTAGCCCTTTGAGCATTTTTTTTCAAGTTTGTCTACACCCACAGTCATTAGAAGGAAAAAATATCTACCCTTTTGAATGTCTTGGGAGTTAAAGAGCATTGCATAATATCTGCTTTGGATGGAAGAACATGTATAAAATTAGGAGTTGGATCATTTTGAAAGATATGGTAGGCTGTCTTGAAAAAAAAAGAAAAAAATGGAAAAATAAGGGAAAAAAAGAATAATGAGTCAGTTCAAGTTTGGTTTGGTTTCTTGTATCGCATTCTATTAATCTTTAAAGATACTCAACTTTGTTTTTCCAAACACCATACCCTTTCTTTGTTAACATTAGCCCCATTACAACCTAATAAAAGTCCTTCGGATTTATGCATGCACTTGCTTTATTAGTGGTAGAGAATTTAGCTTCTTATCAAGCCTATGGAAAGAGTATTGGATAAGGATGGAATTGAGTGTGAACACAAACCTATACACTTTTGAGTGAACAATGACATCCTTGGTGATGTATTTCTAGCTTAGGTTCCCCTTTGTCAAGTAGATTGCCATGATGTTTGCTTTCTTAGTTCATGAGAAGATCACTTGGATAAGAGAGGTGTTGAAATGCTTTTGTTTACTTTCTACTTGCGATTGGAACATTCACTTTTGAAGCTTTAGTTTAGTTTACTTTTGTTTTTATTATTGTTCTCCCTTGGTCTTGATTTGTTTTGCCTAGGAGTACAAATGATAAGTGTGGGGGAGTTGATAAATCCCAATTTTCATATATTCTACCCCGCCTTATTGATTTATTTTGGGGACTATTTTGAGCTAATTTGGAATTATTAGATAATATTTTGATTGTTAGCCAATTTTAGGAAATAATATAAATCAAAATTAATTATGAGATTATTGGGCTTAAATTATTAATATTCTGATTGATATCTTGAATAATATTTCTAAATATATGATAGATCACGATTTTATTTAATTCTTGCGGGAAAAGGAAAAGCATGTTAGAAGATCCTACGATGCGGAATTGACTTTGGAAGCTAAAAGACGATCTAATGGTGAAATTTTAACAGGCTTCCTAAATTTTAACGGGCTCAAGTTGATACCCAAAACTCTCTCTTCCATTTCTTTAATTTACCTAGCCGGCCACCACAAGACGCTCATGCTATCTTTGAGAGGCAACATACATACCCTTTCGCGAACACCATCTCCTTTTTCCATTCACACTTGTAGACCCCAAAATTCATATAACCAATTCCCTTCAATTTCCTTGACATACACATATTGTTGAGTTCGTTGGCACAATCACCATGCTAGCGACCTGTTTGGCTCTTGGAGAAAGGAGGATAGCCATGGATTGTTACACCCCTACCGGCCTCGCCCTTTCAGGTGGCGGGTTAGAGGGATTCCCTTACTTAGTTACCTTTCCTTCATTATTAGGTCCATTTAACATAAATCAAAGTGAGCGCAACAGAGCATCTAACCGGTTTGGATGATCTATTGTACTAGTGAAAGTAAAATAAATAGAAAGTAAACGTCCCGGGAGGGTCAAGGGTACAGTCATCCAGAAATAAATACTAAAATATATACAAGCATCCCAAGATATAAATACAAAATATAATAGGGCATCCCCTATTCTTCAACTGCACCGATATGCCTTACCTTTCCAAAAAGGTACTTCAAACTTCAGGCACGACCTCCTGTGTCACCAAATGCTTCTGGAGTCCGACAGTGGCTCCCAGAGTAACCATCAATACTAATGCACTAAATGTGTGATGTGTATGCATGCAACCATGTCATATATGTGAACACAAACAGTATGCCAAATACACCATATATGCAAACAGAAACATATACAATAACACGTCTTCGTACCTTCAAGCCTCCTTACCAAGGCAGGCCCCAAATTTACCGGAATCATAACTCTGTCTCTGTTGAGCCGCCGTACAAGGCAAGCCCCTGGACCAGCCAACCCATCTCCGTTGAGCCGCCACACACATGGCGGACCCTGGACCAGGAATCCTCAGAGCTAGGAACACAGTCACAATCATGCTCTGTATGCATATTTGGCAACACATATACAAAAACACATATGGCAAGCAACACATACAACAAAACACATAAAAGTGCCGGAGTAAAGTGGTTACTACCTAGTGATAAATATACCTCTTATAATTTTAAGTGGCCCACTAGCTCTTCAAAATATTGTTTGACCCTAAACAACACCAAAAGACTTTATTTTAGCATTTTCCAAAAATACCCTTACATTTTTTGGTCAAAACCGAACCCTCCTTATTTTTTTCCAAGAAAATCCAGTGAACTTGGCCCAAATTCAAACATTTTTAATACATTCTAGCAATATCATATTTGCATGAAACGAGCACCATTTGAACCATTGAAATGTATATTTTTCAGGAAAAATAATTTCATAAATCAAAAGTACACATATTTTTGCGTGTACCATATTTTCCACTCTCTAGTCCAAATTCGACCTGATGCTTCGAGACAACTTTAACATTTTTTATCTCCTAGTAGAAAAATCCAAATAATACTAAATTATACATCACGATGCACCTTAGGATGTGTAATTTACCCCTGAAAAACTTCAGCTTAAACCAAGTTTATTTACCCTTTCAAAAACTTAGTTGAAGCTTTCTCGCCCAGATTTTCTAGAACTAGCAGCAAGCTTTGTTCTTAGGTTTTCCGGTGTTTTTGAGTTCGAAAAATTAAACCAAAGGTTAACCCCATAGGAAATCATGTTTTGAACACTTTGAGACCATCAAAAACCAGAAAATCAGATTGCAACACCATACCCGAACCCCTTTTTCAAGTTGCAAAAGTTTGGGTTTTTGGTGTTTACCGAATCGGAAGTTTGATTGATGATCCTTGGAGCTTGGACCTTGCTTTGGCTATGGAAACTTGGCTGAAATATTTTCTCTTTCCTCTGCAATTTTGTGCTCCTTCATGGTTTAGGGAAGAGAGAGCATGTGTATTTAATAATGGTAAAAGTAACCGACCAAGCCGGAATAACGGGAGTAAAACCTTGTTCAGTAATTAGTAAAATTCATCTGACTTTTTGACATTATCCACAAGAAAATCCAGAGGATTCTAGATTCTGGACAGGTGGCGCATCCTCATGGAAAATATCTAGATTCTTACTTTTCATTTGGGGAAATTACCTACTTTGGCCGGGAATTTATGAAAATTACCAATTTTGGCCCGAAACTTCTTTATTATTCTTTTCTTTTTTTCCCCAAGTTTTCTAGACATTCTTAGGGCCATGTGGCACCATTTTGGGCTCACAAATAAGATCCCATGATTTTATTTTATTTTCCCAATTTATCTGATTTATTCCATTTTTATCCAGAAAAGTGGGTCCCACACTTTGACTTTTGGACTGATTTTGCTCTTTCATTTTCTTCAAGTAGATTTAACAATTATGGGGGCTGGGTCGTGGCACTTTGGGCCCACCAAAACTGCCCTCACCCATTTTGTTAGGCTTTTCCACTTTATACGGTCCAGTTTCCTTTTATCAACCCCGTTGGTCAACCAGGTGCTTTCTTTTGAACTTTTCTTCAACTTTTCAAATGTTTTCACCCGATGACTCCTCCATATGTAATGCCATCTTGAATTCCAAATATGGCCCCATCGGTCCGCTTTCTGCGGTTAACATCCTGTGGGACCCGTATTTTGTGTTTAGGCCTGATTATGGATAAAATCATCTGATTTTTCCTTCTCTCTCCTGGGTGGATGAAATTCAATGCTTAAGAGGTAAGGAATTGACTTGTCTACCCCCTGTAATCATTACTTACTTCTTGCTTTTGAATCCCACGGTGACACATGTCCTCAAGTAGTGATTTGTAACACCTCAAATTTCTAATAATTATAATAACATAAAATTTCAATAATTTTTATGAATAAATAATGAAATTCAAAATAACCAAATTTGGGGGAAGTCTTACCGCCGCACTTATTTCGGGACAAGTGCAAGGCTAACTTATTACATTAACATAAATCCAAACTCGAATAACAATGTTTTATTCAAAGCGGGTTAAATACGAAATTTGCCATGGAAGTTTTGCTAATGGAGCGTCCAACACCCGGAAGTTTTAGGGTACCAAATTTGCCCGGAAGTATGAAAAGGTACCAAATTTGCCCCGAAAGTATTTAAAAGGTAGCAAATTTGCCCATCCGTTAATTTTGACCGTTAAGTTTAAGCGAGTGTACACGTGGCATGCCACCTCATGACAAGTGGCATGCCACCTCATCAACCCAATAAGAGTTACGTATCATTTTTGCCCGGAAGTTTTCACCGAGAGCAAGTTTGCCTCGGAAGTTTTCACTAAGGAGCAGTTTTACCCGGAAGTTTACAAAACGTATCAATTTTGCCCTTCTTTCCCACATATTAAATTTGACTATTAAATCGGTCAAAAGCCACACATGTCATGCCTTGCAAAGATCAAACTTGGAGTCAGAGAACGAGATCCTTGAGATGTTGAGCTCAAGGCAGCCACAATTTATGAAGCCGAACTGGTCACAGGAAGCATCACTTATGATCTAAGCAAATGATCAATCTATACAAACTGCAGGGCCGGCCCGATTAAGCCCGAGGCCCTCCAAAGCCGGCCCTCAAGGCCAATTTCAAATTTCCGGCTTATTTTTCAAGCCCGAGCCCTGCAAGGCCAGGCTTAAACGGGCCGACCCGATTTCCCGGCTCTAGTCCCTGTGACCAGTTCGGCTTCACAAATTGAGTCGCGCCTTGAGCTCAACATGTCAAAGATTTCCTTCTCTAACTCCAAGTTCGACCTTTTTAAGGCATGACATGTGTGGTCTTTGACTGATCTAATAGTCAAATTTAATATTGGGAGAAAGAAGGGCAAAATTGCTACTTTTGTAAAACGGGGCAAAATTGCTCCTCAATGAAAACTTCCGGGGCAAAATTGCTCCTCAATGAAAACTTCGTGCAAAAATGATACTTTTGATTGATGAGGTGGCATGCCACGTGTGATGAGGTGGCACGTAACGGTCAAAATTAACGGAGGGGCAAATTTGCTACCTTTTTCATACTTCCGGGGCAAATTTGGTACCCTAAAAACTTCCGGATGCTGGACGCTCCATTAGCAAAACTTCCATGGCAAAAATGCACCTTAACCCAAAAATAAAAAGTAAGTAGAATTAGCTGACGGTTCTTCCTCACTTCTCACTGCTAGCCCCAACCTTGGAACCTGTTTCACTGACATTATGCTCCCCTGTTAGTTCTCTATGGGTTTTGATGATAACTGATAATTGTAAACGCAATGTGAAGTTTGTCTTTGGTAAGTTGAAAAACTTACTGTCAACGGCAAACTCGAGTTTTGGTTTCAAAAATCGAGTTTTGACCTTACAGAGAGTAGCTCAATTTTAATGAACTAAGCAAAACCGCCAGTTTTCAGAGAAAACTCCAGTTTTCACCATACAGAGACTACTCAATATTTTCTGGAAAAGACAAAACTCCAATTTTCATTTGGAAACTCGAGTTTTGATCATACATAGAGTATCCAACATTTTGAACTTATGAAAACTACAATTTTGATATGGAAACTCCAGTTTTTAGTTTGCCATGAGTCTTCTAAGTTTTCCTAAGTTTTGCGAAAACTCAAGTTTTGGTTTGGAAACTCGAGTTTTTGACTTGAAAGAGCTTTGAAGTTTTACTCGATTTTGAAACCGCGGTTTCTAAATGAAAAACGCAGTTTTTGACTTGGTATAAATTTCTCTAAGTTTTCATACTTAAATGAAAACTTGAGTTTTGTTTTGGAAACTTGAGTTTTGAGCAAGCCGAGAGCTTTTCTCTTTAACAATGTTTTGAAAACTCCAGTTTTTCACTAAAAACTCAATTTTGGTCATACAGATTTCTCAAAGTTTTCATACTTAAATGAAAACTCGAGTTTAGTTTTGGAAACTTGAGTTTTGGCCAAGCCAAGAGCTTTGCTCTCTTTCAATGTTTTAAAACCTCCAGTTTTGGATGAAAACTCAAGTTTTGATGTTTTGGACTAAAATTGATTTAACATGTCAAGAGTCTAAAACTTGAGTTTGGAAATGGAAACTCGAGTTGTGAGTTCCGTTCAAAAATGTGTTCGAAAGCTCAAATCGTGTCTTTCCTATCTGGATGGAGGAAACTTGAGTTTTGATATGGAAATTCGAGTTTTGCTATAAGTGCACAAAGTGGAAAACTTGAGTTCGAAGAACAAACTCGAGTTTGTGTCACGAGTTTGAAATTCAAATTTGACGAATTTGTGAAACCTTCTTGTTTGATCTCAATACTTCCTATTATCATTCATTAATATTCCTAGCTATGTTTAACCACTTTGTTGGTGAGTTTCGGATGATTTAGAGGATATTAATTGAAGGTTTAAAGCAAAAGCAAAAAGTGACGTCAGCACATTAAATGCAAAGTCTAGAAATCTTGCATGCTTTTGGACAATCATTATGCACACGTTACCAAAGGATTAATGTTTGCTTTCTACATCCAGTAGCTATCATTCCAACGGATTAATATTCAAGAAGTCAACCATAAACTTCTGTGCAACTAGATTAAGCAAAATGAAGTGAGAGAAGATGACCTAACTCATCCTAATCCTTCCTGAATGTCTCCAACGATTACATTAAGGATTTCAAGGGTCATTTAATGCTCGCTTGATATAAATAGAGCTGCATTCAAGTCTTCTCAACAACCAATCTGAAGAAAACGAATTTCATTCAAGTTTCTTACTACTTTCTGAGTTTTCTTGAGCAAAGTATCTGTTGATACATTCTGTACTTCAGTGTTCATATTTACTGACTCTTAGAGAGAGTTTCTTTACTGTAAATCATTTATTGTAAGTATCTCAAGTCTGGGGACTTGGAGATTGGGTTATTTATTGTAACTTGTAAGGGGAGTAAGTTCTAGTAAGAGAATTACTCTTGAGTTACAGAGTGTGTAATCAATTGAGATAGTGCAATCCCAAAGTGTCTGGGGACTGGACGTAGATCAAGAGATTGGATAGAACCAGTATAAATTTCGTGTGTCTTGCTCTTCTTCTCTAAACTTTGTTTTTAGTGTTAAAAAATAGAGCAAATCAAAAAGTTTTTAAAATCCCCAATTTACTCCCTCTTGGTGATTAGCTCCACCTTCATTTGGTATCAGAGCAAGGTCTTCTCTAAAGAGCTTAACATCTCAGGAAGGATCATTATGGAAGGTATTCTACCTGATACAGCTTCGATCAACCGACCACCGGGATTCAATGGAGAGCATTACTCCTTCAAGAAAGCCAAATTCAAAGTCTTTGTGATGGCTACTGAATATGGTCTATGGAGAGTGTTCGAAAGAGGAAACTATGAGCCTTCCTCTGTTGAAGATGGTGTCAGAATTCCCAAGCTAGAAGAAGACTATGATGAGAATGACAGAAGAAATGTCACACTCAATAGTAAAGCTGTTCTCCTACTGCAAAGTGCTCTAAGTCAACAAGAGTATTTTCGTGTCTACACATTCCCATATGCTAAAGCTATATGGGATGCACTAGAAATAGCTCATGAGGGAACAGCTGGAGCTAAGCAAAATAGAGTCAATACTCTAATGACTGAGTATGATCTTCTGCATATGAAGCCTGGTGAATCCATTGGTGAATTCCAGCTGAGATTCACTCATTTGATCAACCAACTTGCTGCATTGGGCAAAGAGTATGACCAACCTGTCCAAGTGAGGAAAATTCTCAATATTCTCAACAAGGAATGGGAAGCCAAGGTCACTGCTATTGAAGAAGCTCGTGGAGATTCAATGGCATCTGTAGCAGCTCTCTTTGGCAGCCTCTCCGAATATTAGGCAAAGCACAAGTTCAAGAAGGGACTTGATGAAGCACATGGCAAGAACAAGGGAATCGCCCTTAAAGCTATCAAAGAAGCTAAGGAATCAGATGATGATGAAGAAGAAGATAAAGATGAAGACCTAGGCATGACAGTTCAGAGATTCAAGAGAAATTCTACAAGAAGGACCAAGGTTTCAAGAAGTTTCACAAGGCTAGCTCCAGTTTTGAGGCAAAGAAGTCAATCATCTGCTAGAATGTGAAAAGCCTGGCCACATCAAGTCAGAATGCCCCAATCTGAAGAACAAAGACAAAGAAAAGAAGAAGTTCAATGAATTCAAAAAGAAACCCTATGTCTCAGCTATATGAGGAGATAGTTCATCTGATGAAGATGAAGCTGATGAGGAAGAAAAGGCAAATATCTGTTTATTTACTGAAGAAGAGGAGCAACATGACAACAATGATGAGGTATACGATTCAAAACCATCTTATGATGAATTGTTTGCTGAATACATTGTTGTCCAAACTAAATTTGAAAAACTTGCTGAAAAATATGTATCTTTGAAAAAGAAGAATGTGACTCTTGAATTGCAAGTCAAAAAATCTTTCTTGTGAAAATACTGAGTGTGAAGATTGCCTCAATTTAAAGAAAAAGAATGAGCATCTTACAAAGGCACTTGAGAAATTCACTAGAGGTAGTGAAATGCTCAATGAATTTTGAAACAACAAAGATTTATAAATGACAGATCAGGGATTAGTTATAAGCCTGATTTTGATAAAAAGAAAGGAAAAAAGAAATTTGGAGAAAAATCTTACATGAACTATTTTAGAAAACCTATACATTCTTCAAATCCTTTTGCACATTGTAATTATTGTAATCAAAAGGGTCATACTACTTCTTCCTGTTTTCATAAAAAGGAAAGAAAGAATAAGCCCATAGGAAATTATCAATGGGTGCCCAAGGGATCTTACAAGATTCCTAAGACACAAACTAATCCCAAAGGACCCAAGAAAAGATGGGTACCTAAGACCTGATTTGCTGTGTATTGCAATTTTGTCTAAGAGCATCAAAACCCAACAAATGGTACATTGACAGTGGATGCTCTAGGCACATGACGGGGGACCAATCCAAATTTGCCTTAATCAAGCCCAAGGATGGTGGCAAGGTGACCTTTGGTGGAAATCAATCTGGAAAGATTGCTGGAGTTGGTGAAATTGGCAACAATGAAGGACCACAAATCAAAGATGTCTAGCTTGTGGAAGGACTTTGCCACAATCTCCTCAGTGTAAGCCAAAGCACTGATAAACGTAACTTAGTTATCTTTGATTCTGAGGAGTGCTTGATTATGAGTAAGGATATTCTCCATTTGGAAAACTTGAAATCAAAAGCTTTATTTAGAGCCCCTAGAGAAGGCAATTGTTATATACTCAATCTCTTTAGTAATGGTTCTGTTTCTGAAAAATGTTTTGTTAGTAATTTGGATGAGAGTTGGCTATGGCACAAGCAATTAGCTCATGTCAATATGATTCAACTTGACAGATTACTTAGAAAGGATTTGGTGATTGGTATTCCTAAACTGCATTTTAAAAATGACATGCTTTGCGATGCTTGTCAAAAAGGGAAACAAATCAAATCGTCTTTCAAATCTAAAAATGAGATTTCAACTAATAGACCTCTTCAATTGCTTCATATGGATCTAGTTGGACCAGCTAGAGTGAAAAGCCTTGGAGGCAATCTTTATACTTTGGTCATAGTTGATGATTTCTCAAGATTTGCATGGACTATATTTTTATCCTCTAAAGATGAAACATTTGATCAGTTTGTTGTTTTTGCCAAGAAGGTCCAAAACGAGAAAGGTTTTTCTATTTCAGGAATTCAAACTGATCTTGGAAGAGAATTCAAAAATCATGCATTTGCTGAGTTCTGTGATAGCATGGGAATAGACCACAACTTCTCAGCCCCGAGGACTCCTCAACAAAATGGTGTTGTGGAGAGAAAGAATCGAGTCCTCACTGAGATGGTAAGAGCTATGCTGAATGAGAACAATACTTCTCAAGTGTTTTGGGCTGATGCCACGAGTACTGCTTGCTACATCTCAAATCGGGCATACCTCCGAAAGAAGTTGAACAAAACTCCCTATGACCTATACAAGGGAAGAAAGCCAAATCTAGCTCATTTGCATGTGTTTGGATGTAAGTGTTTCATCCACAACAATGGTAAGGATAACTTGGGAAAGTTTGATCCCAAGGCGGACGAAGGTATATTCTTGGGTTATTCAAATATGAGTAAAGCTTATAGAGTTTTTAATACTCGTACTCGCATTGTTGAAGAGTCTATGCATGTTGTATTATGTGAATCCAAATCTGATAAACCCATAGATGATGATGAGGAAAATGTTCTAAAAAATCAACACTTTTCGAAAACTACTCCTGCTTCTATTGAAAATCCTAAAGATGTTTTCGAAGCTGATCCTCAAAACAATATAGAAAATCCTGATCAATCTTAGCCTAAAGCTTGGAAGTTCATTAGGAATCATCCTTTGGACCAAGTGATAAGTGATGTTAATCAAGGAGTGAGGACCAGAAATAGTGCTTTAAATGAAGTAACATTTTCTTCTTTTATATCACACATTGAACCCTCTAAGATTGATGAAGCCCTTTCAGACAATGATTGGGTGATAGCAATGCAAGAGGAGTTACATCAATTTGATAGAAATCAAGTTTAGGATTTGGTACCTAGGCCTAAAGACCATCCGGTCATTGGCACTAAATGGGTATTCAAGAACAAACGAGATGAATCAGCAATCATTGCCCGTAACAAGGCAAGGTTGGTTGCTAAAGGCTATAATCAAGAAGAAGGAATTGATTATGAAGAAAGTTATGCTCCAGTAGCAAGATTGGAAGCCATAAGAGTTCTTATAGCCTTTGTTTGTGTCAAAGGATTCAAACTCTATCAAATGGATGTGAAAAGTGCTTTCTTAAATGGTTTTATTCAAGAGGAAGTTTATTTTAAACAACCTCCTGGTTTTCAAGATGATCATCATCCAGATCATGTTTATCGCCTCAAGAAAGCCCTTTATGGCCTTAAGCAAGCTCCTAGAGCTTGGTATGAGCGTTTAAGCAAATTGCCTCTAGATCAAGGATTTATTAGAGGAAAAGAAAATACAACACTCTTCATAAAGAGTAATAAGCTTCGTGAAATTTTAATTGTTCAAATATATGTTGATGATATTATATTTGGTGCTTCTAATGATGCTTTGTGTGAAGAGTTTGCTAACAATATGTAGGGAGAGTTTGAGATGTCCATGATGGGAGAACTCGACTATTTCCTTGGTCTGCAAATTAAGCAAAAGAAGGATGGAATCTTCATATCTCATACCAAGTATCTCAATGATCTGCTGAAGAAGTTTGGGATGGATCAATGCAATGAAGCTGACACCCCAATGAGTTCCACCGCTTCATTGGATGCTGATGAAAAGGGCAAGGACTTCAATATCACAAGATATAGAGGAATGATTGGATCATTGCTCTACCTTACTGCAAGTCGTCCTGACATCCAATTCAGTGTGGGGATGTGTGAAAGGTTCCAGTCTGCTCCCAAGGAGTCCCATGATGAGCATGTTAAGAGAATCTTCAGATACCTTGCTAACATGAAGACACTTGGATTGTGGTTTCCCAAAGGTCAACCTGAACATTTGGTGGCATATTTAGATTCAGACCATGCTGGGTACAAGATGGATAGAAAGAGCACAAGTGGCCAATGTCAATTCTGGATGGTTCACTTGTGATTCGGTTCAAGAAGAAGCAAACCTGTATGATGTATCTTCTATCGAAGCCTGAATATGTAGCGCCTCAAGTTACTGTGCTCAAGTTTTATGGCTCAAGCAGCAACTATCAGACTTGGGAATCAACCTGAAGGAGATCCCAATATTATGTGACAACACTAGCACAATAAGCTTGGCAAAGAATCTAGTTCAACATACTCGGACCAAGCATATTGATGTGAGGCATCACTTCATAAGGGATCATGTTCAAAAGAAGGATGTCAAAGTCATGTTCATCCCAACTCATCTTCAACTTGCCGACATCTTCACCAAACCATTGGCTAAGGAGAAATTCAATTTCATAAGAAGAGAATTGGGAATAGTAAATCCCAATGAGTTGTAAGTGTTCCTTACTCAATTTTAGTTATGGTTTTGATGATTGTTAGTTACTAACTTAAGCATCAGAGTGTCTAGTTGTGTTTTATGCAGGATGCTTAAAACTCTGATGTTTGCTGTCGAGGAGAGCAAACTCGAGTTTTGGGAACAAAACTCGAGTTTTGTCGGGGTCAAAGAGCAACTTTGATTTATGGAGAAATCGAAAATCGAGTTTCCATCGAGTTGAGAGCAACCAGGTTTTGAAGAATGGTGAAAACTCACGTTTATAAGTGTAAACTCGAGTTTTGGTCGTGGAAGTTCAAAGGTTCACCTTACACCTTTGAAGTCCAGGTTAGTAACCGTTCATCAAAACTCGAGTGTGTTACTGTTCAAGTTCTTCAAAACTCGTCTCAAAACTTAAGTTTTGCCCTAGACATTTCTCTCTTCTCCTTTTGATTTTCTCGACTCCGTCCAAAACCCTCATTCTAAACCCAGAAATGGCCTCCAAATCGACTCCCCACGAGATTCATGACACGGATTCTAACCAAGGAGGGTCCAAGTCACGATCTCCTCCTCCTCCCCAACGACCAAGGAGGATGAAATCAACTCCCAAGCGTTTTCACTATGGAGTTGATTGGTCTATCCAAGGAGTAAGCGACAGTATCCCAGAGTCCCCTTCACCTAACCCTAAATCAAAGGGGGTTTTGTTCAAGGAACCAGCTGTGACTCCCTCGAAGAAGAGAATGGATCCTGAACCAGAAGGGAAGGGAAAGACGAAGACAACTGAGGCTTCTAAGCCTCTGAGGAAGAATAGAGCCACTGCTTATAAGTCTCAAGACACTTCAAAGGGCCAAGCTTCTTCCAAGGCTCCTTCATCAACTCACACTCAACCAAAGGAGGTGCCTCCGATTATGACCAATGCCGTGGAAGACATCTACTGCCATCCTTCGCCTCCTTAAGGGTT
Organism: Acacia acuminata; assembly: GCA_019022655.1. NCBI lineage: Eukaryota > Viridiplantae > Streptophyta > Magnoliopsida > Fabales > Fabaceae > Acacia > Acacia acuminata. Next base: position 1,019,481 of record JAFJYI010000253.1, read on the forward strand.
CACTATAGCCTCTGCCACTCTTACTGCTGATCAAAATGCAAAATTCAAGGAATCATTCGGTAAGAAGGAATTCTATCCAGTAGTTGCAGTTGATTTAGTCCAACTTCAACAAGATTGCAATGTGGACTTATCGCCTTGGCTCAACCTTTATGAAACCTTTGTATCCATCTCTGTTCCATTTACCCCCAATCTAGTTAGATTATTCTATTTTAATATGGAGTATGATAATATTTTGAATTCTAGTGGTGAGTTAGTTGAGGAGCAAGTAACTACCACTATGAAGGGTGTCAAGTTTACCCTGTCTGCTTCAACCCTAAACTCCATTCTGAAAATTGCCAACCCTCCTCTTGTTCCCACAATAAATTTCAGGAATCAAGAGATCTTTGAAGCCCTCAGACTTAATGAACTTTTTCATGAAAACCAACAGCATCTGCTCTCCTTCAACCCCGACTCTATGTCTTCTATAAATAAAGTCCTTTGGTACATCTATTCTAGGAATTTCATTCAGAAAGGGGGAAATTTCACACACTTTGCCCTGAAAGACTATCCTCTTTTTACCGCCTTTGTGAAAAAGATCCCTCTCAGCCTTGGCCATTGGAACTTCTAAGAGATGGTCAAATTCAAATTTGGATCCAGACGACCATCTCACATACCATATCCTTCACTAGTCTCTGTCATCCTATTTTACCACAAGATATGGTATGTTGGTGGTGTTGTACACTAAAGTATCTGTAGGGATCCGTACAACGCAGCGGATTAAAATTTCTACGAATCCGTCCCGAGGATCACTCAGGTGCGTTTAAATCAAGGCTAGGGATCCGGATATTACCTTTGAAAACTCGTTCGCGATTTCTACTTCGTTGAACGGGTGGGCTACCTTTTCGATCGAGAAGACGACTCTTAGAATCCTCTTCCTCTCTTGGGTATCCACACGAACAATCCTCGTTCACGGCTATGGCAGCGCGTGCTAGCGCCTCTTTTGCGTCTCTCTCTCGTTTTTTTACTCTAGGGTTTCTCGCGGCTTTTTAGAATACGCTCGACGAAAGTCCCATCGGTTTCTAAAACCTGTTGTTAAAATGCGTATTTAATACAAAATTAATCGTATTAACTTTTTGAATTCAAACTTTAGATCGGATTAAATATATATTAATTAAATCTATCCGATAGATCTAATATAATAATATTTATTTAATCGAATTAAAAACCGATTCGAAATTTCGAATTAAATCTAGATTAAAAAATAGTTAATTAAATCTATCGATAGATTTAATCCAACCTATTTATTTAATCCAAATTTAAAGCCTTCCCCGATTTAATTTATCTCAATAAATTAAATCCGAGAAATGATATCTATCTATTTATTTAAATCGAGATACTAATATCTCAATTTAAATTAAATAGACAATAATATCTTTATTCGAAAATTAAATGAGATACAATATCTCGTTTGTTTTAGATATTTAATTTATCAAATAAATTAAACATAAAACAAATAATATAATAATAATATTTTAATCTCAATTAAATAATATCATTATATTATTTTCGAATTTAAATATATATATATATATATTTACCCCATTAAACTCAAGTATTCATTAATCTCGATTAACTCGAGATTCAATGAACCGGACACTTTTACCCGTGTTGGATTATTCTTGTGTGCGACCCGCAGCCCATATGAGATTGGCAGTGGGCCAACACTGTGTCAGCCCACAAATCACAAGCGGCCTCTAGCAAGACATTGCGACTACCCAACTCACATGGGGATCGATGACACGATACACCTATCGTACAACCATGTCACGTCCCTTTTGTCACGCGATAATTTGGTCAAGGATGAGGCATGGAGAATGTCAACTTCCTTTTCTTGACCATTACTTTTTTCGATTCTCGAGTTAGTCTAATAAGTGAAATGGAAACTCCTTTCCATCACAAGACGGCCGTACATTTCTTAGACTCACTCATCGAGGGGCCCAAGATATATCTCTACAAATGTGAGGACAAATTCCATCTTGACCATTCACATCCTCCGCATGAAAACCACCGATCCCGATCCTAGCCTTTATCATCACCCGGTCAAAGGTGACTTTTGACTAGGTCAAGGTCGATGACTCATCATGTAGGAATCCATGATGATCTCAGTCATAGGGCGTCGTGACGCGTTATACATGAGATAAGCTTATGATTAGATCCATGCAGCTTTCTCATAGTGGGTCGGTCCAAGCACCTTGTACTCTTACAAGTGCCCATGACTTTGATTCGTATCTCCATACCTTATCAAAGTCATGCGGTCTTAACTCATCTTCGCTCCCCCGTAGATGACCGAGCCCAGGACATTTAGGATAATCTATAAGATATATCCAGGGATATAGTTATCACCATAAACATGCGTATGTAGTGATAACTTAATGGAGAACAATGACTTGCCCCTAGGGCATAATTTCCAACAGTATCCACCTTTCTTTAGCAAGGCTCAACTGAATCTGATGCGGATAAGCTTTAAAGCTGAAGGTTCTGGCCAATCTCAGGCTCCCTCAAGATCTCAGGCCAGAGCATCTCAAGCCCATGCTCAATCTCAAGCACATGCTCAAGAGGCCCAATCTATTCCTTCACCACCTCATACCTCAATGCCTTCTGACTTTGAATCACGGGTGAAGGGAATAGTGGATGATGCTCTTGCAGCTATGACCATTCGAATTGAATTTGAAATGGGAAAATTGGTGGCTGAGTTAACCCGCAGGCACAATGGGCTAATTGATGTTCAAGATGCCATGAAGGAGAAACTTGAAGGGCTCTCTGGACAAAGTGCTAATTTTAAAGAAAAGGCTGAGGATCTCACAGGCCACATGATGGATCATGATGCCAAGCTATCTACATTAATCGTCTCCAATGTGAGTCTCAGTGATAAGGTGGACAAGATACTGAAGCATCTCCATATTGGCTCCACTTCTGGTTTTGGCACCTCTACTAGCCCAAGCACTTCAGGTTCATCTGCTGACCATCTCAAGCCTGACCCTGAGCCCTCCTCCTCATCACCATCCTTCACCTTCACCAGTCCTCAGGTTCCAGCCTCCTCACCTGACCCATCTACACCTATTTTCCCCTCTCCCATGTCCCAATCCACACCTGCCACAGTAGTCTTACCATTTTCATCTCCAATTACCCCAACTACTAAGGTCCTGCACCATGATTCTCCTCCTTCTACTCCTCTGCTCAATCTCCATGAATCCTCCATCTCATCTCCACCCTCACTTGATGATGACAAAGGGGGAGAGAAAGGCAATAGAAGAATTTGAGTTTGAGAAGTGTTTAGGACATTAGAGTCTTGAGTCTCGTATTTTGTTTCGCCATTTGAGAGTTTCTACACTTTTGATAGATTTTACAATTTCTCAGTTTCTGTGCATTTAACCTTCGAATGTAGTTCCTATCATATGGATGCATTTTGTGAATTTTCATGTTCAAGCGGCTTCGTTGCTTATGTCTCACATTTCAAGTTGTTTGAACGTTATGTGCAAAACCACTTTTTTTTTTTAAATGACTAAGATTTTCAAAATGCTATTTCTACGAATGCTTCGAGGTATGTAAAACACGAAAAATGCAAAATCTCTTTTCAAAAGTAAACTCTCTTAAATTCTTCAAATTTTGGTTTACAAGTGTTGTCATCATCAAAAAGGGGAGAATGTTAGTTCTCTATGGGTTTTGATGATAACCGACAATTGTAAACGTAATGTGAAGTTTGTCTTTGGTAAGTTGAAAAACTTATCGTCAAAGGCAAACTCGAGTTTTGGTTTCAAAACTTGATTTTTGACCTTACAAATGCCGAAAGTAGCTCAATTTTAATGAACTAAGCAAAACCGCAGTTTTTAGAGAAAACTCCAGTTTTCACCACACAGACTACTCAATATTTATCGGAAAAGACAAAACTCCAGTTTTCATTTCGAAACTCGAGTTTTGATCATACAGAATCTCCAACATTTTGAACTTATGAAAACTACAGTTTTGATATGGAAACTCCAGTTTTAGTTTACCATGAGTCTTCTAAGTTTTCCTTAGTTTTGTGAAAACTCGATTTTTTGTTTGGAACTCGAGTTTTCGACTTGCGTAGAGCTTTCAAGTTTTACTCGTTTTTGAAACCGCCGATTTTTAAACAAAAACTCCAGTTTTGACTTGGCATAAATTTCTCTAAGTTTTCATACTTAAATGAAAACTCGAGTTTTGTTTTGGAAACTCGAGTTTTGAGCAAGCCGAGAGCTTTGCTCTTTAACAATGTTTTGGAAACTCCAATTTTGGTCATACACGGATTTCTCAAAGTTTTCATACTTAAATGAAAATTTGAGTTTCGTTCAAGAAACTCGAGTTTTGGCCAAGCCAAGAGCTTTGCTCTCTTTCAATGTTTTAAAACCTCCAGTTTTTGGATGAAAACTCAAGTTTTGATGTTTTGGACTAAAATTGATTTAACATGTCAAGAGTCCAAAACTCGAGTTTGGAAATGGAAACTCGAGTTTTGAGTTCTGTTCGAAAATGTGTTCCAAAGCTCAAATCGTGTCTTTCTCTCGGATGGAGGAAACTCGAGTTTTGATATGGAAACTTGAGTTTTGCTATAAGTGCACAGTGGAAAACTCGAGTTCAGAAGAACAAACTCGAGTTTGTGTTGCAGAGTTTGAAATTCAAATCTGACAAATTTGTGAAACCTTCTTGTTTGATCTCAATACTTCATATTATCATTCATTAATATTCCAAGCTATGTTTAACCACTTTTTTGGTGAGTTTCAGATGATTTAGAGGATATTAATTGAAGGTTTGAAGCAAAAGCAAAAAGTGACATCAACACATTAAATGCAAAGTCTAGAATCTTGCATGCTTTTGGACAACCATTCTGCACACGTTACCAAAGGATTAATGTTTGCTTTCTACATCCAGTAGCTGTCATTCCAACGGATTAATATTCAAGAAGTCAACCACAAACTTCTGTGCAACTGGATTAAGCAAAATGAAGTGAGAGAAGAAGACCTAAGCTCATCCTAATCCTTCCGAATGTCTCCAACGGTTACATTAAGGATTTCAACGGTCATTTAATGCTCTCTTGATATAAATAGAGCTATATTCAAGTCTTCTCAACAACCAATTGAAGAAAACGAATTGCATTCAAGTTTCCAACTACTTTCTGAGTTTTCTTGAGCAAAGTATCTGTTGATACATTATGTACTTCAGTGTTCATATTTATTCACTCTTAGAGAGAGTTTCTTTACTGTAAATCATTTATTGTAAGTATCTCAAGTCTGGGGACTTGGAGATTGGGTTATTGATTGCAACTTGTAAGGGGAAGTAAGTTCTAGGGAGAGAATTGCTCTTGAGTTATAGAGTGTGTAATCAATTGAGATAGTGAAATCCCAGAGTGTTTGGGGACTGGACGTAGGTCAAGAGATTGGACCGAACCAGTATAAATTTCGTGTGTCTTGCTCTTCTTCTCTAAACTCTGCTCAGCTCTATTTTTAGTGTTAAAAAACAGAGCAAATCAAAAAGTTTTCAAAATCCCCAATTCACCCCCTCTTGGTGATTTAGCTCCACCTTCTCCCCCGAAGGATCATCGCGACCCATGAACACAAACATCGGCAAAGCGGTAATCCTAATAAAACAAAGATAATATAGAGAAAAAGAAAAAGAAAATATTTATACGAAAATAAAAATATCATATATATTTATATAATTTAAAAAAAAATGTTAGTTTGGTTATTCTTTATGAAGTTTAATTAGTGGGAAGAGAACCATGACAGAGACCGGAACCCCGTGACTCTAAAACTGTCGAGTCACAAATCATCAAATTGGCCATAAAACATTTCTTTCTAATGTGAACACCTCTTCCTAAAGTTGCTACTAGTGTCCCGGAAACCTGCCAGACACCACTTTGGGAAGAACAGATACTATCGGTTCACATCACATAATATATCGGAGGCATAAAGCCTAAGGGTTGTGTTCATCACTTTAGGAGGTACAATCCCAAAGCTATCCTCCCAATGTTAAGTTATTTCAAATAAACACATAACAACAAGTCTCATGACTCTTCTTTCATCTCAAACAACGTTGTCCTCAATTAGCATACAACTTACTACACCGGTTTAGAAACAATATTGACATTTGATTTAACATGCATACGTTGGACATTTATATGCTAGATCCCATAAAAATAAACTAGGGGTTATTACTAATTAGCATGCTACGTGATGTATATTAAACATTTGACCAAGAAATTCGAATCGTCTAACATAGATATTCAACCAACGAATGAAAGGCAACTCACAAAAACCTAAACGGCAATTTTGCGGATTAAAAAAAGAAAAAAAGAGTTACGCTATATAGCAATGCATTTATTGACCTAGCCATTAGTATTATATATAATATATTTCATATATAAGAAACACATATGATATATTTAGGATCATAATTACCTATCAAGATTCATATGAAATTAACCTAAGACTCATGAGATTAGGATTATCTGGTCTCCGTTTTTGCTAACCTCCTAGAAGACTAATTTGACACGGAGTAAGAATAGAGGAAGTAGTAGAAGAGAAGAAGAGTATTCGGGGTTAGGCTAGACCTCTATTTATAATTTCAAATTAGGGTTAGCTATGGGTTGGGCTCTTTAACTATTGTCTACTCATTAATAGGTTTTATTAAATTCAATCAATCAATCATGGTGTGAATTTAATGTGACTTGGTTGACAAGTAGTGGACTTACCAAGGCTATAAAAAAGAGTGAGTTATTACTATTAATAATAATGGGGTATTACATGATTATACCGACTCCTTATCTTCAAAAACGCAGGGCATCCCTGATTGCCCTGAAAATGCTGCATACTTACTTATATCGGCATATTTTCACTCAACTAATTGTTCTATACTTTAGGACATAGTTAGGTAGCATCTTTTCCAACCAAATTTATACTGTATGGGTCTTCTGTGCCCCTTTTTCCACTGGTACCTTATTTCCACGGTTTATACACATTAGGTCCACTAACCTATATAGCCAAGTTACTTAGTCCCTGAGAGGCTTCCTATCTCTCGTCATTCTTGGGACTCTTCCCGAACCAGGCTTAGTTGTCTGCCCACTTTAGGCTTATTTTTCAAGTCTCTAATCCCGAAATTCAGGATATTACATGGATGCTTAAGCTCTCTTGGGAGATAACTTGGGAAGAGCATTGAGGAAGCAAAAGCCTAAGACTTTCATTTGAAGACCATAAGGGAGTGTCTTTCCTTTTATCGATTTATTTCAAGACTTGGAATTATTTAGTTTTAGATAATTTTGAGTTGTTTTATTGAGAACAATCTAGTTTTAGATTGTAGACATGTTATTTAATTTGGATTAAATTGATAATTTTGATTAAGTGGGCAAAAATAAAAAGAGATACCAAAAGAGAGAGTGAGACGTCGGTTGAGAAGAGAGGAGGAAAGAGGAACGGTTCGAGCCGATTTCACCTCTGATTCGGCGTTTCTAGCTCCCACGGCCTTCTCTAACGTTGTTCCTCTCAGTAAGATCAACATTTTTACGGTTTTGGATTCTTGGTCAAAGGTGTTTGGTCCTGTCTACAAGGTAGAGGTGCTGCCAAAATCAAGAACTGACTATAGAATCAAGTATAAGTATGTATAAGCTTCATATTGATTCGATTGGCTTACGGTTTTGATGAGTTTTTGAATACTTTAAGAAACCCTAGATTTTTGGCCAAGTTAGGGTTCTTTAAGGTTCTTGATAATTTTTTCATGTATATATTGTTAGATGATGATTTAGAAGTATATGAACCTGGCTTGGTTGATAAATCATGAATCAGTAAACTATTGCCTTGAAACCCCTATTTTGTTTTGAAGAGGGCATGATGAAGAAGAATAGTTTTGCTGTTTTTGAGGTCTCCAATGGATTCCTTTGGCAAAATTGTGTATGGATAGGTTGTCGGTATGATTTTAGAAAGATTGGATTGAAAACCCAAAGATTGAAGTTAAACTAGTAGTGTTGCCGCATTTCGTTTTCTGGAGGCATTATGCTTGTGTCGTGTTTTTGACAAACCAAATGTTGTCCGATGACCCTAAAAATCTCCCAAAACGCATTATACATCCTAAACTGCAATTTGATATATAATATGTCCCATTTGGTTTAATATATTGTAAAATATGAATTGTTGAAATTATGGCACTGAAAATGGGACGAATTCTGGACAATTTGGTTGTTTGAGGATTTTTGGAATGTTGTACGTCCCATTGGCTAGGGACATTATTTTTCTCTAAATATAGAGCTAATAAGACTTGTATAGCCTTTGGAACCACCTCAATTGGGCTTTTGTGGGTTAGGTGATGATTTTTCAAATATAGGCAACAAAAACTGTAAAACTTTGTTTTCTAGATTTGAGATCCTATTTTCATGCATGGTCTTGACCAAGTAAAGGACCCTACCTATTTTTTAAATTTGGTCATTATATAGTGGACCTTATGAGCTTTAATTTGATGGGTCATTTTGGTCAGTTGGATCGGTACACAATGAGTTATGAATTTTCCAAGATGGTCAGGACAAACTAGAAAGACTTTATTTTCCAGATTTGAGGCTCATGTTCATGTAGGGTAAAACAAGACAAAAGAGTCCCCATGACTGTGATATTTGGCAGACTTATATTAAACATGTCAAGCTTTACAGTGACTCCAAAACCACATTAATTGAATGTGTATAATGAGAGTTATGAATTTTCTATGATCGACTATTCATGAAAAGTGGAAAATCTTGTGTCTAGATTCAAGTATTAATTCACCGTTTGTGAATGTGTATTTATAGGATTTGACGTTTCCCTGGGATGACGAAAGGAATGGGAGAAAATTCAAGGATTGGTAAAGTGTCTCGGTAATAACTCTTCTATCATATATTATGTATGACTCTATATGTATGTCTGAACCATGAATGGAAAAAACTCCAGCCTCATAGGGGCCGGTCTAGTCGTGAGCCGATTGGCTAGAAGAACCAACCATGTGGTATCTTCCCGGTGGTAGGCAGTAGGGCCTAGTGGACCAGTGGTCCTTAGGTTGTGAAACCTAGTTGCATTTAGATGATATAGGTTGATGCATAGTTTAATGCCCAACGTTGTGGTTGTAGATCATGTGATCTATGTTTGCAGTCGGTGCTACATGTGATCTGTGATCTCTAAATGTTGAATGTATTTTTGTTGGTTGACTGTCATGTACTGTGCATGAATTTTATGTTAGATTGACTGTTACTCTGGGATTCGTTTGAATCCTAGCCCTTGTTATTATTTGTGAAATGCATAGTGCACTGGACACGGCTCCCGATGCAAGCCAACAAATGTTGGCAAATGGAGATTTGAACCAATTCAAGTTTGTTGGTGGTTATCGTCGTGAAATTCTGTATTATTTTTAGAAATTGTAAATAATGTAGATGAACCCTATGGGGATTCCTGTATGTAATCAAGAACTTTATATTAGTATCTTTTATTATTTATGTTTTGGCTACAGAACTATGTATGAATACTCTGATGAATGTCGATATATTAAGGGGTATGGCACCAAGACTATCATATAATATTCCAAGAAATGTACTGAACCACAGCTATAAATGAGCAGCAATGGGTCTATTTCTGTGGACTAACATCTCTAATAGCATAATTTGGAAATACGCTAAAAAAAAAAAAATTATTCAGCCAGTGGTATGACAGAATAATGACTAATAATATGGACAACTCATAAGAAACAAAGAAAAATATTTGTAATTATTTGTCACAGTATTCGAATAAAAAATGTAAGTACTTGTGAATAAATTAAAGAGAAAAGTCATTGAATGATGTAGAAGAACTAGAACTCAACGTGAGTATTCTATGAAGAAATGGAATCCACTGACACTACAAGACAAAGGGAGTAGGTCAAAGATAAAAAGAAATGGAAGAAAAAGTAAAAGCAGATTCTCATTGAAAGAAAGAAAGAAGAAGACAAGAACAAGAAGATGCTCAAGATAAAAAGTCACCATAGTTTGTAAAAGTAACTCAAGTCTTGTAACCATAGTTGGGAATGCTCGACTTTATAAAGCCTTGTAAGTTTTCATTGCAACACACATCGAGTTGAGCTTTTCACTCAATTCTTTTCTTATCTCTCATACTCTTGTGTATTCAAGTTTTCCTGAGCAATAAAGAATTCAAGTTTTAATAATCTTGTCTATTAAAGAAGATACCCAGTTGAAGGAAATATAAGGTATGAGTTTTTAAATTTCTAAAGGGTCAAATTAATATTATCCAAAATTTGAAAGTAATGATCCGTGAAGCATTCATGGTTATACATTCAAGCAAGGTTAAGGTTTGGATATGATCCGTGAAACATTCATGGTTATATATTCAAGTAAGGTTAAGGTTTGGATATGATCATGTGAGGTCCATAAAATCAGAATCCAGTTACGCCTCCTATAGGAAATGAAGGTTGGTTGTGCTAGTATGGTCTGAAGGAGGAAGGTCAGATGTAACATCCCACTATTTGAACACGCATGTACCGTGGCTCTTCTTCAATGAAGTTTAGAATTTGTATTTGGAATTAAAGGCTTATTTTTCCATAAAGATTAAAGACAAATAATTAGGAATAATTTTAGGCCTAAATATTTTTGGAAATAATATTTTATGGCCTAAGTAAATCAATTGAGAAAGAATCTTTATTTGGAATTAAGGATTAAATTCTATCACCTAGCTAAGGTTTGCAATTAAATTGGGAAATGACTATATTGCAAACAAGAGCCTTGTAGGGAATTAAATGGGATTATTTTGTGAGTGGACCCCACAACTCTCCCTCTTTTTCTATGCATGTGGAACACGCCTCCATCCACTTTTATTTGCTTCACCCACTGCATTACAGAACACCACTTTACTTTTTCCTTCCTCAAATCACGTCACCACATACATTACCACACCAATTCTTTATTCCTCTCTTATGGTCACGTGCACCTCCCATGCACAATACTTCAATTTGTTTCATCCTTATTTCAGACGGCAAACTAAACAGCCCATTATTCTCTATTTGATCATTTCATTTGTTCATTCTTCATTCACATTCTTTCGGCCCATATTTTACAAAACCAATTCAGCCCCTCCCCTCTCTCAATTTGCGACACTTAGCACCCTCTTCCTCTCTAAATTTCAGACACCTCACATCTCTCCCTCTCAATCTAATGACGCCACCTCACCACACCAATTGTCCATTCTCCATTAAAACTCAATTCCGCCAGCGCATTACATCACCCATTTAACCATTTCAGTCAGCATTTATTCATTCCCCATTTCATATTCATTTCGTGCAAAATAGAAAGTGAGAGCGTGAGAGAGAGTTCCAGACCGAGAGCTGCGAGAGAAGGAGAAGACCGAAGAGCTTGAAGGAGGTGAATAAATACATGCAAGCTTGATTCTTGACTAAGGTGAGTGTCTTGAACCTCCTCCCATCCTTCTTTTCTCCTGTTGTGGCGTATCTGAGTTTAGAGAGAGAGAGAATGAAGACTACAAAACAAAGCTTGTGAAAACATTGTTGAATGATGAATATAAGTGGTGTGAATTTTGTTTCATGGCTTGCATGTTGGATAGTGGCTATCGATTTTGGGATTCACTGTTTTAGAGAGACAATGTTGAAAGATATATTGATTAGAAACTGAACATTTGCTTACTGTATGATGGAGGCCTATATTGTTGCATGCATGTTGATTTTGAGTTGGAGGGGGGTAGTTTTGAATTTGATTTTTAGTGACAAGGGAAGTCAAAAATGAACTCTTATACACGAAATGATAAGCTGGTTATATTCTGGAAATGTAAGTTTTGTAGTAGAAATAGTGACCTTGCAGCAAGGAAAAACCATATTAGATGACCTCTGATGACCATGCAATTTTTTGTACACTTAGTACACATAATAAGGTTCAGTGTGAGCCAAAGAACACTTAAAAATAAGGTGTATACAAGGATTTATGAATTTTCTAAGACAGACAAGAAAACTGAACGAAAATGGTTTTTCAGAATTAGGCAGTGACACTCTTGGTAAAAACTGTATTAATTCAGACATTAAATTAGGTGACAATAATTTTTACTATAAACTAGACTAACAGGAGTTTAAGTAGAAATTTGAATCACCTCAATTGGAGCTTCCTAGACCCAGATATAAATTGTTAAAGTTGGACATGAAATTCTGAAAATCCAGTTTTGCAGACTGAAGTTGTCTTTACAATTGGAAATTCTGGGAATGACTCAGTTATGTTTTGATCAGTGGATTATTTTTACTATGAAATAGACTTACAGAACTTCAATTAGGAACTTGAACCACTTGATTCCGAGTTTTCTAGACCGAGTTATGATTTTTCTAAGTTCCTAGAGGAATTGGAAGCCGAAATTCTGTCAAGTCTAAAATTAACCACGTATTTGAGCAAATAACAACTAGCCTTAACTTGGAATTTTTGAATAAGACTTGAAGGGCTAGAAAGTTAATTATGGGAAAAATATAGAATACAAAGTATGGGATAACCAGCCGAAGAGAATAAAAAGCATAAGCATTATGGGTCGGTCTTGTTGGAATCCATACAACGCAGCGGATTAAAAAACTTACGGATCCAATCCCAAGGATCACTCAGGTGCGTTTAAACAAGGCTAGGGAATCCAAAATTACCTTAGGAGAATTCGTTCACGGCTTGTTCTTCGTTGAACAGGTGGGCTACCTCCTCGATCGCCAGAAGACGACTCGTAGGATCGTCTTCCTCCACCGTATCCACACGAACAACTCCCGAACACGGCTACAGCAGCGTGCTAGCGCCTCTTGTGCGTCTCTCTTAATTTTCCACTCTAGGGTTTTTCTCGCGGCTTTCTGAATGCGCTCGACAAAATGTCCCGTGAGTTTTCTAAACCCGTTCAGCGCATTATATAAAATTAATCCTCATTAATTTTGAAATTCAAATTTCAAATATGGATTAAAATACATTAATTACATCAATCAAATTTGATGTAACGTATTTAATCCGCATTAAAAGCCGATTTGAAATTCGAATTTGGAATTGATTAAAATAAATGTATTAATTAAATCCATCTAATAGATCTAATCAAATCCATTTATTTAATCCAAATTAAAAGCCTTTTGATTTAATTTATCTCTATAAATTAAATCCGAGAAATAATATCTATCTATTTAATTTAAATTTGAGATACCATATCTCAATTTAATATTAAACAGATATACGATATCTTTATTCGAAAATTAAATGAGATACAATATCTCAATTTGTTTTAGATATTTAATTTATCAAATAAATTAAATACAAAACAAATATTATATATATTAATATTATAATCTCTATTAATAATATTAACATATATTAATTTCGAATTTAATATATATATATATATATATACATATATACATATATATATATATATCCTAGATTAAATTCAGTATTCATTAAATCTTAGACGAAGATTCAATGAATCTAGACACATTTGCTCGTGTTGAGTTATTCTTATGTGCGACCCTGCAGGCCCATATGAGATTGGCAGTGGGCCAACACTGTGTCAGCTCACAAATCACAAGCGGCCTCTAGCAAGATATTGCGATTACCCAATTCACATGGGGATCGATGACACGATACAACCTTTTGTACAACCATGTCACGTCCCTTTTGTCACGTGATAATTTGGTCAAGGATGAGGCATGGTTAATGTCAACTTCCTTTCCTCGACCATTACTTTCTCGATTCTTGAGTAGTCTAATAAGTGAAATGGAAACTCCTTTCCATCACACTATGGCCATACATTTCTTAGACTCACTCATCGAGGGGCCCAGTATTATCTCTCTACAAATGTGAGGGACAAATTCCATCTTGACTATTCACATTCCTAAGCATGAAAACCACTGATCCCGATCCCAGCCTTTATCATCACCCGGTCAAAGGTGACTTTTGACTAGGTCAAAGACAGTGATTCATCATGTAGGAATCCATGATGATCTCAGTCATAGTGGCGTCGTGACGCGGTTATACATGAGATAAGCTTATGACTAGATCCATGCGGCTTTCTCATAGTGGGTCTGGTCCAACACCTTGTACTCTTACAAGTGCCCATGACTTTGATTCGTATCTCCATACCTCATCAGTCATATGGTCTTATCTCATCTTCGCTCCGCGTAGATGACCGACGAGGGACATTTAGGATATCATCTATAAGATATATCCAGGGATCAGTTATCAATACGAACATACAAATGAAAATGATAACTTAATAGAATATTTTAAATAACTTAAATATCCAAAGTACAATGAATTGCCCCTAGGGCATAATTTCCAACAGTCTAGTAAGCATAATCTTAATATTGCTATTAAGATTAAATTAAGTAATGACCCATCTCAAAACATTATAGGATTTGGATACTTGTCTTGGCCAAACGATAATCGGTGCAAGAAGAACTCGGGTGAGAATAAGAAGTTGTGAAGACATCCAGGTAGTAACTTTCTCTCACATACTCGTATGCCTTTATATGCATGTATGAACCATTGTGATACTTGAATTTTGAACACCTAACCTTATCGCGGTTAAGGCCGGAGGTAACGCCCTTGAATGTGGGGTAACCCTAGATGCCATCACGGTTAAGGCCGGGGTGGTAATCCGATAAGAGAATCGTTACGTTTGTAAAAGAAGGGCAAATGCCCATTTGAGTTACCCAAAGTCTTTGAGGAATGGACCGTAGGTCCTTTGAATGAATTTGAATTTGAATAAATTTGAACTTGAATGAATTTGAACTTGAACTTGAATTTGAATGGTGTTCAATTGAACTTGAATTTGAATATGGAATTTATTACAACTGGTTGTCTACCATATACCGTGCATGCATTTTATGTGAGTGATTAACGTTACTACGGGATTCGTTTGAATCCCGACACATCCGAAAGTTCAGGGCGTGAAAAGTACAGTAGACATGGCTCACAAGGCAAGGCGGTGGATACTGAAAATTGAAGATGATGTGTCAAACCAAGAACTTATGTTGGTTATCTATGTTTTGTATTAGACTATTTTGAAAGTTTGTAATATCTGTAAGAACCTCTTATGGATTTCAGTATGTATCTAGACCTTGTTATCAGTATTACTATGCTAGAACTCCTTTTCTTCCTAAGCTGTGCATCAATACTCTGATGAATGTCATTATTCGGAGAGAATTTGACATTCGTGGTATCTTACTCTGATAAGTTTCCATTATACGAATGTCGGGTGTGACATCAGAGAAGCATATGCTTTCTATAAAAGTATCTTCGTATGAAAGAGGACATGTATCCTTCCATAACCTGGATCATACTTGGTCAAATCATGGATTTTGATTGGTTGGTTGTACATCGTCATACCCGGGTTTTCTCTAAGCTTGAGTATATAACTTGGTTGTTCCCTATTGGTATCAGAGCTTAAGGATCGAAGATAATATGAAACCAAAGTTTGATCCCTAATCTTTGATATTGTTTTAACTCTCTTTACTTTATTGTTTTATATGTTGTTTGATTGAAGATTTTCTCAAGTATCCTCTAAAGTTATAGCATTGTCTGAACTACTTCACGAGAAAGAAAAATCTTATTACCTATAATAATGAATATAATTAAGAAATTAAAACCTAGAATTTATGAAATAGAATATGAAAAATTACCCGATATACTACAAAAAAAAGTCTATTTGTAGCGGTTAAAATGACGTATTTGTATCGGTTTTAGATGCTACAAATGGTATTAGTAGTGGTTCCAAAAACCACTACAAAATACACCATTGCAAGCGATTTGTAGCGGTTAACCAAAACTGCTACTACATATGCCTTAACCGCTACTATATCTCAAGCGGTTTCAAATGATCGTCACTATATGAGGATATACGACGTCGTGTATGAGACATTAGTAACTGTTAACAAACTGCTATATCTTGGAAATTGACCAACATTATAGCGGTTATTTAACCGCTACAAATTGCACCAAACTTTCAAATTATAGTGTAACGGTTATGTAACCGCTACAAAATATTCTCTGCCATTTTTCCGAAAAAAATTTTGCCACTTGTCTTAATTCTTTTGCATATTTGTAGCGGTTTAATATTCCCACCATTTTTTGGACAAAATTTTTGCCGCCTTTTTCAAAATTTTCCATATTTGTAGTGGTTGTAAACAAAGCTACAAATGAATAAATTTTTAAAAAATGATTTTTTTGAATCATTATATTAATTAACAAAATATTGTCTTATCAATAATTTATATTTTTAGTAAAAATAAATGATATTAAGATATGATATTTGATTATATATGCTTATTATATAGGTGTAAAACAATGAGAATGTGTAGGTATAATAACAACTAATTATGAGTTGATTTGAATAATATTTAATTCTAAAAATAATGTTTGTGAAAGTAGATGAAATAATGTATGTGAAAGTGAATAGAAAGTTGAAAAATATTTGTACAATTGTGAATTAAAAAAAATTAGTATCACAAAGGTGGAAGAAAAAACAAATATTTTGATAATCATCATATTTGATCCGGTTGAACAACACTTACCCTCTTAAAACACTTAACCACTTTTAGAAAACATGTGTAGAAAATGAAGTTGAAGCATATTAAATGAGGTTTGGTGGGGGTATTTATATTGATATCTGTGTACCACTTTATAGTGGTTAAGATGACGCTTTTTATAGCAGTTTCTTATAGTAGCGATTAAGGCTACGATTTTTGTAGCGGTTATGGTTTTGTAGCGGGTGTGATTTGTTTTGTAGCAGTTTCATAACCAGCTGATGTTCCTCTCGCGTATCCGCAAAATTATAAAAACATGTTTGTATTATGTTTAAATATAATTTAATTAAACGTAAGGAATTTAAATTTAAATTCTATCGAAAAATAATTACATTTACCTTCGGCATCCACCTCAAATGCGGAGGAATGTGAAGACGATGGTTGGGGCTTCCGATAGGGAAAAACTTTATAGCCTATAACTCGCAAGTATACGGGCCGTACCAAGAATAAAGTCATAAGAAAAGTATCGTTCCCACGGGACTTCGTACCCACAACTTCGTTAAGCATTAATTTTACACCTTTGTTTAAATTAAGCAAATCAAATTAAATTTAATTAAAGGGAAAGAAAATAAAAATGAAATTAAAATAAACAAACTATGACAATAATCAAATGAGCAACCCAGAGTCACTAATCCCCTATGAGCTTCATAAACCTTGATTTCACTCATTTAATTAGCCTTAATATCAATTTTGTTAATCTCGAGTATAATTAGCCATAAGTGTTTGTCGGTCCACTTACAACCCTCTCTTGAGTATAATTTGTTATGTCTGACATAATTACTCAAGAGGCAATAAAACTCAAACACACTCCTCAACAATTATATGGGGCCATTAGGTATATGTCTATCCTAATCGCAAATTAAATCGTAATCTAATCCCATATTACTCAATCTCATAGCCTAATTAAAATCCCCTTCATCAAGGTAAATCCTAATTCTCAAATTCATATTCAATGATGGCCAGTCACTAAATATATAAAGCTAAACAAGATTAAGTAACCAAAATTAATATTAATTATAACTAATTAATAAAAACAAAGTCCAATCCACACCTATAAGTTCAAAGTTCCTCTAGGTTGCAAAGAGAAATTAGCCAAACATGACTTTAACAAAAATCTAGTTCAGCACAGCCAATAACAATTTAGAATTCAATGAGAAAAGAAAAATAAAACCATGGCAAAAGTCACCGCCTCCCACTCTGCAACTCTCGCGTCTCCTTGCTCGTACAATGATGACGATGAGGATGGAATGAAACAGCCACCTCTGCTTTGGTTTTCACCAAATCGCTCTCTTTGTTTCTCACTCTACCGTTCATGCGCTGTATGTGGGTGATGCTCACTGGCGCCCCATGATGGTGAATAACACCGCGACAAGAGAGGAAGAAGAAGGATGAAGGTCCGGAGCTCGCAAGGCGCTCATCCGTCTCGTTTTTCTGTTCGCCTTCGCCTTCTAAAACTCTCGCCCCCGATTCTTTTTTCTCCATTCGTGGTTGCCGTGCATCTCCTCTTTTTTATCAAATGCCGCCTCTGCTTTCCTTTTATCCCTCATGCTGTTTCTCTTAGATTAGGTCTTCCATTCTTTATAATATGTGGGGCCCACATCTATTCCAAATCCAAATCCTTCAATTTCCGTATCAATCCGTCTTGGGCTCTCCCGGTCATTGTGAAAAAGCAAAAGATAAATAATAATAATAATAATAATAACAACTAAATTCTTATTTCTTCTTTTCTTTTTTCTTTTTTCATTTTTTTGAAAGCTTCTCATTATCATTATTTATTTTCTAAACTCAAAAACTTTTATTTTAAATTGAAATCCCACAAATGATGCATCCAGATTGATATATCTTAAAATCTCAATAAAATCTCTTTAAATTAGTAATAATGACTTCTCAAATATATCAAAATATATCTCAAATCTATTAAAAATGAAACGTCATCAGTTCCCTTGGTCCCACTCATTCTCTCGGTCAATAACCGCTCCACCTCATTGAAGGGAGAGTTAATCTCTATCTCAACATTTTCATCGGGATCGCTGACGGACAAACTTGCGCCTTGTTCTCCCCCTACGATCTTTAAGGTCTTCGGTGGTGGGATTGGCTCATCGGCGAAGAGCTGATCAAACTTGCTCCCCACCTAAGGAGGCGGAGGGATATTTCGAGCCCCACGCCCTCTCGTATGGCCCCCTTGTTGGTAGATTTGCTTAATGGCAAGTGAACCAGTCGAACAAGTAATAAAGTGTAAGTAGAGTATCGTCCCACAGAGACTGAGATACCAGGAAGTGACGCTCAATTGCTATGATAGTTGTGTGAAATAGAAAGTAAATATGATTAGTTTGAAGGCTTTTTGTGGTTATGCTAGATAACAAATAGAGATAACAAAGTATCGTAGTCGTAACAAGATATCAGTAGGAAATTATGTTGAACTTGGAATCATCCTTAAGCATCTCAATCCCCCAGTTGTTTTACCCATTGCTATAGCATCTATACTGCACAGCTTCCGCAATGCTACAGCATATCTACAAACTACAATGCTATTTAGTTAACCCACCACTATAGTCTATCAAAGCTTCCGCGTCCAATACTTCTAATGCTAACTTTACTCCTTCCATATGCCTATGGAAATTTTATAGTTAGATCGACATTACAAAATAGGGTGTAGTGGTTATGAGCAGTAGACCCATTCCTGAAGCCTACAATATAGGTCAAGCCTGACACCAGCCTGCTTAGCAATAATTGTTTCTCAGAGGTCTAACCTCGACTCCTTGCCAGTAAGCCGAGGCCACAAATCTCGCCCGTAGCTTCCGCTAATCGACAAGGTAATTAAATCACTGATAAGCAAACTGAATTAATTGGATTAAGAACTCGCAACTGTGTTCATTCAAAAGTTAAGGATTCATCCTTGTTCAGCCATAGGAAATTTAGTTCATGACTGACGAGGGACACACAAAATAGATAACAACAAAATGACCCATGATCAAAAGATTAACATAAGAGAAAGGAAAACAAAAAGCTTGACGAAGTTCCGACGGCGTGGAAGAAGCCCTGTCACGTCACCACTCCACGTCTTCTTCTCTCCGTCTTACTGCAAGGAAGGATGCTGGGTTCTCTTGGAGTTCTCGTGCCTCGTGAATCCTCTCTTTCTTCTAGAGTTGGCTTGTTGTTTCCTTATATACTCAGGCTTTCTTGTGGCTTAAGTTCCAGCGAACCGAGCTTTCCAAATCTGTCGAGATCCTCTTATCTTCTGATTGTAGTAGATTGATTCTGCTGATCCTGCTAGATTCTTCAAATCTTTTAGTTTCGATCATTTGCATCTTCTATTCTATTACGTCAGCAATCTACCTGCCTTTTCTCGACCTTCACAATATTTCCTGAAACAATCTTGACAAAAGATTAGAACATATGCCGCATGGCATTGTGTCCTTTACTTTGCTATAGCTTCAGCGATGCTTTGTATTGCACTTTGATATGTTGTCAGAATGCTATAGCATAGTATCAGCTTTGCTATACGTTATTCTCAGAAAACCTTGTAACTTGTTCTTCTTTTAGCACATGTTTAGGATGTGAATGGTTTTTATCCTTCAGTTCCCTATATTCATGAATTAATGCCTTTTTACTTAGATTGACTGCAGTTAAGCTTGTATATACCATATAATTCAGTCACAAAATATAGGGAAAACATGGCATAAATTGTGCTCATCACCCCTTTACTATTACTGCCCATTATAGGTACTCTACCCCGTACAATCTCTTTCCCTCTCCCTCCATCTCCCTTAGAAATCATAATGTATAAGTTTTATAGCTACAAGTAACAAAATCAAAAGTTAAAAGGTGAGAAATCAAACCTTGCATGATGCAAAATGAGGGAAGGCACTGTTTAAAAATCGCGTCATTTTGTAGCGGTTCTCAAGTATAACCGCTACAAAGTTCAAGCATTCTATTGCGGTTATGGATGAACTGTTGCATCAACCGCTACAAATATCATAGGGCCTTATTCGTCGTGACATTTTGTAGCGGTTATAAAACCGCTACAAATTGCTTGACCTTTGACATTCTTTTGACTGACATCTTCAATTTGTAGTGGTTTCTCTTATAACCGCTACAAATATCATTTTTTACTAAAAAATAAAATAAAACATGCCACAATGAAGATTAAGATTCAGTATAGAAGCCAAACTCCCACAAAAAACTCATTGACTCATTTTGATCGAGATATTTTCATAAGAGAAAGGCGCTATATTGGAACCTAATCTTTGGTTGCATGCTAGACTATCTTGAGAAGAGTAGAAGTCTTCACTTTAAAGAAATAATTAAATCTGGATTGTAACTGAAGGAATTACCTCGGCTTCAACGATGAGAGATGCATATATCGAAGCCCTCATCTCGCCTTCAAGGATGAGAGCTGCAGATATCTGCATGTCTTCAACTACCAAGCCGAGATAGTTCATTTAATTTGGTGATAATGCAGATCTATTTATTTTTAAATATTTACAACTAATGTAAGGATTGAGTCACCCTATATGTAGCGTGAATATTTGTAGCGGTTATTGTAATAACCACTACAAATTTGTAGGATTTGTTGCAGTCAACGTGACAAATATGGTGTCGTGTCGCATTTTCTAGTGGTTATTTTCAAATAACCACGACAACGTTTGCACCACTATGTGCCAAAGCTGGCGCCAACTTTGTAGCGGTTATTTCCTTACAACCACTACAAAGTCACTACCACAAACCTTCACGTCATTACGAACCAAGCTGGCGCCACTTTTGTAGCGGTTTATTTTGTTGTCACCGCTACAAAGTTCGTCGCAAACAAGCCTGCGCTTTGGCACCATCACTGCCGCTATGAATTTCTTGTGGTTTTGTCTTTAACCATTACAAATACAGGTATTTGTAGCGGTTATATGTGACCGCTACAAATTAACCACTACGAATGATGGTTTTTTTTTTTTTTTTTTTTTTTTTTTGCGGTATAGCTCATATATTTACTTTGAAGAGAAATTGAATCATGTATATTTTTGCCTTTTATATTAAGAGGAGAAGGACAACATACCTAGAATCAATTAATTAAATTGGAATAATATGTATTTAATGAAGCAATTAGGAAGTTATATAACCCGAATATAGAGGAATTATTAGAAGTGCTTACAATAGAAGAAATAGTGGAAATGTTACCTGAGGAAACAAGAATTATGATAGAAAAATAAGATATTAGGAATAGAAAGGAGAGATTAGTAGAAATATCCAAAACATTAGAATAAAAGATATATGATATTATAACGTAAGTAAGAAATAATAGTAAAGAACCGATTTAATTAAAAGAAGATGTAAAAGAAATAAAAGATGCTTTAGGAAAATATAATAGACATTCGTTAGGACCAATATATATAATAAATATGATGAGACAATTATATAATTAGGAAGAAACATACCATACAATAAATAATATAAGGACACTAAATGTTATTATAGAACGAACTAGAATAATAGTAGAAGAAGTTAAGAAAGAACAGGTTAGAGGGTAGCACCAGGCTTCTAAGGGAATTGCAATTCCTCACAACCATTGTCTCCAACTTTTCCGTCATTCCAATCCACATATGTGTCAACCTGCTAAAGGAATCAATTTCCATAGCTTCTAGGTCGCACAAGGGAATACGAGAGTACTTGCCCTGTGATACATCCTCCAACGTTTCTAGGCTTGCAAGCTTCAACTTCTGCAATTTAGGGTATGGATGTGATAATTGAATATTTCATACACTACTTTTTGTCTCTTGATTTATAATTTAGTACTTTTTAGCTAATAAATAATGGCTTTTATACTTATTTGGGCTTTGGGCATTTTATTATATTTTAGCCATTATTTAATAATAAATTCCAGTTTTACATTGCTTCACCATTTTTACCATAACTCTTGAACCAGACATCGGATTTGCCTCATTTTTGTCTCATATTTCAGGTGATTCAGAGAGCTACAATTGTTATGGAGACATGAAGAGCAAATTCAGACAAGAGGGAAGTCGATTTTGGAGCCGAAGTCATATGTATTTTTGGGCTCGAATTTTGTAATTAAAGCCCATTTTATTTTATTTTCGTTACGGGCCTGAACGTGGATTGGAGCCCCATTTCTTTTTGTCATTTTAGGTTAAGTGAGGCAGCAGCCACAAACACATTCTCATTCACGTTTTTAGAATTCAAAGGATCAAAATAGTAGTTTTCAAATTCTCTGCAATGTTCTTCGCGTTCTTCATCTGTTTTTCGTCTTTCTTAATTATGTTCGGCTAAATTTCTAAGATTGATCCACGATGAGGGTTCCATCCACTATCCAGAGGATTCGCCTAATCGGTAACCGTCTAACTCATTTTCAGTATCCCTTAATC
Organism: Acacia acuminata; assembly: GCA_019022655.1. NCBI lineage: Eukaryota > Viridiplantae > Streptophyta > Magnoliopsida > Fabales > Fabaceae > Acacia > Acacia acuminata. The sequence goes on from JAFJYI010000253.1 coordinate 1,042,433, forward strand.
AGATTTGATTTTTGTTTCGGATTGGGTTTTTGATTAAAAACCCAAATCGATATTTCCCAAGGACGAAGTTCGGGATTTGGGTTAAAGTATTTCGTGCGATCGTACACGCCACTTGTTTGATTCGAACAAATTCTGAACGATTGTTCGGTTGAGGGAATTTCTAGACAAATGCGAGATTTCAGTTTGTGTAGAGTCGATTACGAGTTCGGTTATAAATCTGTTTCGTTCGAGGAAGGGTAGTGGGTGAATCGAAATCGTGGGTTGATCCTTTAATCCCTTTTTTGTTCAATTCGTGTTATTTCATTTTGTCTCTGTTATTTCGTCTTTAATATTATTTTGAATCAAAAAAACCCCCATTTACTTTGTCACTATTTTATTTTTGTGTGAATTGAACCGATCGTGAATTTGTTGGGAAACGACCTAGGTTAAATTATACCGCAAATCCTTTTCTAATCTGGTTATTTTTGGTAGATTACGGAAAATTTCTGTCAAAATATGGCGCCGCCGGGGAATTTGCATCGGTTTGATTAGTAACTTGATGAGTGTAAATAGCTTTGTTTCGGTAGTTTAGTTGGTTCGGGTGGGTTGGACGGAAATTTTTCTGCCCAGATTACTCAATCTAGGTCTTATTCACAAGGAATTGGGCATTCTAAGCAAGAGTCACTTACTTTTAGTAAGTGAAGTCTCACCTATTTTCCCCAAATTCCAACTTTTGGGTCATGTTTTTTGTTTTAAGTTTCGATAAATTCGTGAAAATAAAAAAAAATGAAAAAGTGGACTAAATGATGTAATTTGGCTTAAATCTAAGGATCTCGGTGCCTTGCTAGTACGAGTTTGTCTTAGAATAGGGTTTTCCTTGGTCACCAAAAATCAGCCCAATCGGAGTAAGTCATTAAATTCGAAATACCGTTTTGTCCCAACAAGATCAAAAAAAAAAAAATCCTAAAATAGGTTTTTGCTTGTGATTTTGCTTTTGTGTGAAGTCTTAGTGTTTTTCTACTTTTCTTAATTGTTGTTTTTTACCACTTTTAGTGGCATTTTCGTAATTCGAGTTTCTTGTGGCATTTTCGTAATTGATTGGCTGGTGGCATTTTCGTAATTCTGATTTTCGCAAATTTCGCGCCTTGTGATTATCTTTTGCATGAGTACTAGGAGCACTATCAATCCGGAAGACGTTGCCATTTGATCCCGAAATAGAAAGAACAATTCTTTCGCTAGAAGAGTTGTTAGGCTAAGTCGTGGGATTAATACCGAATTGGACATTGAACTTAAGTCGACCATTCGATTGTGTTAATTACGTTGATCTTTCGATTGTGCTTCGATAGTACTACGATAGTCTTGTTGTTTTCATTGATTCTAGTAGCAATTTTCCTAACTCGGAAATTATGGCGGAAGAACGGGGAAAATCGTCTACTTTAAAGGAATTGAATGAACGATGTTAATTATCAACCTTTGTGCATTCAATATCTTGCCCTTGCGCTAACTTTGAGCTTAAATCTGTTCTAATACACTTGTTGCCTAAGTTTGATGGTCTTTTAGGTGAGTGTGCCATTAAGCATTTGAAAGAATTCCATCTAGTGTGCAAGACAATGAAACCACATGCAATTGATGAAGATCAAATCAAGCCGAGAGCTTTTCCTTTCTCATTGGAAGGTGGAGCCAAAGGCGGTTGTTGTACCTTGACCTTCATCTATTGGGAGCTGGACTGATGTTGAAAGGTTATTTATGGAGAAATATTACCCCGCCTCAAGAGCAACTGCGATCAAGAAAGAAATTGCCAACATTAAACGAGCCAATGGGGAGACTTTGCATGAGTACTGGGAGAGATTCAAAAGGTTATGTGCAAGCTATCCACAACACCAGATCACTGAGCAACTCTTGATTACTCATTTCTATGATGGTCTGCTACCAGTAGACAAAGGTTTGGTGGATGCTTCTAGCGGTGGGGCTCTACGTAACAAGACACCTAAAGATTCCGGAATTGATATCCGAGATGGCGGCCAACTCTCGCAATTTGGCACGGGGCCAATAGTACTCCTTGTTTACCATGTGCAAACACCTCCGGTCCGACGATTCTCGAGAGATTAGAGAATAGACTTGATGATCGACCTCCGGTGAGGCGGTTAGCGTGTACGACAAGTACAATCTTCTCCTCCTCGATTGGCTACTCATGTGGGTTGTTCGACCCTTACCATTCTACTCGACTCTTGCCCTACCTTGCATGATCCTACTTATCAAGACCGTCAAGTAGCTTCGGTGGGTGCTTTTCTAGGAAAGCCACAATACCAACGAATAATGCCTTCTCCAATACCCCGCAATCCTGGTTGGAGAAATCACCCAATTTTTGTTGGAACCGAATCGAACCAGATTAACCAATATCGCAATGCAGGAATTACCAACGGAGACAGAGATGAGACCACGAATTTCCAACGATGTCTGCACCGCCTTTGCCTTTGCCGGCACCACCTCCTCGACTGACCATATGTGCATCTCCCACAAAGCACAACAACAAAGGCTAGTAGTAGTGGTAGTGGTGGTTCCTCACTTGAAGATATGATGAAGCAATTTGTCACAGCCAATGTGCAATTCCAAAAGCAAACTGACACTTCCATTCAGAGTTTGCAAACACAGATTGGGCATTTGGCAACTTCATTGAACCAGCTTCAACCTCAGGGATCCAACACTCTTCCTTCACAAACAATTCCTAATCCTAAGGGGAATATGAGTGCTATCTCCCTTCGTTCCGCAAGCAATTGGAGGAACCTAAACCATTTGCGATGTGACTTCCACATCGAAAGAGAGTCGAAACCGTGAAGATTGACTCTAAAAATAAAAAGGCAGTAGCAAGGTGAAGAGGAAGACATCCCCATTCCTCTTCCTTTCCCTCAGAGAGCAGTTCAACCCAATAAGTTGGCAGAAAAAGCACAAGAGAAGGATATACTTGAGACATTCAGGAGAGTAGAGATCAACATTCCTCTCTTAGATGCAATCAAACAAATTCCTAAATATGCCAAGTTTCGAAGGAGTTGTGCACCAACAAGAGGCGCCCGAAGGGGAGTGAACGAGTAAGTTTGAACCGAGAATGTATCAAGACTCATCCACCTACAATGCCTCGCAAGTGCAAGGATCCGGGGACGTTTTCTATCCCTTGCTATTTTGGTAACTATAGATTTGATAATTGCATGCTAGATTTAGGTGCTTCTATTAATGTCATGCCCGCATCTATTTATAAATCTCTTGGTCTTGGTCCTTTACGTCAACCGGTGTTGTTGTTCAGCTAGCTAATAGGAGTAATGTTCATCCTTCGGTTTAGTTGAGGATGTATTAGTCAAGGTTAATGAATTGATATTTCCGCTGATTTTTACATCTTAGATATGGAGGACGAGTCTCCCAGTAGTAGATCACCTATCATTCTAGGGAGGCTTTTCATGAAAACAGCTAGGACTAAGATAGATGTCCATTCTGGTACTCTTTCCATAGAGTTTGGTGATATATCTATGAATTTCAATATCTTTGATGCCATGAAACATCCTAGGGAAGAACACTCTATTTTTTGCATTGATGTGATTGATGATGCTGTGGATGATGTTATTGCTGATTGGTGTGCTGACTATCCTGATTTTGCATCTGAGAGTGATTCTCCCATTTGTGCATGTGGTGATAATGAATGGTGCTCTATTTGTACTGATTTGCTTAATGCTGCATTATTTGGTGATTCTGACTTGCTTGGTGATTCTACATTACATGTGGATTCTGATATTGATTCTGAGTTTGAGCTTCATCCCGATCCTAATGTACATCCTAGTTCGATTTTGATGAGCTTAACTCGATTTTGATGAGCTTCACTCGATGTTAACATTGAGCCGTGTCTAGACACGGTTCTTCCGCTTCTTTGAATGTGGTTTCGAGGCATTTCCGGTGTGATGACATCGAGTTGTTGCAACAACCACCCAAGCTTCTTCCCTCCACCGAGCAACCACCCAAGCTTGAGTTGAAATCCCTTCCGCATCACCCGAAGTATGCATTTCGGAGGTGGATGAACAGTTTCCAAATCATTGTGGCAAATAATCTTCTTCCCGACCAAGAAGAGAAATTTGCTAAGCTTATTGAGGGCGAACAAGAAAGCCATTGGATGGACATTAGCTGACATCGTTGGCATTAGCCCTTCCATGTTTATGCACCGAATTCTGTTGGAAGAGGACTCTAAGCCGGTGAGGCAACCCCAGAGACGCCTTAATCCTCTTATCCTTGATGTGGTGAAGAAGGAGGTCACTAAGCTTCTGCAAGCTCGTATCATCTATCCCATTTCTAATAGCCAGTGGGTTAGCCCGGTCCAGGTGGTTCCTAAGAAATCTGGAGTCACTGTGGTAGCCAATCAGAAGAATGAGCTCATTGCTACTCGAGTTTAGAAAAGTTGGAGAGTTTGTATCGACTATAGGAGACTCAACCAAGCCACTCGCAAGGATCATTACCCTCTACCTTTCATTGATCAGATGTTAGAGCGATTGGCTGGCAAGTCCCATTACTACTTTTTGGATGGCTACTCCGGATACTTCCAGATCCATATTGCTCCTGAGGATTAGGAGAAGACGACCTTCACATGCCCCTTTGGAACATATGCCTACCGAAGGATGCCTTTTGGCCTTTGCAACGCACCTGGCACCTTTCAGCGTTGTATGGTAAGCATTTTCTCTGAATTTCTAGAGGACCGCATGGAGGTTTTTATGGATGATTTCACTGTATATGGGTCTGATTTTGATGCATGCTTAGCTAATTTGTCTAGAGTTTTGCATAGGTGCATTGAGTCTAATCTTGTGCTGAATTATGAGAAATGTCACTTTATGGTTGCGTCGGGTATAGTCTTGGGACACATAGTGTCTAGGAAAGGGATTGAGATAGACCCTGCTAAGATAGATGTAATTACTGCTTTGCCTTACCCCACATCTGTGCGGGAAGTTCGCTCTTTTATTGGTCATGTAGGTTTCTATCGGCGTTTCATTCAGGATTTCAGCAAGATTGCCCGACCCTTGTCCAACCTTTTGCATAAGGACACTGACTTTGTATTTGATGATGCTTGCAAGGCGGCCTTCGATCATTTGAAGCGTTGCCTAACTACAGCCCCAGTGATCCAAGCCCCGATTGGTGCCTCCCCTTTGAGTTGATGTGTGATGCTTCCAACTATGCGGTTGGTGCTATCTTGGCACGACGAGTTGATAGAAGCATCTTATGTGATTGCATATGCCTCCAAGACTTTGGATCCCGCCCGCCTAATTACACCACTACCGAGAAAGAGTTGTTGGCTATTGTATTTTCTTTTGATAAGTTTAGGTCATATCGCTAGCAAGTAGAGTAATTGTTTTCTCTGACCATGCTGCTTTGAAGTTTCTTTTGAAAAAGATAGATGCTAAGCCACGACTCATCCGGTGGATGTTATTGCTCCAAGAGTTCGATGTTGAGATTCGAGACAGAAGTGGAGCACAAAACCGGGTAGCCGACCACTTGAGTCGCATCACTCATTCTCCCTCTCACCCTCTTCTATTCGGAATGATTTCCCGATGAGCAGCTTCTACAACTGCAAGGTAAGCTTCCATGGTATGTCGATCCGGTTAACTACTTGGTACCGGTGTTTTGTCTATAGATTCCACTAGGGCCTAAACCCTAAAATTAAAAAGTGAGTCTAAATATTATGTTTGGGATGACCCTTATCGTGGAAATTTTGTAGTGACCAAGTAGTTAGGAGATGTGTGCCTGATCTTGAGTTTCACTCTATATTGCATTTTGCTCATGCTTCTTCCTGGGGTGGTCACTTTGGACCCAAAGAACTGCTATGAAAGTGTTAGACAGTGGATTATTTTGGCCTTCCTTGTTTCATGATTCCCATCTCGTTTTGTAAGTCATGTGATAACGTGCCGGAGAGCGGGGAGTATTTCCCGTAGGCAAGAGATGCCCGAACCCTATATTGTTTTTTGAGATCTTTGATTTTTAGGGTATTGATTTTATGGGTCCATTTCCGCTTCATATGGTTATACTTACATACCGCCGGGCCGTTGATTATGTCTCGAAATGGGTTGAGGCGAAAGCCACTCGGACTAATGATTCTTCGTGGTGGTGGATTTTGTTAGGTCTAACATTTTCTCGGGTTTGGCATTCCTAGAGCTATTATCGTGACCAAGGCTCCCATTTTTGCAACCGAAGATGGGTGCCTTGTTACGCAAGTATGGAGTGCTTCACAAGGTCTCCACAAGATACCATCCTCAAACCAACGGTCAAGCTGAAAGTCTCAAATAGAGAGATTAAGCAAATCCTTCGAAGACTGTTAACTCTACCGAAAGATTGGAGTAAGCGATTAGAGGATGCTTTGTGGGCATATCGCACCGCCTACAAGACTCCATTGGGATGTCTCCTTATCGGCTTGTCTTTGGTAAGGCATGTCATCTTAGGTTGAGTTGGAGCATCAAGCCTATTGGGCCATTAAAAACGGTGTAACATGGATTTGGCCAAGTCTCGGGATGGAGTGGAAGCTACAATTGCAAGAGTTGGATGAGCTTAGATTGGATGCCTATGAAAGCTCGCGGTTATACAAGGAAAAGACTAAGGCATTTCATGATAAGCATATTCGAGGAAAGAATTTTTTTCGTGGGCCGAAAGTTCTTCGTTTAACTCTCGTTTGAAGTTTATGCCGGTAAGCTTCTATCTAAATGGGATGGCCCTTTTGAGATCACTAACATTTTTCCATTTGGTCTTTGTTGAGCTATGTGATCCACCCACAGGACGAACCTTTAAGGTCAATGGGCATCGCCTCAAGCTATTTCATGAGGGATCCCAGCAGCAGCCTGAGGAAGCAGAGATTCTCCTCATTGATGCCACTTATCCTCCATAAACCCCTTAGGGAGTATTCTTCTTTCCCTCTCCCTCTTTCTTCTATTTGTTTTCCCTTTTCTACTTTGCTTTTTGAAATAAATACGTCTCTCTTTCTATGATTGCTACATATTATGAACTTGGACATTTTGGTTTTAATGGATCATTCTCGTTTGGTCTACCATTCTTGACTCTTCGATTACATGTCTTGGTAGTTGATTTGATGTTGTTGATTGCCTAAGTTGGTATTGACCTTGTGAGGTTTTGGGCCTGCATGAATGGAATTCATCTTTTGCCATTCTTTCTTTCTGTGTGCATCCGCTCATGATTTGTGTTCTCTAGAACTTGCTCCTTTTCTTTTTGAAACTACATTTTTCATTTACGTGCATAAGTATGATGGAAGCTTGTTTTCTTTCTTTTATTTTCCTCACTTTGGCCAAATAGCCTTTCCCTTGCATTATGACTCCTTTGCTAGCCCTTTGTGGCTTTTTGCCTCATTCTTTTCTAAGCCACATTACAAGCCTAAGCGAAAAACCATTTTATTCCGCACCTTGAAAATTTATTGAGCATTGGTTTCACCTTGGTTTTGTGTTTAAGTGTGGGGGTTGCTCGGGAGTGCAAGTTGAAGTTTAAGTGGGGGGTGTTTGCTTTTGTGCCATTGTGATTATGTATATAGTATAGTTTCATTTTTCTCAAAAAAAAAAGAGAGAGAAAAAAAAAAAGAAAAAGCATAAAAAAGAAGAAGAAGAAGAAATAGAAAAAGAAAATACATAGGAAAGAAAGGAGATATATAAGCAAAATAAAAATTTTCTTACATAGAGAATGATTGTTTTAATTAGTGCTCTTTTGACTTTCTTTGGTGCTTAGCCTCTCATTCCATACTATTACCTATCTTCACCCTAACCCCATTACAACCTTTCATAACAAGCTCTCTTGATTTGTGCATGCATGTGTTATGAGTAGTGGAGACGTAGAAATTGAGCAAGCTTATGGTAGACCAAATTTCTTGAGTAGAATTTGAGCGATACACTTATTAACCTTAAACACTTGAGAGATTGATTGATTGATTGAGCGCATCATTTGAGAGACCATCTTATGTGATTAGCATCATTGATTGAGATTACCATGAATTGTAATTTGAGATGAAGGGATTGTGGTCTTAATTGATTGATCTTTTGGAGCTTTGTGTCCCTTGTTCAAATTTTGCATTGTTAGCAATTGTTAGAAAAGAAGAGTTTCTCCTTTAGGTCTTTTTCTTTGGATTTTGCTCAGGAGTACAAAAAGATAAGTGTGGGGGAATTTGATAATTGAATATTTCATACACTACTTTTTGTCTCTTGATTTATAATTTAGTACTTTTTAGCTAATAAATAATGGCTTTTATACTTATTTGGGCTTTGGGCATTTTATTATATTTTAGCCATTATTTAATAATAAATTCCAGTTTTATATTGCTTCACCATTTTTATCATAACTCTTGAACCAGACATCGGATTTGCCTCATTTTTGTCTCATATTTCAGATGATTCAGAGAGCTACAATTGTTATGAAGAGATGAAGAGCAAATTCGGACAAGAGGGCGGTCGATTTTGGAGCCGAAGTCATATGTATTTTTGGGCTTGAATTTTGTAATTAAAGCCCATTTTATTTTATTTTTTTGTGCTCGGGCTTGAATTGTGGATTGAGCCCCATTTCTTTTTGCCATTTTAGGTTAAGTGAGGCAGCAGCCACAAACACATTCTCATTCACGTTTTTAGAATTCAGAGGATCAAAATAGTAGTTTTTAAATTCTCTGCAATGTTCTTCACGTTCTTCATCTGTTTTTCATCTTTCTTACTTATGTTAGTTCTATATGTGTTTTGATGATGTTTTAACAATTGTAAACAAAATGAGAAGTTTTCTCTTGCAAATTTGAAACACTTTGCGGTCAAGGGAAAACTCAGTTTTGAGTTTTCGAGAAAATCTGAACAAAGCAAAGCGCCGTTTTTCGTTAAAACCGCCAAGTTTTTAAGTTTTCATGAAAAACATGAAAACTCGAGTTTTGGGGTCAAAACTCGAGTTTTGGCTTGTCTGAGGAAAATCTGATCAAGAAGCATTACTGCCAGTTTTTGAGTTTTTCATGAACATATGAAAACTCAAGTTTTGGGGGCAAAACTCGAGTTTTGGTTTGGCCGAGAGCCTTTGGATTTTCGAAGTCTCAAAACCTCCAGTTTTCAAAGAGCACCGCCGGTTTTTGACATTTCTCATATTTTCGGAAATGTTCAAAACTCGAGTTTTGGTCAAAACTCGAGTTTTGGTCGTGCACCGATTTACAACATATGAAAACCGCGAGTTTTGGGTCAAAACCTCCAGTTTTCATTTTACACAGGTTTTCATTAAGTTTTCATTGAACATATGAAAACTCGAGTTTTGAAGCAAAACTCGAGTTTTGGCGGAGAGAACTTAAGTTTTCACAATGCAAAACCGCCGGTTTTGAAGCAAAACCGCCGGTTTTGATGTGTTCACGGGTTTTCGAGTTTTCATGTTTTAAGTGAAACCTCGAGTTTTGGAAGAAAAACTCGAGTTTTGGGCAACCCGAGAGCATCAAGTATTTTTCAATTTGAAAACTTCCAGTTTTGGATGAAAACCTCCAGTTTTTGATGTTTTGGACTAAAACTACATTTTCACATCAATAGTCCAAAACTCGAGTTTTGGGTTCAAAACTCGAGTTTTGAAGTTTTACATCAAAACTCCCTTTGAAGCATAATCACGATTTTCATCTCTGTAAGATGAAAACTCGAGTTTTGGTGAAAACTCGAGTTTTGATCATCGTGACAGTAAAAACGGTTGAGTTCTAAAATTACATATTTTGATTAATGCTTCAAGTTTTAAGTTGCGAATTGGTTACATATGTTTTATATGATTCTTATCATTATTTCTAACCAATCTTAACAAGTTTGCTAATGAGTTTTCGAGAGGATTTGAATGTTTAAACATTTGAATTATTTTAACTTATCCTCAAAGACAAAATAGCAAATGGAAGACAGCTGGAGTTGTGGGCAGATTTCTCACCTAATACAAACAACTAAAGTCTCCACCAACTAAAGCAGAGCTTCAGCATTATGGGACGAATTTGAGGAGCCAAAACTGAAGCATTATATTTCAAACAAAAATATTCAAATCTGCAAAAGTGTCTCCAACAGCTATATTTCAAACAGCAACTTGTATAACAAATAGATTCATGAAGCAACACCCATAACAGCTATATTTTCGAATGGGTTGAAGCCTCAACGGATCTATAACGTTCACAAGCTTCAAATCACTATAAATACATGAAGATTTGAAGTTGGGACGAGAGAAGACAATCACAGAAAGTCTACACGAAAATATCGGTTTTTCTGTTTTATTCATTTGATTGTATCTCGATACATTGAGCTTCGGTGCTTATCATATCTACTCTTAGAGAGTTTATTTCCTTGTATATCATTCATTGTAATAATCTCAAGTCAGGTGACTTGGAGATTGGGAAAATCAGAGTACAACTTGTAAGGGGGAGTGTGTCCTAGGTTGAGGAACATCCTTCGTTTACAGAGTGGGTATCTAATTACAGAGTACAGCTTGTAAGGGGGTGTGTGTCCTAGGTTGAGGAGCATCCTTTGTTTATAGAGTGTGTATACGTTGTAAGCAATTCTGACTTGTAAGGGGGAGTGAGTCGTAGAGTGAGGAGCATCCTTCGTTTACGAGTGTGTAATTGTTCTTGAGTGATAGTGGAAAATCCCAGTGACCGGGATTTGGACGTAGGTCAAGGAGTTAGACCGAACCAAGTATAAATCTTCGTGTCAAGCTCTTCTTCTCTATCTCCACTTTGCCTTGATATTATCTCGTTGTGTGGGTGATCCGAAAAGAATTTTAAAATGTTGGTTCTCTAAGAGATTTTGATGATTGCCAACAATTGTGAACAAAGAATGAGGATTTGCTCTCGAAGTTGGAAAACCCGAGTGAGAGCAAACCTCGAGGTTTCTCGGGAAAACCTCGAGGTTTGGCCTTATAAGGAAGTATCGAGGTTACGTGTTATGACTTGTAAAAACTTGGTTTCACAAATTTATGAGAAACCTCGAGGTTTATTAAGAAACCTTGAGGTTTTGATCTTCTAGAGATAACTCGGTGTATGATTGCAAACCACCTTATGATGAGTTATTTCTTGAATATATGGCTGTGCAATCGAGTTTGAAAAACTTGCTGAAAAATATTTCAAATTGAAAAACGAAATCTTACTCTTGAATTTCAAGTTGAAAAGTTTTCCTCTTCGTAAAATATTGCTTGTGAAGATTGTCGATCGAAGAAAAAGAATTCATATCTTACAAAGGCACTTGAGAAATTCACTTGAGGAAGTGAAATGCTCAATGTCATTTTGAAACAACAAAGATTTATAAATGACGGATCGGGAGTTGGCTACAAACCTAATTTTGATAAAAAGAAAGGAAGAAAGAAGTACGGTGAAAAATCCTATATGAATTATTTTACAAAATCGGTCCATTCTTCAAACCCATTTGCACATCGTAATTTCGCAACCTTGAGAAAGGGTCATGCTACTTCTTCCCGCTTTCATAAGAAGGAAAGAAAGAGTAAACCCATAGGAAATTATCAATGGGTGCCAAAGGGATCTTACAAGATTCCTAAGACACAAACTAACCCCAAAGGACCCAAGAAAAGATGGGTACCTAAGGCTTGATAGTGGATGCTCTAGGCACATGACAGGGGATCAATCCAAATTTGCCTCAATCAAGCCTAAGGATGGTGGCAAGGTAACCTTTGGTGGAGATCAATGGAAAGATTGCTTTGGAGTTGGTGAAATTGGCAACAATGAAGGACCACTAATCAAAGATGTCTACCTAGTCGAAGGACTTTGCCACAATCTCCTCGAGTGTAAGCCAAAGCACGATAAAGGTAACTTAGTTATCTTCGATTCGAGGAGTGCTTGATTGTGAGTAAGGATATACTCCCTTCAGAAAACATAAAATCAAAAGCTTTATTTAGAGCCCCTAAAGATGGCAATTGTTATACACTTAGTCTCTCTAGTAATGGTTGCTTTTTTCGACAAATGTTTTGTCAAGAACTTGATGAAAGTTGGCTTTGGCACAAGCGATTAGCTCATGTCAATATGATTCAACTTGACAAATTACTTAAAAAGGATCTGGTGATTGGTGTTCCTAAACTACATTTTAAAAATAGCATGCTTTGTGATGCTTGTCAAAAAGGAAAACAAACCAAATCATCATTCAAATCTAAAAACGAGATTTCAACTAATAGACCCCTTCAATTGCTTCATATGGATCTAGTTGGACCAGCTAGAGTAAAAAGCCTTGGAGGCAATCTTTATACTTTGGTCATAGTTGATGATTTCTCAAGATTTGCATGGACTATATTTTTATCCTCTAAAGATGAAACATTTGATCGGTTTGTTGTTTTTGCCAAGAAGGTCCAAAACGAGAAAGGATTCTCTATTTCAAAGAATCGAACCGATCATGGAGGAGAATTCGAAAACAATGCATTTGTGAGTTTTGTGACAACATGGGAATAGACCACAACTTCTCGGCCCCAAGAACTCCCCAACAAAATGGTGTTGTGGAAAGAAAGAATCGAGTTCTCACCGAGATGGCAAGGGCCATGCGAATGAGAACAACACTTCTCAAGTGTTTTGGGCGATGCAATGAGCACCGCATGCTACATCTCAAATCGGGCATACCTCAGGAAGAAGTTGGACAAGACTCCCTATGAGCTGCATAAAAGAAGAAAACCCAATCTAGCTCATCTGCATGTGTTTGGATGTAAATGTTTCATCCATAACAATGGTAAGGATAACTTGGGAAAATTTGATCCCAAAGCGTAGATGAAGGTATATTACGGGTTATTCAAATAGAAGTAAAGCTTATAGAATCTTTAATACTCGAACTCGCATTGTTGAAGAATCCATACATGTTGTTTTCTGTGAATCCAAGTCTGATAAAACTATGGATGATGATGAAGGAAGGATCTTCAAAAATCAATTATTTTCAAAAACTACTCCTGCTTTTATTGAAAATCCTGAAAATGTTTTTGAGACTGATCCTCAAAACAATGTCGAAAATCCTGATCAGACTCAACCTAGAGCTTGGAAATTTATTAGAAATCACCCTTTAGACTAAGTCATAGGTGATGTTAATCAAGGAGTAAGAACCGGAAATAGCGCTTTAAATGAAGTAACTTTTACAAAGCATTTATATCACATATTGAACCCTCAAAGATTGATGAAGCCCTTTCGGACAATGATTGGGTAATAGCAATGCAAGAGGAATTACATCAATTTGATAGAAATCAAGTTTGGGACTTGGTACCTAGGCCCAAGGACCATCCGGTCATTGGCACTAAATGGGTATTCAAAAACAAACGAGATGAGTATGCTATCATTGTCCGCAACAAGGCAAGACTTGTTGCCAAAGGCTATAATCAAGAAGAAGGAATTGATTATGAAGAAACTTATGCTCCAGTGGCAAGATTGGAAGCCATAAGAGTTCTTCTTGCCTTTACTGTGTGAAAAACTTTAAACCGTATCAAATGGATATGAAAAGTGCTTTTCTGAATGGTTTTATTCAAGAGAAAGTTTATGTAGAACAACCTCCGGGTTTTGAAAATGTCCATCATCCAGATCATGTATATCGTCTCAAGAAGGCCCTATATGGCCTTAAACAAGCTCCTAGAGCTTGGTATGAGCGATTAAGTAAATTCCTTCTTGATCAAGATTTTATTAGAGGAAAAGCAGATACAACTCTCTTCATAAATAATAATAAGCTTAATGAAATCTTAATTGTACAAATATATGTTGATGATATCATATTTGGTGCCTCTAATGATGCCTTGTGTGAAGAGTTTGCTAAGAATATGCGGGGAGAATTTGAGATGTCTATGATGGGAGAGCTCAATTAGTTTCTTGGCCTGCAAATTAAGCAAAGAAGGATGGAATCTTCATATCTCAAACCAAATATCTCAATGATCTCTTTGAAGAAGTTTGGGATGGATCATTGTAATGGAGCGATACTCATGAGCTCAACTTGCTTCATTAGATGCGATGAAGAAGGAACGGACTTCAACATCACACAATATAGAGGAATGATTGGATCATTACTCTACATGACCGCAAGTCGCCGGACATCCAATTCGGTGTTGGAATGTGTGCAAGATTTCAATCTGCTCCTAAGGAGTCACATCTTTGAGCAAGTTAAGAGGATATTCGGATATCTTGCGACACAAAAACACTTGGATTATGGTTTCCTAAAGGTCAACTTTGAGCATTTAATAGCATATTCAGATTCAGACCATCTTGGATACAAGACCCGATAGGAAGAGTACAAGTGGCCAATGTGAGTTTCTTGGAGGTTCACTTGTGTCTTGGTTCAGCAAAAAGCAAACGAGTGTGGCTGTATCATCAACTGAAGCTGAGTATGTGGCAGCATCAAGTTGTTGTGCTCAAGTCTTATGGCTCAAACAACAACTATCTGATCTAGGAATCAACCTGAAGGAGATCCCTATATTATGTGACAACACAAGCACAATAAGCTTAGCCAAGAATCCAAAGGCAACATACTCGGACTAAGCATATTGATGTGAGGCATCATTTCATAAGGGATCACGTTCAGAAGAAAGATGTCAAAGTCATGTTCATCCCAACTCATCTTCAACTTGCTGATATCTTCACTAAACCTTTGGCCAAGGAGTCATTCAACTTTATTAGAAGAGAATTGGGAATGGTAAATCCCAACGAGTTGTAAGTAATTCTTGCATAAATTAGTAATACATTGTAATCTTGATGATTAAAAGTCACTAACTTAAGCATCGGAGTGTCTAGACATGTTTTATGCAGGATATTGAGAAACACGGTTTTGCTGTCGAGGAGCAAAACCTCGAGGTTTAGAAGCAAACCTCGAGGTTTGGTGGAACATGGTCAATCATGGTTTTTTGTAAAAGAGAAAAACCTCGAGATTTTGCTAAAAACCTCGAGGTTTGGTGATGCATAACCAAGATCAGAAAATTTCAGAGAATTGAAACGTCGAGTATGCAAAGAAACCTCGAGTATTTGATGAGACAGAAAGCTGACCAATCTGAAGGACAGTAAAACCTCGAGGTTTTGGAACAAACCTCGAGGTTTTCGTCGACAGTCACGGGTTCTGGCGAGAACACCTTTGACGTCCAGGTTAGTACCCTTTCATCAAAACCTCGAGGTTTGGCATGAAACCTCGAGGTTTGCTATCGCCTATATATATGCGTCACTGCTCATGTTCTTCAAACCTCGACCTAAACCTCTAGGTTTTGCTTCCTCTCTCGTCACCCACTCTCTGAATCTCCCATTTTTCGATCTAATCCTCTCCCCCTAGGAAAGAGGTCTCCTTCAAGGAACCTGTCAAAGAACCTACCAAGGGTCCTTCAAAGAAGAGGAAAGAGCCTGAACCCAAAGGAAAAAGGAAAGGGAAAGCTTCGCCTCGGCTCGAACCTTTGGAAAGGATCCATCGAAGACGACGGGAACTTCAAAATCCATTTGGTCCAACTAAGGCAAGAACAAAGAGAGCCTCATTTGCTATGTCCCAACAATCATCAAGGGGTCGTTGATAATCTTTGAATTCATGATATTTTAAATGCAAAAAGAAGCTAAAAACTCTATCATTGTCATGATTTAATGTATCAATTAGCTAAATATGTGATTTCATCTTCATAATGATTTTTTAGACTTTATTTGCATTAATCTTGGTCACATCTTGAGTTTGGATTCAAAACTGAACTTTAGTCACATTCTTACTACAATTGGGTCGTGAATACTGTTCGGTATTTTGGGTATAAATTGAGTTCTAGAAGTCCAATGGATCTTCAATTTGCATTTTCAGAAAGCTAAGAGGAAGCCCTACAAATCTTATGAAGAGCCCAAAAGCCAAATCAGATGTTTAGAGGGCCAATATGGGCCTGGAAGCCGAAACAGGCTGCTGTCACTGGACTCTGGAATGACGTTCGGTATTTGACCCATAACTAGAGCTACAGACCTCCAAATTAGGTCCGGTTTTGCGCGGTTGGAAAGCTGACATTCAGGGAAACATTTAATATGAAGACCACGTGGTCTAGATCCGCCATTTTCGGGGTGTAATCCAGCTTGAAAATGACGCATTTTTGGAGGTGGAAAGTGGTTTAATGATTCTTCCATATTTGCCACCAAGAAAAGTGACGAAATTAGGTGCAAAATGGATGAATGAGATGCCCAATTTTCCTATAAATAGATAAAGAGACTGAAGGGAAACAGACACCTTGGAGACCAAGATCTCTCCCATTCTAGCTTCCTTCTTCTACTTCTTGCCTTCTTCTTGGAATGGTTTTAGTTTTGCTTTATTAGTTTTATGTATTATCTTTAATTCTTGTCTTTAATTTATTGTCTCCTACTTGGTATGGCTTAAGTCTTAATATTTTATTTTAATTATTCTATTTTGATTTTCTATTCTTCATCTCTTTTCGTAAGGATTCATTATGTTGTTGAGATTTATTTTTATATTGGAATAGAAGCTTTCATTTTCTTTAATTGTTCTTTGTGTTCTTCGTGTTCATGATGAACTTGTTCATGTTCTTCATGGTCATGATGAACATCTTTATTTTTGCATTTTCATTTTATACAGCCATGCTTGGCTAAGTTTTCGTGATCGACCCATGAGTTGAGGATTCCATGGTGTCATCCAGGAGGACTTGCGCTTTAATCGGTAACTAACTTGTCTCGTACTTCAATCGGATTCGAGTTTAGATACAGATTGGATGTTAGATCTAACATCCAGATTGATATCCCAAGGATATAATTTCGGATCAGGTTCATGTGAGTATTGTGCGTTCGTACAGAAAACATACCATGTATTCGAACATATGCTAGGCGATTGTCTAGTTGAGGAGTTTTTAGACAAATGCAGAGATTTCGGTTTGTCTAGAATCAATCATAAGTTCAGTTATTCTATTTTTGTTCGATGATGGAAGGTCTTGGAATCCCACTCGGGTTGATCCATTTTAAATTGATTTAATCTCGCTCTTTTCATTCCGTCTTTAATTCTTGTTATAATCCCAACAAAACCCAATCCCCCTTGTTTTCATTTCATTTGCATGACATCTAGATTACTTAGGATTCAATAAAAGGCTCCTCAAGAAGAGAGAACGATCCCAGGTTTGCCTATCGCAATCCTTGGTTAATTGTTGATTGTGGACCCCAAGGCTAATGACAGAAGGTCTTCATCATCAGTCATCCTCTCATCCTCAACAAGAAGAAGCAGAATATGTGCCTCCTGTCATGGCCAATGCAATATCAGACATATACAAGCACATCTCTCCACCAAATGGTTTTGTCATTGACCCTGCTGCTCTTCCCAAAGCTGACAATGAAAAATTCAGGGAAGCATATCTTCATCACCTTTTCTGTCCTGTGGTGGTTATTGACTTAAAAACATTTCAAAAAGAATGTCACTTTGACTTATCACCTTGGCTGAAGCCATACGAATCCTTCATTTCCATATCTGCCCCCTTTACCCCAAACTTAGTTCGATTGTTTTATTACAAGATGGAGTGTGACAATGAATTGGGCGATTATGGAGAAGTGATTGAGGAGAAGTGATTCTAAGAATTGACAATCCTCCGCCTGCTCCTGACTTTTCTTACAGTAACCAGGAAGTCTTCGAAACACTTAGGCCTGGTGAGCCTTTCCCTCCGGATCAGCAACTCCAACTCACATTCAAACCAAGCTCCATGCGGCCGTGAATCGTGTCCTATGGTATGTCTACTCTAGGAACTTTATTCCTAAAGGCGGCAACTGGACTCACTTCACTCAGAATGACTACAGACCATTTACTGCTTTTGTGAGGAAGGTTCCCTTCAACCTTGGTGACTGGCTTCTCAAAGGGATGACTGAGTTCCGCTTTGCCAAGAGACAATTATCTCACATTTCGTATCCCTCATTGGTATCGGTCATCCTTTTCTACTACAAGATATGGTATGTGGGTACTGCTGACACACTTGAGTATCCGCCCTTCTTCGGGAAAACTCAGATGAATCTGATGAAGATCAAGTTTGAGGGCGAAGGTTCTGCTCAATCTCAGGCTCCTTCAAGATCACACCCGCGCTCACAAGCTCAAGAGGCCCAGTCTGCAACTCCACCTCCTCAGACATCACTGTCATCTGAGCTGGCCTCTCAGATTAAGCAAATTGTGGATGCTGCTCTTGCACCATGACTATGCACATGGAGTTTGAATTGGGAAAATTACGAGCTAAGATGACTCATGGACATACTGGTCTAATTGAGATTCAGGATGCCATCAAGGAGCATCTTGAAGCGATTCTTGGGCAATCGGCCCGAGAGGTTAAGGAAAAGGTGAAGAAATTGAGCTCAAGATGTCCACTCGGCTCATTTCTCATAAGGACCTCACTGATAAGGTGGACAAGATGATGAAACATCTCCATATTGGCTCCTCCTTTACTCCTGGCTCTACTTCTGATCCAAGTCCGTCTGGCCCTTCTTCTAGTTCTCCCTCACCATCCTTCACTTTCACTTCCCCTCCTATCCCTTCCTTCTCTCAAACTCCCTCAACTCCTATTTTCCCCTCTCCTGTCTCTGAGGCTACCACTCCAACCACCGTAATCCTTCCTTCACCATCTACCCCTATCACTGAGATATTACCCTCTCCATCCATTGCAACCCCTGATACTGTCGTTTTTAATCCTTCTCCTCCCTCTACACCCTTGGTCAACCCTCCTTTTGAAGATGACAAAGGGGAGAGAAAAGCTAGGAGTAATGTAGCCTTTGAAGTTTAGGTTTAGAGAGTTTTGAGGATCATGGCATTTTGTGCACTTTGTATTTTGAT
Organism: Acacia acuminata; assembly: GCA_019022655.1. NCBI lineage: Eukaryota > Viridiplantae > Streptophyta > Magnoliopsida > Fabales > Fabaceae > Acacia > Acacia acuminata. The sequence goes on from JAFJYI010000253.1 coordinate 1,061,173, forward strand.
TTGTATTACATTATCCTGTATTGCTCTTTAACTGAAATACAACTTATGTGTTCATGCTTATGCTCATAACTGTTTGATGCCTTGCATTTCAATTCTGCACATAGTAAGTTTCTGAAACCTCTGATAATTTCAAAGTTTACTTACAACATGAAAAATTTCTTGAACTTTCAAAGATGTTTGCTTACAAGTGTTGACATCATCAAAAAGGGGGAGAATGTTGGTTCTCTAAGAGATTTTGATGATTGCCAACAATTGTGAACAAAGAATGAGGATTTGCTCTCAAAAGTTGGAAAACCCTGAGTGAGAGCAAACCTCGAGGTTTCTGGGAAAACCTCGAGGTTTGGCCTTATAAGGGAAGTATCGAGGTTCGTGTTATGACTTGTAAAAACTTTGGTTTCACAAATTTATGAGAAACCTCGAGGTTTATTAAGAAACCTTGAGGTTTTGATCTTCTAGAGATAACTCGGTTTCACACCAAGTTGTGAAACCTCGAGGTTTACAACAAAACCTCGAGGTTGTGCCTTGGCGCCAACCGAGGAATTTGAAAATAAATGTGAAACCTCGAGTATTAACGAGAAACCTCCGGAGTTTCGTCTTCCGAAAGAGCCAATGACTTTTCGGGGTGTTTGAAAACCTCGAGGTTTCCATAGAAACCTCCAGGTTTGTGTTTTGGGTCAAAACAAAGAACTTGGTCGTTTGGTTTAAACCTCGAGTATTATTGTAAACCTCGAGTATTGTGGCAACCCGAGAGCAAATAAACTTACACTCATTCACAAAACCTCGAGTATTGTTGAAAACCTCGAGTATTGTAGAGACCCGAGAATAAATGAACTTACACTCATTCACAAAACCTCGAGTATTGTTGAAAACCTCGAGTATTGTAGAGACCCGAGAATAAATGAACTTGCACTCATTCTAAAACCTCGAGGTTCCTTGAGAAACCTCCAAGTTTGGTTGCATTTCGTCTCTACTGGGTTTCACGCAAGATGTGAAACCTCGAGGTTTCGAACAAACCTCGAGGTTTGAAGTAAACCCAAGAAACCTTCATGATAGCAATATGAGAAACCTCCAGGTTTAAGGTTTTGGTCTTAAATCGTGTTCAAGCTTAAATGAACAAACCTCGAGGTTTGTGAACAAACCTCCAGGTTTCTGGACGTTGTTTGAAATTCGAAACTAACGATTTTTTGTGCCTTCGTGTTTGATCTCAATGCTTTACATGATTAATCTCTATTGATACTAGATATGTTTAACCATTTCCTTTAGTGAGTTTCGAGATAGATTAAGGGAAGTTTTCGAAGGTTTAAAGCAAAAGCAAAAGTGGTGTCGAACATTAAATGCTCAACCCAAACTTGCATCCTTTTGGTGAATCCATCTGTACACGGTTACAAAGCATTAAAGAATGATTTCTACATTAAGAAACATCCTCTCCAACGATTAATTTGCAGAGAGTTAACTCGACCATCCAACCATTTGGACTAAGTGAGTCTCGAGAAGAGAAGAAGACCTAAGTAGCTCACAACTCTCGTGGATCATCTCCAACGGTCCGATTATCAATGCAACGGTCAATTAATCTTTGTCTAGCTATAAATAGAGCTGCATTCAATTCTTCTCGACTACTACAACAACTGAAAACGCACAAGCATTCAAGTTTCTTAACTACTTTTCAGTTTTCACTTGTATTCTGTCTTTTGACATTATAAGCTTCAGTGTTTAACATTATCTACTCTTTGTGAGAGTTTTCTTCTTGTGAATCACTTATTGTAAAGAACCACAAGTCGGGGACTTGGTGGTTAGGTTCATTGATTACAACTTGTAAGGGGAGTGAGTTCTAGTGAGAGAACTATCTCTTGAGTACGAGTGTGTAATCCTTGATATAGTGGAAATCCCAGAGTGTCTGGGGACTGGACGTAGGTCAAGGAGTTAGACCGAACCAGTATAAATCTTTGTGTTTAGCTATTCTAATCTGGTTATTTTGGGAGATTACGGCAAATTTCTGTCAGGATGCTGCAGAAAAGAGATTCAAATTACTTACAATTGTTGTGCATACGATACAATTCTTTGCTTGAATACTTTGTAATGGGCAGGGTCGACTGCCCCTTTGGTGCTGCGCCCCTGCCTCTCAAATTTGGGCTACTTCCAAATGTTTTCTATGGTATTTTTGTTGTTAGATTCTATATGAAAGCAGTTCCATTTTTTGTCCACAAGATATTAAAATGTCACTGTTCTATCATAAGAACACAAATGTCTAGCCCTAGGTGGGCTAGTATGTTTATGTTGGATCGAATAGCTGCCTCTTAGGTATCTATGGATGAGATACCTATGAGAATAGAAGATCACTGTACACAACCAAAGGGGGTGGGGTGTGTGCACAATGTAGGCAGAATCGTAGATGAGAGAGAGCTTAGAGATTGTGCACCTTAGGGTTTACCATCTATTTATAGAGGGTACCTTAGGGTTAGGGTTTGGACTGTTGGGCCTCTTGTGCCTCCAAACCCAAATGTTGTGCCATCACATCTGTGCAATATTGGTTGCCTCCTATTGGGCCACACCTTAGTTGGGCCTATTATTTGAATCCATAACGGTTGCCTCCCGGTACCCGATAGTTCAGTCCCCGAGCACGGATGCATTAGTTGTTTGTGGAACACGGATTTGGCTGAGATGCATCCAGCTTATCCGGGTTGTGTGAGAAGAAATAATATCTCTTGCTTGCTTTCATAGCAATTTTTCTCGGTCTATATTCTTGCATTTAATAACATGTAAGCAAATCATAATCAATGAACAATACTTACTGTTTACACAAATCGTTCAAGTTGCTCATTTCGAATACTTGTCCAAGTTTGATTTCCGTTCTGGTTTCCATTAACCTCGGTTATTGATAATATACATTTCCACTAACAACTCGTTGCCCCCCAGCACGGTGATTCAGGTCCCTGAGCTTCCAGGATGCATTGACAGTTTAACTTGGCTCTCCACACAAAACTGAGATTTTAACTTTACACAGAAGCTCGGATTTTGACTATAATCCACCTTAAAAAGTGTACATGGAGCCCGGATTTTAACTAGATCCAGTTAAAACCGAGCCTTCCTTCAAAACTTTGCACGGATCCCTGATTTAAACTAGATTCAGTTTAAACCGGTTCCACCTTTAAAACTTAAGGATTTCTATCACAAATAAACCAATAGAGGATTTTAAATACGTGGAACTCGGATTTTAACTAGATTCGGTTTAAACCGAGTGCGGCTTCAAAAATTATTACGGAGCCTGGATTTTAACTAGATTCAGTTAACGGGGTCCGACTTCAAAACTTTACATGGATCCCAAACGTTAACTAGATTCAGTTAACGGGGTCCGACTTCAAAACTTTACGCGGATCCCGAACGTTAACTAGATTCGGTTAACCGGGACCCGACTTCAAAACGTTAACTGGGTCCGCCATTTTAATTTTACACAGATCCCAGATTTAAACTAGATTCAGTTTAAATCGGGTCCACCTTCATCCCTTTCATAAGGACGGACTCCTCTCGGAACTTGAATTTCAGCTCGGATTCATACATATTCAGCTTTCACATGATTTTCGAAAACTGGTTGCTTGACCATGAATTCTACATCGGCATGTATATCCATTTCTGAACTTGCTCCCCAATCCGGGTTGTCATTAAAATGAATCGCCCCCCAATCCAGGTTGTCATTAAAATTAATCGCGCCCTAATCTGGGTTGATATTAAAATTAATCGCCCCCGAATCTGGGTTGTCATTAAAATTAATTGCCCCTCAATCCGGATTAGAAGTTAAAACGACATGATTCATGAAAATGGGTCAGGCGCTCGCATTCATGCATGTATTTAAATTTGACATGATTTTGGAAAACTGGTTTCTTTACCATGAATTCATACATGTCGTAAGGGTTTATCTCATACGGAACTCGATTTTAAGCGTAGTCGGTGTAATCGGGTTCCGCCTGTTAGTTCTCAATGTGTTTTGATGATGATTGGAACAATTGTAAAGCCATGAAAGCCAAATTGTTCAGTTTTCTCTTGCAAAAATCGAATTCCTTACTGTCATGAGAAAACTCGAGTTTTGGGTCAAAACTCGAGTTTTGGCTTGTCTGAGGAAAATATGATCAAAGACAAAATTGCCAGTTTTGGCGAAAACTGCCAGTTTTGAGTTTTCATGTGAACATATGAAAACTCGAGTTTTGGAAGCAAAACTCGAGTTTTGGTTTGGCCGAGAGCCTCTGAAATTTCCAAGTTTCAAAACCCCCAGTTTTCATGATGCACTGCCAGTTTTGAACTATTCAAAGTATCTATCATATTTTGTGAAATAGTTCAAAACTCGAGTTTTGAGGTCAAAACTCGAGTTTTGATATGTTGCTCATGTACTTGATTTTCAACATATGAAAACCGCCGAGTTTTTGAGCCAAAACCTCCAGTTTTCGAGTTTTCAAAGGTTTTCACTAAGTTTTCGGTGAACATGTGAAAACTCGAGTTTTGGGAGCAAAACTCGAGTTTTGGTCGCGTAAAGCATCCAAGTTTTCACAAGTGCAAAGCGCCAGTTTTTTGTTTGAAAACTACCGGTTTTTGATATGTTCACATATTTTCGAGTTTTCATGTTTTAAGTGAAAACTCGAGTTTTGGGAGAAAAACTCGAGTTTTGGTCTGGCCGAGAGCGTTCAAGTTTTTCACAATTGAAAACTGCCAGTTTTGGATTAAAACCTCCAATTTTGATGTTTTGGACTAAAATCGTATTTTCACATCAATAGTCCAAAACTCGAGTTTTGGAAGTGAAACTCGAGTTTTGAGGCAACCCGAGAGCATCAATAATTTCGACATTTTAAAAACTGCCAGTTTTAAGTGAAAACTTCCGAGTTATGAGTTCCACACGGATTCGAAACTCCAGTTTTTGATTTCAAAACTCGAGTTTTGGTAAACTGATTTAAAAACGCAGTTTTACTTCAAATTGCATATTTTGATTTATACTTCAAGACTAAGCTGCGAATTGATCTTAAATGTTTTATATACTTCTTATCATTATAACTAACCAGCTTTAACAAGTTTGCTTATAAGTTTTTCGAGAGGATTTGAATCAAATGATATTTGAATTATTTTGACATTATCCTCAAAGACAAAAAGCAATGGAAGGCGCCTAGAAGTGTTGGGCGATTTCTCACCAAACACAAGCAACAAAGTCTTCACCAACTAAAGCCAAGTCTCGGCCTTATGAGACAAATTGCAGGAGCCAAAATTCAAATGTTTTATTCTGAAAATACTCCTAAGCGAAGAATTCATTCAGCAAGACACCACAACGACTAGTTTGAGCTTGGAACAACTCCAATGACTATATTTTCGAATGGATTCTAGCTCCAACGGATTTGTAACGTTCACATACTTCAAATGGATATAAATACTTGAAGATTTGAAGTCTGGAAGCAGAGAAGCAAGTTACAAAAACGCATACAAAGCTTTGAGTCTTTTTCTGCTTACATATTTGAGTTGTATCTTTGATACATTGTACTTCAGTGATTATCATTATTTACTCTTTGAAGAGAGTTTGTTTTCAGTAAATCATTCTCTGTAAGAATCTCAAAGTAGAGGGACTTTGAGGTTGGGTTATTGATTACAACTTGTAAGGGGGAGTGTGTCCTAGGTTGAGGAACATCCTTTGTTTGCATAGTGTGTAATCAATTGAATTAGTGAAAAACCCAGAGTGACTGGGGACTGGACGTAGGTCAAGAGATTGGACCGAACCAGTATAAATTTCGTGTGCCTTGCTCTTCTTCCTTCATACTCCCATTTACTCTGTTTCAGCAACCATAAACAGAGAACTTCGAAAAGAATTTTAAAATCCCCAATTCACCCCCCTCTTGGTGATTTAGCTTCACTTTCACCGCCTTCGAAACTCGTCAGAGTTTTATTTGATGAATAGGCCAGAGTCAGAAATTTGCTGCGCAGAATATAGGTCTGGGACCACCCATGGGCTATCAACCCACCTGAGTGACTTACTAGAAATCATCGGCTTTACTGTGTTCCGAAGGAAGCACGTTTTAGCCTTTACATGATTAGTTCAGGAGAGGGCTCTTTGAAAACTGGTTTATTGACCATGAGTTCATGCGTACTACGAAAATTGGGCGTGTGTTCCCAAAGTTCGCACATGCCTACACAATTTTTGAAAGACGGGCGTTTACACCACGAATTTCTACGTGTTTGTTTTGTACGTGGTTCTAAAAGCTGGTGTGCGCACCCAGAGTTCAGACCTTTACACTTTGTATACATGATTTTCGAACACTAGCTTCTTTGCCATGAATTCATACATGTTTCTTCTTACACATGATTTTTGGAAACGGGTTTTTGTACCTCGGGTTCCTACATGTTTAACTTGAACATGATTTTTGGAAACGGGTTATGTACCTCAGATTCCTACATTTTATGGAATTAGCGGCATTGCCGTCTTTACACGGAGCCCAAATTTAAACTAGATTCAGTTTAAACCAGGTCCAGCTCAACAATCATCACAAATCCCGGATATTAACTAGATTCGATTAACCGAGGCCGCCTTTAAAAATTATCACAGATCCGAGACTATAACTAGATTCAGTTAATCCCTTCACAACTTAACACGGATCCCGGATTCAAACCAGATTCGGTGTAACTGGGGTCCATCTTTATGAACCAGAGAAGTTGCCATTCCAAATTCAAGAATCCTGTTGACTGAAGGAGGAGAGAGGAATTCTGATAGTTTCTTTTCACTACCTTTTGAATATAGGCTTTTGATCGATGGAATATTCCATTTTGTTGGTTTCCAATTGAAGTTAGAATGAAGTATCAGATCAGATCCCACGATAGTTGTGATGTAGATGCATCGGCCTTTCCAATCCAAGAGGCATTGCTGCTTTGCTAGGGGGCTTGATTGCATAAAAATTTGGATTCTTAGATCTCCGTGATCAACAAGTTGAAACCACAAGTTCTCATTCAGTTGGAACCTGACTTTGGCATTCAAATCAAGGAATACATCTGGGTCATAATAACAACTGCACAGGCAACGCGCAAAAGTGTTGATTTTCCACCCATGTTAGGTCCAGTCAGTACATTTGGACGTGGGCACATAATTCTTCTCAGTCAGGAATGTCGGCAACCTGTAAATATATACGATAATAATATCGGCAATATACATCTTAGAATCTCGGCTCCTTAGGACCTCGTATCCTCAGCATCTCAGAAGTTCTCATTTGCTGACCCATGTTCCCATTTTGAAGGCATAACCCGTGCAGCACCAGCTCCTCATTTGACAATCACACTTACGGGGCATCTCGGCAGTCCGACGTTGAACCTCGGATTATCAGAATCCTGACACCATGCATATCTCGGCACTGTTTTGAAGATGCCTGGTTGACGTGGTTGCTTGGACCACCGTTTTGATGGTGGCACATCGGTTACAAGCTCATACAACTCAACTCGGCACACCATCATCTCGGCCCTTGCTCATGTCGGCACCTCATCATCTCATTGCTTAATTTTGATGAGCACCTCATTGCAATCATGGTATAGATACTCCTCCTTGCAATCATGTCGGCACCTCATCATCTCATTGCTTAACGCCACGTGGACTTGTGGTTGCACCACTTCTTCCTCTACTTTTTATCAACTTCAACTATCTCAGCTTCTATGCTCTACCTGCCGACTTCCAGTATCTCGGCTCAGGCAGGTCTTCACACTTGGAACTCGAATGGACTGAATAAGAACCATGATCTGATACTCGAAGTAGTTCAAACTCGGCATACATGTACCTCGGCTGCATATTAGCTGCATGAGGGAAGAACCTCGGCTGCATTCTTTTCTTTCATACTTGACTTTCGACACATTAGCCATACAATTCATCTTGTTCCTTCCACCGATGCAAGGGCAAGGATCTCGCTAATCTTTTACTGTGCCACGAGAAATCAGGCAACGGCCAAACCCACGATGAAGACTAGTAAACACGCACATGCCAAGGGAAATTCAAATAATTGAGATCCCTACAATCTCGGATCCCTTAATAACTAGCCCGAATTTATCGCTACTTCCCCATTAGTGCCAGCGACATTTCCTTGAAATTTTCCCACGTTCTCCACCATCTCTTCCCAACATCAGAAATGCAAGGAAATCATGTTTGAAACCAGAATCTGGGATCTTTCGGCACGATGCACTTGAAGCACGTCTTCATGACTCCTCTTTTCTCCACCGATCTCAAGAATTAGAGAAACAGGAGGTGGGTCTTCTTGAAGTCGCCTCACAGCCATAACATTAGAGCCAACAAGCAAAAAACCAAGCCGAGGCCGAGCGTCGTAGGATTTCCGGATCGCTTCTTGTGTTATTTACGCCACCGCAAGCTTCATAGGTTACGTTGGCTTTCGAATGTTCATGAATTTGAATCATTCACCACTTTTGGTCAAGGGAATCAAAAATTTATCGAGTCCCCATAGACGGCGCCAATGTTCTATCATAGGAAGTAACACAAATGTCAAGCTCTAGGTGGGCTAGTATGTTTATGTTGGATTGAATAGCTCCCTCTTAGGTATCTATGGGTGAGATACCTATGAGAACAAAAGATCACTGTACACAACCAAAGGGGGTGGGGTGTGTGCACAGTATAGGCAGAATCGTAGATGAGAGAGAGCTTAGAGATTGCGCACCTTAGGGTTTACCATCTATTTATAGAGGGTACCTTAGGGTTAGGGTTTAGACTGTTGGGCCTCTTGTGCCTCCAAGCCCAAATGTTGTGCCATCACATCTGTGCAATATTGGTTGCCTCTGTTGGGCCACACCTTAGTTGGGCCTATTATTTGAATCTATAACAGTCACCTATTTCATTTTATGTAGAATCTAATAATAAAAAGTAGAATATAAAAAATTGGTAAAAGCCCCAAAATTGTGAAGCAGTAGCGAGCCAACACCTTAGGATCACTGCCCCTTTGGGATAAACCCATAATGTTCAAAGGTCCGAACAATATTTCATTATAGTGAAGTTAAGAGAATAAACGATAAAATCCAAGAAGACTCAAGGAATAGATACATACCATCATCTCATTTAGCAGACCATGATCAGATGTCCCTTCATTAATGGGTAGCATCAACTTGGGACATTTTTCTATCCTCAAACACCGCAGATTAGGAAATATGAAATTGTGATGCCCTGAGTTGAACTTAATCAACTTTGGGAGGCTTGCAAGTTGAAGATCCTTTAAATTGGGAAACAATCGTTCATGTATTTATTTGTCATCCTCTACGACTTGTTCTATCATCTCGCATGAATCTATCTTCAGTTCCTCTAGAAGAACAAGTTTTTCCACTAAAACAATCGAAAGTGCAATCTTGCGTAAGCCACATTCGATGATTTCTAATTTAACTAGTTTAACCAGTTCCAATATCCCCATTGGATCGTTGTTCCATATGAATTTCAAATAGGGTAAAAAAAACAATTGCATTGTCTTCAAATTGGGGAATCTCAATTTTTTTTTTTCAGCAACAAATTCGATGAGATCAAAAACCTGTTCCAACAGTTCGCACCTTTCAATTCTCAATTCCTCAAGCTTATCTGACCGATTAAGTAAAATGCAGAAAAATTTGTTCAACTTATTGTCGCACTGTAAGACCTCTACGGTCTTTAGTGGCGTGAAAGATGATTTATGAAGTTCCATTTCCATATTTTCCTTCAACTCCTTCCAGTCTTTGATTTTTAATTTTTCAATTTTGGAGAGTTCATCATGCTGTAAAATGACATCATCATCCTGTGGAATGACACCAGAGTCAGTAAATTATATTGTACATACAGTTGGGATCGCAGAATTAGTTCAGTAGCATTAATGTTGAATAATATTTTATATGTGCTTTAAGTGCTGCCTCTTGTGGATTATTTATTTATTTTATCAGTTTTCATTTATCTATTATTTAATTAATTGTTTGATTTAGACATATTTTACCTAATAATGGATTTCACTTTTGGATAGATTCTTATCAGATTTACATCCCCATATCCTCATGTCACTTAAACTCTATCTATTTGTAACCTATATATTAGGCTCAACCCATTTATCAATAATATTCTAGCTTCTACCTTAATTAGGTGTTCTAATAGTATCCAACAATAGTGGTATCAAAGCCATTAATAATCTGAGAGTGAGAGAGCATACGCAATGTAACGTAGAGCATAGCAGCTTCTTCTGTCACTAAACTTGGTGGAAGAGGCAGATCCACATAGAGTATTGGGGGGCATGTGCCCACCCTTAAATTTCCTTTTTCTTTTGGAGGGGGGGAGGGGGTGAACCTCTCTCTATTTTCCCCCTCATCTCTTACTCCCTCAAAGCCTCAAAGGGAGATTTCGCGACTCTGTGAGACTCTCTCTTCCTCCGATGAATAGTTGAATGATTGTTTAGTGTCTTATATTGAAAAAGATGTATTTGATAACATTGATAATGAGACAATTATGATGGAATCCCAAAAAATAAGGCTTAGAAAGATGACATTGTAATTATTTTTATTGTAATATACTTTTGTTATCAAAATATATGGTGTCGATCTTGCTATTTTTCACAACACTTAGTCTTACTTTTCCATTTATATTCTTTTATTTTTTAATACATTTAAAGCTTTATCTAAAATAAAATAAAAAAATCGGGCGCTACCCCGAACCCCGCATCTTCCCACTAATGGTGTCCCCTTCAATAAATTCCTAGATTTGCCCCTGCTTGGTGGCTTCCACGTTTATTATGATGGTAATATGTGGCAAGTAATGGACTCTCATTGCTACATGTGGAGTTACTTCAGTCTCTCAACCGTCAATTCCTATTTTTAATGGGGATAAATATGAATTTTGTTCGATCAAGATGAAGACCCTTTTTTGATCTCAACACCTTTGAGATTTAAATGAAGACGGTTTTGCCTACCTAGATACAGACTAGTGCCGCTCGAAGGAAAATAGGAAGCTATATGCAAAGGATTTATTTTTCCTCCCACAAGTCGTGTATAGCAACATTTTCTCTAGAATCACATTTGCAACAACTTCTAAAGAGGCATGGCAGATTTTGAAGACTAAGTTTCTAGGCTCCGATAAGGTAATCTATGTAAAACTCCGATTAAATTTTTTCATATGTAGAAGAGTTAGTAGGTAAAAATTACTTATCTAAAGTTAGTTTTGTAGTTAATAACATGAGGTCCTATGAGGGAAAAATTTATTGATGAAACAGTTGTGAAAATTCTCAGAACTCTAACTCCTCGATTTAACTTTCTTGTTGCTGCTATTGACGAGACTCCTAATCTGTTGAAGTATTATTTTGAGTAATTAATGAGCTCATTTTGAGCTCATGAGGATAGGATGAATCACTTTTAAGAACAAACTGAAGAGTGGCCTTTTTATGAGAAAGGGGAGTCTACAGGTACAGGTAATGGCAGAGGTCATTTTTGTGGTATAGGTAGAGGAGGCCATGGTCAATTTAATGAACAACATCAATCAAGAGCATGACTTAGAAGCTCTATTCAAGGCCATTAGTGCCAAATAAAAAGAGGGGGGGCATAGGGAAGCAAATATCTGGGGCAAAGCAAAGAGGTGATAAAAAGTATGATGATTTTGTAGATGCAAAGACCTTGTTTGTGGTAGATACCCCTAATCCTAGATCTTCTAAAGATGTTTGGTTCATTTACAGTGGATGTTCCAATCATATGACTAGTTTGTCCTTATTGTTTGAAGAACGAGATGAATCTCACCAATCTGATGTTTGACTTGGTAATTGTTTTGTTCTGAGAACATAAGTGTATAGCCTCAAAGGAATAGAATATTGATATAAGATCAAGTACCTTTCTCTTAGGTATCCATGGATGAGATACCAGTGAGAATGGAGGATCACTGTACACTAATATGAAGGCTCTTCGCCAAGGGGGATGGGAGTTGTGTTTAGTGGGAGAGTGCACAGTGATCAGCCGCATAGTAAAAGAGAGAGAGAGTTGAGAATCTATGTATCTTTAGGGTTTACCATTTATTTACAGAGGTACCTTAGGGTTAGGGTTTGGACTGCTGGGCCTCTTGTGCCTCTAAGCCCAAATGTTCTACCATCACATCTGTGCAATAGTGGCTGCTTCTTGTTGGGCCACACATTGGATGGGCCCAATATTTATATCCATAACAGTTGCCCCCAGCCCGTAGTTCAGATCTCGAGCGTAGGGATGTATTGTCTTGTCGATGTGCAACACGGACTTGGCCGAGATATATCCAGCTTATCCGGGTTGTGCGAGAACAAATAAGATCGCTTGCTTGCTTTCGTAGCAATTTTTCTTGGGATAATTATCCAGTCTACATTCTTGCATTTAATAATATGTAAGCAAATCACATTCAATGGAAAATACTTACTGTTGTGTTCTGGTTTGCCTTAATCCGGGTTATTGATAATATTCTTTTCCACTAACAACTCGTTGCCCCCCAGCACGATGGTTCAGGTCTCTGAGCTGCCGGGATGCATTGATAGTTTAACCTGGCTCTCCACATGGAACTCGGGTTTTAACTATACACATAAGCTCGGATTTTGCCTGTAGTCTGGCTTCAAAAATTTACACGGATCTCGGATTCTAACCAGATTCAGTTAAAATGGGTCCGCCCACAACAATTTACCCGAATCCCTAATTTAAACTAGATTCAGTTTAAACTGAGTCTGGCTTCAACAATCTACACGGATCCCGGATTTAAACTAGATTCAGTTTAAACTGGGTCTAGCTTCAAAATTTTACACGGATCCCTGATTTAAACTAGATTCAGTTTAAATTGGGTCTGACTTCAAAACTTTACACGGATCCCTGATTTAAACTAGATTCAGTTTAAATCGGGTCCGCCTTCAAGAATTTACATGGATCCCTGATTTAAACTAGATTCAATTTAAATCGAGTCCGTCTTCAAAACTTTATGCAAATCTCGGATGTTAACTAAATTTAGTTAACCGGGTTCGGTTTCAATATCGTACACGGATCCCAGATTTAAACTAGATTCAGCTAAAATCAGGTCCACCTTCGTCCCTTTTGTAGGGATGGACTCCACTTGAAACTAGAATTTTAACCGTAATCAGTTTAACCGAGTTCCGTTTAAAATAGACTTGGCGGCTTTCTTTGAGCCAACATGATTCAATTAAAACCAGTTTGTGTACCTCGGATTCATACATGTTCAGCTTTCACATGATTTTGGAAAACTGGTTTCTTTACCAAGAATTCATACATGTTTAGCTTTCACATGATTTTGGAAAACTGGTTTGTTTACCAAGAATTCATACATGCTTAGCTTTGACATGATTTTTGAAAACTGGTTGCTTGACCATGAATTCTACATCGGCATGTATATCCATTTCTGAACTTGCCCCCCAATCCAGGTTGTCATTAAAATGAATCGCCCCCCAATCCAGGTTGTCATTAAAATGAATCGCCCCCCCAATCCGGATTGTCATTAAAATGAATCGCCCCCTAATCCGGATTGTCATTAAAATGAATCGCCCCCCAATCCGGGTTGACATTAAAATGAATCGCCCCCTAATCCGGGTTGACATTAACATTAATCGCCCCCCAATCCGGATTAGAACTTAAACTTGACATGATTCATGAAAACGGGTTTGTGTACCTCGGATTCATGCATGTATATAAACTTGACATGATTCATGAAAACAAGTTTTGTACCTCGGATCCATGCATGTTTAATTTGAACATGATTTTCAGAAATGAGTTTATGTACCTTGGATTTCTACATGTTTAACTTGAACATGATTTTCCGAAACGGGTTTATGTACCTCGATTCCTACATGTTTAACTTGAACATGATTTTCGAAAATGGGTTTATGTACCTCGGATTCCTACATGTTTAATTTGAACATGATTTTCGGAAACGGGTTTATATACCTTGGATTCCTACATGTTTTCATTTGACATGATTTTCGGAAATGAGTTTATGTACTTCGGATTCCTACATGTTTAACTTGAACATGATTTTTAAAGCGGGTTTATGTACCTCGGATTCCTACATGTTTAATTTAAACATGATTTTCAAAAACTGGTGTTTGCACCATGAATTCATACATGTTTACTTTCTACATGATTTTCGAAAACTGGTGTGTGTACCCAGAATTCATATGTGTTTATTTGATACATGATTTTCGAAAACTAGTGTTTGCACCATGAATTCATACATGCTTAGCTTTGACATGATTTCCGAAAACTGGTGTGTTTACGTAGAATTCCTACATGTTTAACTTTGGCGGCATTCGTCGCACACGGGGCCCAGATTTTAACCTTGATTCGGTTTAACGGGTTCCATCTTCGTTCCCTTTTGTAGGGACGGACTCCACGGAACCCGAATTTTAACCACATTCAGTTTAACCGGAGTCCGCCTTCAAAACTTTACACGGAGCCCGGATTTTAACTAGATTCAGTTTAACCGGGTCCGGCTTCAAAAGTTATCACGGATCCCTGATTTAAACTAGATTCAGTTTAACCAGGTCCGCCTTTAAAAATTATCACAGATCCCGGATTTTAACTAGATTTATTTAACTGGGTCTGTCTTCAAAAATTTACATGGATCCCTGATTTAAACTAAATTCAGTTTAACCGGGTCCGCCTTTTCTTCATTCAAGAATTTTAGGCACACGTTGGCTCTTTGATATGAAAAGTTCTATTTGCTCCTTTGTGGAGTCAAATTCTACCATTGTTGTTATGACATGAAGGAAATTGGCCAATTGCAACTCAGGAGTACCATCAAATAATAAATGAGAAAGCTCCATAAACAAAGAATAATGATCTACGGCTTGTGTTTTTGTGCATCACTCTATCATCTTCATGAGATGAATCAGATCGTAGGTTTAATCCATATAAGCAGAAAAAACATTGATCTAAGGTACTGTCATTTTTTTGACTCAAGCCTGGTTAACATATGCACTGACAATACCATCACCTATAGATATATCCGCAATATTCAAAGGCTTAAACTTTTGAGCTTCAAAAATTTAATTTGCTAATCCTTTGATATGTCCATTTTGAAGACATTCCTTGATTACTTCACAGTAAGTTTCTTTCCCAAAATTCCAACTTTTGTGGAATATACATCCCCATGAAGAATAAAATCAGGGAAGACATCCACCATTTCTTTTTTGGCATTAATTTCAAAAGTTGCAGACACTTGATAATGTGGGGTCCACCCCATTGATGTGGCACCTTCCTTCACACAATTACAAGATTTGGCAACTTGCAACGTAACTTCTTCAAATGACAATATTAAATTGAAGGCAATAGATAGTAGTGGGGTCCACCCCATTAATGTGATAAATTCTTTCACATACCTTCAAGATTTGCCAACTAGCAGTGACTTACGGTGATATTGCAGCTTCTCGTTCCTTGCCAGTGAATGACTTGTGCAGATGCATCATACGGTGATACTCCTTTCGTTTCTTGGCTGCCAAAATTTATGGCATTTAATTAAGGTATTGATCCATTTTTCGTGATTTTCTTATGCACGATGTTGTGGCCTATTCAGATGCATTGCTTTAATAAATTGGATTTACTGCACATGCTACCGCAAAACCAGTTTTCTCCATGACTCTCACGATTCTTTGAATCCGGAAATGCTACGCCAAAGCTGGTGGAAGTTCATGATTATGCTTCTTTGTGAATTCCTGAATAGCATTAAAGAAAAGATGTATTCTTGGTGTGAAACTCTGCCTTCAGCATATGAGTTAGAGATCTGCACCAATGTGCGACAATAGTTTATGTTGCCTCCATCCAGTGAAAAGCTTCTGGCTTGTCATGCATTTTCTTCATTTTATTTTTCTGAAATCTGACCATCTGACACGTTGATCAGGATCACTCTAGGAATTACTCAAACTTTTATTCATTTGAATTAATCTCAACCTTAATGGCATCAGCTCAAGGTGAAGAAAACAAAACTCCTCTTGGACTGAACTTGTCTTCATGGAGTGCTTCCTCAAGAAAAATATTCTAATTATTCTCGTTGGATGTTTCAACGTCATCCATTGCTCTTCTATAACCTTCCTCGTCAACAGCATTTTCCATGACCTTTCTCACACAGAATTAAAATCTGGACTTCCAAAGGGAATTCAGAGGACTTTCTATCATCCCTAGAAATGAGAAAGTGGCATGCTTGATGAGCCACATTATCACATGATAACCAGCGTGTTCCTCCACAAACTTCTCGAAATAAATGGAGTCACAGTGCTTTAGCTTTTGACCATTCAAACTATCACACGATAAAATTGGTGAACCAATACAACATGCAACTCTTTCAAGGCAATGAAGCCTCAAACCAAGCCCGAGTTTGATCCCAATTTTGTGCCTGTAGAATTACTATTAAACCTTGTAGTTTTTCAGTGGCATTATTACTGTAATAAGAAATCTTAAGAAGAGCTTTTGTCCCTTAGAAGATGAACTCCTTCTGGCATACGTCGACGGCATCCTCTTCTTAACCCATTTTAAAGATGTAACATTGAAGGTGGCAGCAACGACATTGCAATCCTCCATGACATATTTCTTACAAGCTTCCAAACTTGCAGGCTCTAGCATAGCAAAGTCAATGAAAATGCTCAAAATCCTGCACTTCTAAGGTTGCCCCCTTAAAGTCATTAATAAGGAACCACGCTTGCATTGCTCCATAATTGACTCCATTACTAACTATGGAGAGTAAGATTTATTCAACCAACGTTGTATGTGCTCACTGCTCGCTTTTCAAGAAATTGAATACGTGATTTCACTGTCATTAGTTGTGTACAGTGTGTACTCATTGTGTGAGATCAACTTCCTTTTGCAATTTTCACTTGACTTTATCGTCAATAGTGTCATAAAACATAGGCAGAGTGTAACATCCCCATTTTTCATGGGCATTAGTGTGAAGTTATTTACATATATGAATTTTTATTTATTTATGAAGTTATGTATTGATTAATATAGGTTATTGTGTGAAATAATTAGAATAAGATGTAGTCGTGAAATTACTTGTTTATGGGTATTACAATTGACCAAAAAGGATGAGAAGAAGGTTGCATGAATATTTACTGGAGATTATGAGGAAAAGATTAAAGAATAATTTGTAAAGGGATGATTCTGGCTTGGAAATTTTAGAGGCAGTATCATGTGGCCTAGAGAAGCTAATTAAGGAAGAAAATGCCTTATAAGAAATTAAAGATTAACTTCTAACACCTACTCAATATTTGCAACTATATGAGTGAAGAATCAAGTTGCAAATAAAAGTCTTATAGAGGATCAAATAAGGACATTTTAATATCCAATATTTCCCTTCTCATCTGACTAAAGTTGGATTGCATTTAGTGAGGCCCATTCCTCATTCAATATCCGTTCAAGTTTCGAACAGCAAAACAATAGGAATTGAGACCAATGGTATTTTGGTAATAATTGGGGAGTAAATGTCCTAGTAATATCCCCATGTAATAGCCGACTTTGATTTTTTTTTAAATATCCATCAAATCCTGCGTCAGTTTACTTCATCCGAGATCATCTAATTAAGGTACATTGATTCCCTTTCCATTCCATACATTCGGTCAAAGTAAAGTAAAGAAGAGATTGGATTAGAACCAATGGTATCATTGTAAATAATGAAAGTTTAATGTCCAAGAATTTCCCTTGCTTCCAACCGCCAAAGCAGATCATTACTATCTAATATTTACACTCTTTCATCCATTTTGAGTCGGCCAACCGGCACGAAAAGAAGAGAGAAGCTCAGCAAATACAAAAATGGCGTAAGGAGTTCTTAGAGGAGAGAAAAACAGACCCTAAACGAAATCACCTACCAAATCACTTCCAATCCAAAAATTCCCTTCACAAATATTGTTCTATACCTCGAGAGCTTCAATTCTACGGTTTCGGTTTCCTCGTAGGAGAAGTTTCAAGTCACTGGGTTAGTCAAGTTGCTGTCAAAATTCCAAGCCGACTGTGGAATCGTGATAAGGTAAGAGTAAGCTTCATTTTAAACCGATTGGTTTGAAGTTTGGGTGAGTTTTTGGATACTTTGTAAAATCCTATATTTTCAGCCAACTAAGATTCTTGGAGTCTCATAATGATTTATTCATGAATATGAGATTATATGATGAATTGGAGTCATATATGGAAGTCTGAAAATTATTAGGTTGCTGTTTCTGAAAATTCCCTGTAGAGTCAGTCACATTATCCACGAACTTTGACCTAGTAGATGGACTTGAAAAATTATAAAATTTCACAGGGAGAAAGTAGACATCTCAAGGATTAATTTGGTATATAATTTGTATTTTTCTGAATTTTGTGCTAAGAGAAATAAATGTTGCAAAATAGCCCCTGAAAACAGGGCATTATTTCGGACAGCACGGCTATTTTGGGCTATAGATGAATTGTCGACTTGTTCTGGCCTAAATTAGTATTTTTTGTTGAAATTAGACATATTAAGGGTCATTTAGGCTTTGGAATCAACCCAAAAGGAGTTTTCTAGATTTAATTATGGATTTTTGAAGATCAGTCATTGTCTGCTGGAAATTTCTGGAAAATGACGAAAATTTAGAGAATATAGGCCCATATTAAATTCCTTAATAAGACAAGGAATTTAGAATAAAAGGGCACATGAATTGGACTTATTTTAATTTATCAAAGGAATATTTATTGAAAGGAATTTAATTATATTTACATTTTATGATTTTAGGGATAATTGTGATATTTTGCATCGGGAAGGTTACTTTTATCTCGTAGTCGATTTGCTGGTAGTAACCTTAATCTTCATATACTCGTGTGACTTGTGTATGTATGTTTTACCTTGAAATTGCATACATTTAGTTATCATTTATTTCCTAGCGCTATGGAACCGGAACATGCTGTGTGCATTAAGGGCTTTGCTGTGTGCTGTGCCCGGTGGTCTGTGCTGTGTGCTATTATGACCACCTACTTGATCGTGTCTTTGTGTGCTATTAGGACTACTAGTTCCGGATTTGGCTGTGTGCCTTGATACCGAATGTTATGTGGTATTGATTTATTTATTTATGGTTGATCTTACATGCATTGTTATACATTTTATATGAAATTAACGGTTACTCTGGGATTCATTTTTTTGAATCCCAGCCCCTTGTGAGCCATCTGGCAGTTCATCCAGAGCGGAGCAGGGAGATAGAGGTAAGGCTCCGGAGCAGGGCTAGTGTGTTGGTGGTTTCTGATGTTTTGCTTTAGGGAATTTATTTTGGTTACTAGATGATTGTAGATTATTATTTTGGCCTGTCTGGGCAGGATGACTGTATATTTTGATTCCTCCGGGGAAGAATTTATCCTTCCATATTTTTATCAGTATATTTTTGTCCAAACCGGTGTGTGCTCTGCTGCTTATACTTTGATGTGTGTTATAAATTAACTGGGAAAATATAAGCTAAATTTAAATAAGAGTGAAGGACCACACTACCCGCCACCCGAATGGGCGAGGCCGGTAGGTGTGTTACACAGAGAGTAAACAGGATCAAGTAGATCAGTATAGTCAGCTCAGCTGAGAGACCGGTTACACTCAGTTTCTCCCCTTTCATAGGGATCTGATTAAATCACAGTTAAGTGCTATAAAACGTAGAAATAATCAAACACAAGGAAGGAAATAGAGACTTATCGTTAATGAGTTGTAACTTTGGATCTTTTCTTTCCCTCGCTGTAAAGCATCACACCCATGATGGTACTGGTGAATCTCTGGCTTTGATGACTGAACCTGCTTATCTGGACATCCACGAACTTCAGATTCTGGACATAGCTTATCTTTAAACCAATTTTGCAGTCACAGGTTATAAACAGATCTTTAAAAACTCTTAGTGGCTTCAAGACTGATTTAAATCTGAAGCACAATCAGGCATCTTTAACAATCGTGATACTGTTGATAAATGTCACACGGGCAGAATATTTGATGCTAGGGGGCAACTGTAACTCAAAACAGAATGCGTTATTTTCAGTGCGAAACGCAGCTTCATCTACGGTGGCAAGTTCCAGAATCAACGAGGCCACTTGTTATTAATTAATCATCGGTGAGACTGGGTGAGAGTTGATCAGAGAGACCACTCTCACGACGACTTCATCATGACGAGCTTAGACTTCCACTTTAGGAAGATGGACTCATCATTATCGGTTTCGGCACACAACCATGCCGACTTCAATTATCTCGGCTTCGGTTATCTTGCTCCGTCATCATGCCGACTTCGATTATCTCCTTTCTCAGGATCTTGGCTCTGCCTTTAGCTCAGTAAAACTCTCGATAAGTCATGCTTCAATGCATGCTTCCACTTAGGAAAAATTCTCTTTCTTCAGTATTTGCTGCAGTTTCGGAGACTGAATAGTGCTTGAACCAACAGTTTGCGGCTGGAGTGCCGATTCTACATCTTTCATGCTCTCCCCTGAGCCTGTATTACTCATTTTTGCAGAACATCCTGAGAGAAATTCACTTGCAGCAATGTCTTTATTCAACTCTGCTTGAACGATTAAAATCATTACGGATGGGGGAGGTCAGAGGTGACGATGGATTAAGGGGGTAAAGCCGAGATACCACCGAGTTCGAGAGAATATTCAAGATTTACGTCGAGCTTTTCATTAGACTTTATGGCCACGTCATTGATGCCCAGATATTGCATCGATGATGACGATCAGAAAGAACATATTGCCACCTTCTCGACTCCGGCATTCGACCCTCGGCATTCAAACTTCTCCGAGGTCCACACCTCGGCACCTCAGCCATATTGGCATGTCAGGACCATATCGGATGTACATCTCGGCAAATTTTCATCCTTTTTCGCTTCCCATCCCGGCTAATTCATGAAGATGATCTCAGCCACTACCTGAAGGAAGTCGTCTATGGTTGGCTGATTTGATTAGACGACTTTCGTACCCCAGACATGAGAGTTTTAACAACAACGTTGCTTTCAGGACATAGGCCAGCTTCCTCACGTCATTAGCCGACATCAGTTGTCAAAATACTGCAAACCCGGCACTCATATATCCCGCCATCCCGACATTGTATCTCGGTTCAAGCAGGTCTGAGCTTAATATATTTGCAACTCAGACGGAGCTGATAACCATGGTTCTCGTTCTTTTATAGCCGAGATTGATTCTCTTGGGACCGTGGTTGTTTCTCCTTTGCAACTCGGATGCATCTAATATATTCACAAGATCTCGACTCCATTGTTACACTACTACAAAAAAGGGGTACTACTACCTTAAAAGACATTCTTATTTTTCAAAAGGAAGTTAAAAGTGAAAGCAGTGGCATTCTGGTAATTATTTTGTTGAATTGTATGTATTTGTCGTCCTAAACTATAAATTAGGGCGCCTATATTTCATTAAAGCGTCCTATAATAATTTCAGGACGCCTAAAATGTATTGCTTAGCGCCAAAATTTAATTGTTTGGCGCCATGGTGCCATTTGGGGAATTTTTTTGGCGCCAGCTACTATGTTGGAAATTTAAATTTTTTTTATTTTTGGCATCCTATATATGTACAAGGACGTCTTAATGAATTTTTTGGCGCCCTAAGACGAGTACAGGATGTGTTAATGAATTTTTTGGCGCCCTGAATATGTATAAGGACGTCTTAATGAATTTTTTTGGCGCCCTGATTTAATGTACAAGACGTCTTAATGAAATTTTTGGCGCCCTGATACAATGTATAGGACGCCTGAATGAATTTTTTGGCGCCCTTAGGCAATGTTCAGGATGCCAAAAAGTATAATTTTTTGTTTTTTCAGAATTACTCACATCGATCTATTCACTCGTCTCCTCGATAGGCTCTCACACTAATCAGGTTATTCACTCGTCTCATCGCACACTCAATCCCCTCCCCCCTGGCTCTCTCATTCAGGGCAAACAAAACCCTAGCCAATGCCCCAATCGATCGCGCGCTCACCCTCACTCTTCCCTTGCTTTCATTTTGCCCTCACATTGTGCACATACGACGGCTCCGTCTCCTCCGTCTTCCCTCTTGGCGGTGTCCGTCATCTTGCAATCTTTGTTTCCGGCACCTCCCCCTTCTCCTTTCTCTGACGAGCCCGTGCTTTGTGCCCTCACTCTTCCCCTGCTTTCATTTTGCCCTGACATTGTGCACATACGACGGCTCCGTCTCCTCCGTCTTCCCTCTTCGTGGTGTCCGTCGTCTTGCAATCTTTGTTTCCGGCGCCTTCTCCTTTCTCCGATAAGCCCGTGCTTTGTGCCCTAACTTCGTGTTCACTTGTGTAACGTTTTTAATTCCAACTAAAACTTTTGGGATTTTGCAAAATTTATGCCTTGCTTTCACCTAAGTTTTCTTTGTAATTGCTAGCATCCCTGGTTAACAATATGATTGTTAAGCATTGAATTTGCAATGTGATTGTCTGCATTGAATTCATGCATGGTTAGCTTCTCACCGCTTTAGGGATTGGGGATTTGGTTTGAGTTCTAGAGCTTAAATTAGGAGAATTTTTCTTAGTTCCTCTATGAATTTCTTGTTGTTATTGTAATTTCTAACCAAGACCTAAGGTAGTTTTAGTAGGATTTTGTTGTAAGTTATTTGAACTCCATATTGTTAAGCTACGATTTGAATGCCAATATCATTTATCATGAAATCAACTCTTTTTTGAAGTCCTTTGCCTTCTTTTTTGTTCATGTTGTCCCTCCCTCTCTACGAACCTTTTTTCGTCTCTTAGCAATTGTCCTTGTTTCTTTTCTGTTTTGTAACTAATGTATGACTTGGTTATTTTGCTAGTATCATTTTGATTATTCATTAAGAAAAAAAAAAGACTGATTGTATTGTGATTGAGTTTGGATTTTTGTGATTGGATGATTTTCATTTGTGCATTTCCTATTAATTCATTGAGACTATGCTTGCTATGTAATTACTAGTTTGTGTGGGAGATTTGAGAATTACCATTGTGCATTCATATTAAAAGATACATTTGCATTAGTCCATCAATACATTTCACACATCAAGTAGTTCTTTAATAATAATTCTAAGCAATAGCTATGAATGCAATCGTAGTAGTTATTAATTATGAGTGTTACACCCAATGTCATTATTGCGGTTTTTCAATTAGACTTGATGAATTTGGACTTCCATATCATTTATGGAACAAGGATGGCTATTGAACAAATTTTTTAGAGAATTCACTTCATTCATATTTCATTAACCATTTCATTTTATAAAGAAAACACAAAAAATAGTAGCTTAGAATTTAATATCATTGCATTCAATTAGTTGTAGTTGAAAAATGATTTTTAAAACCAACCCCATGTTTTCTTGTAGTGTAGATATTTAGTTAATTTAAGTAGCTCAATAAATACTCCTCAAGTGAACGACCCGAGTGTTGCACTTTACTGTAATTCTTGGATAAAAAAATATTTTGTAATGAGAAAAGACACACACAAATCACTCCGCTCTAGGTATACACAATGACAACTTTGAGAGTTCAATTTATCAATTTCTATACCCAAGTTGTTAATTCCTATGTTCAAATTGTCAACATTCAAACTTCAAAATTTTAAATTCCTACCAGATTACCTATTTGACATTTTGCTAATTTAGTACACATTTTAGGGGGTTTGAAAATTCAAATGATATTTTTTCTATAATTTTCCCTTATTATTATGGTATTTTATAAATTAATTTTTTTAATTTTGGTTATGTTGTAGTTATGAATTGGGTTGATTAAATTTTAACAGTTTAAATTTATAATAATAATTTCATAAAATATTAAATATAAATAATATATTTCTTTAATTTAATAGTGTATATTAGTTTCGAGAAGAAAAAGAAAAAGAGGGGGAAAAAGTGAGAACCCAAACCCACAAAATGTTGATATAGGGCAATCGGTCAATGACTCTTCTACTTCAATGTCATGTAGCTGTAATGAACTAACTCATTTTGTTAGACCCAATCCCTTTAGTTATTATAACCATCACATTATTTTGGCCATTAATGACCTTCAAATTAAATTTCAATCATACAATAAGCCAATGGCCCTAAGTTTGGGACTTGGATATAAAGAATAAATTCTTTCTTGATGGTTGCATGTATATTGCTAAGTCATCAAAGAAAAAAATTGTCACAAGTATGTATTTCTTATTTTTCTTAACACTTGTGTTAGTCTTGATATAATAGTGTTTGACTCTTGTTTTAAATTTTAAGAAAAATACTTGACACTAGCTTTTGCCTTAATGTTGTGTAGAGATGTCTACGCCTAGTTTATAATCTGAATCTAGACATTTTGTTTTGTTTTGTAAATTCCCACTTAAAAATGCTTTACAATGATTATTAGATTCTTAATCACATGTTCAAGGACACTTGCCTTGTAATTGCAGTTTGGACCCTTTTAATGGTATACTTGGTGCATTTCTTTTGGAGATACAGCAATCAATTTAACATTTCACTTATTTTATTAAATCTAAGCATTGAAAGTATATTTGATCAATTTTACTTATCTAGAAATTTGTAGTTTTAAGTTCTTAGTGATTACTTCTTTTTTGACTTCAGGAAGTTAATAACCTTTTTGAGTACTGTGACTTGGTCACGACAACAACCCACAAGAGCTTGAGGGGTGCTAGGGTAGGTATATTTAATCATGTTCCTTTTGTCATACAATTATTCCCTCTCATATGTTAGTTTGAATAATTCTAACGTTGTCTTTATTGTTGTTGTCTTTAGGTTGAATAGAGCAAATAAAATTTCAAGCATCAGAATTTAAAGTTAAGGTAATTATAGTTTATTTTTGTTGTTTTTTTGTTGATGTGCATTGAACTAGGTAAACTTTGTTGTATGAATAAAGATGATTAGAAGTCCATAATTTAATAGTTTATGACTTAGACAATTTAGCTATATTTTTATATTTTGTATTGATGAAACTATGGGATTTAATAGTTGATCTTGATCTGAATTGCCTTAGTAAGTTTTGTTGAATGAAGTTGAAATTGTTTGTTGTTGAAATTTTGGGATGTGTTACTTTTAAGGGGAAATGTCCGAAATTTTAGTTCAAGATTGACAAAAAAGCATGTCGTTCTTTAAATTGTTATAAACTTGAGTGTTGTTGGAAATGTTGTAGGTGGTATTAAAATGGGGTATAGTTGGATGAATGCTTTGAGAACTAGTGAAGAATATGAGAATGGCGTGGAAGAGTTTATTGAATTTGCTAGAAGGAATGTGGCTACAAAAAATGAGATGTATTATTGTCCATCTGTTAATTGTTTAAATGGGGTTCGACGGGATATTGCTACTATAAGGGATCACCTAATTTGTGATGGAATAAACCTTCGATGCACAACGTGGATATGGCATGGTGAGCAGGTAACTACCAGTGTGTCCCACAAAAATGAAGTTGAGGTAGATGACGATGGAATGGAGATAATGATTCATGATGTTGAGGTCGAATCTTTTGTACAACCGCATGAATATGATAGCGTGCGGAGTGATGCAGAGACACCTTTGTTCCCTGGGTGTACTAAGTATACACGGTTGACTGGGACCTTACACTTGGTCAACTTAAAGGCAACTTGTGGGTGGACCGATAGTAGTTTCACGTCACTGCTTCAATTGTTGTGTGAAATGTTGCCAGATGTTAATGTACTTCCAAATCGTATATATGAGGCCAAGAAAATCTTGTCTTCAATGGGTATGGAGTATAAAAAGATACACAGTTGTCCTAATGACTGCATATTGTATAGAAATGAGTATGAAGGCCTGAGCAATTGTCCGAAGTGTAAAACTTCACGATACAAAGTGAAGAAAGGTGGTGGTTCTGGAAATGATGAGACAACAAAAAGGCAACTGTGAAGGCATTGTGGTATCTTCCAATAATACCGCGGTTTAAGCGTCTCTTTACTAGTGAAGCGATGACGAAGCGATTGAGATGGCATTCGATGAGAGAATATCCGATGGAAAATATCTTGACCTACAGTGACTCTCGCAATGGAAGAAAATAGATGAAATGTTCCCTCAATTTGGAAGTGAGCCAAGAAACCTTCGTCTGGGGCTTTGTACAGATGTCTTCAATCCGTATTGGACTCTTAGCAGCACCCATAGTGCATGGCTGGTTCTCCTTGTAATATACAACTTACCTCCTTGGCTATGTATGAAACACAAGTATTTGATGCTCTCTATGATGATTTCTGGACTAAAACAGCCCGGGAACAATATCGATGTGTACTTGGAGCCTTTGGTTGAGGATTTGAAGAAATTGTGGGAGGAAGGCGTATATGTGTTTGATGCATATAAGAAGGAGTCCTTCAAGATGCGTGCAATGATTTTTACCACGATAAATGACTTTCCTGCATACGGAAATTTGTCAGGGTACAGTGTCAAGGGGCATAAAGCATGTCCAATATGTGAAGCAGACACAGACTTCCATCAACTAAAACACGGAAAAAAATAGTCTACCTCGGTCACAGGAGGTTTCTTGATTGGTTCCACCCATATCGTAAGTTAAGAAAGCGTTTTAACGGCTTACCAGAGCATAGAACGGCTCCAAAGGCATTAACCGGAAAGGATGTTTATAGTCGGGTGAAACATTAACCGGAAAGGATGTTTATAGTCGGGTGAAACATATCAATGTCATATTGGGTAAGCAGCGAAAGATTGTGGGTGAGAAGAATATATGGAAGAAGAGATCAATTTTCTTTGATCTTCCATATTGGCGTAATCTTGATGTGAGACACAGTCATTATGTGATGCATGTGGAGAAAAACGTTTGTGATAGCCTTGTCAGTACTCTTTTGCACATACCAAGAAAGATTAAGGATGAAATTAGTGCAAGACTAGACATGGTTGATATGGGAATAAGAGAACGGTTACATCCACAAGTAAAAGAAGATGGTAAGAAGGCATACATGGAGCCAGCAGCTCATACACTATCAAAAGCGGAGAAAAAAAGTTTGTGTGGGTGTTTATATGACATTAAGGTTCCACAAGGATATTCTTCTAATTTGAGAAGGTGTGTTTCAATGGACGATTTGAAGTTTGTGTGGGTGTTGATGCAACAACTATTGCCAATAGCTATTAGGGGCATTATGAAAGATGAAGTGCGAACCACTATAACGAAATTGTGTATTTTCTTTAATGCTATCTATAACAAAGTCATTGACATTGAAATGTTGGATGAATTGGAAAATGAGGGTTATATTATTTTGTCACAACTAGAGATGTATTTTCCTCCTGCATTTTTTGATATAATGGTGCATCTGATAGTGCACTTGGTAAGGGAGGTAAGGCTCTGCGGTTCAGTTTACCTAAGGTGGATGTACCCTTTCAAGCGATGCATGAAGATCTTAAAAGGGTATTCTAAAAATCCTTATCGCCCGAAAGCCTCAATAGTTGAGAGATATGTAGTTGAAGAGGCTATGGACTTTTGCAAATATTATCTATCAGGGACGACGATACGATCTCAGCATGACGAGCGGATAACCAAGGGAACTCGAGGAATCAAACTGAAGAATAAGCCTCATGAAGAGGTATTGCAAGCACACTGTACATCTTGAATAATATGGAAGAAGTTCAACCATACATTGATGAACACGACAGTGAGTTTGAAGAATAAGAATCCAAGGAAGAATGACATGCAAATAGCTCATGAGCAAAAGAAGATGTTCATAAAGTGGTTCGAGGAGAAGGTATCGCACGAGACTGGAGTGTCGGATACAATCGAGTGGTTGGCCTGGGGGCCTTCTTTCGAGGTCATCACTTGGAGCGGTTATGAAATAAACGGGTATACCTTCTACACAAAAGACCAAGATGAGAAGTTACGTGCAAAATAGTGGGGTGATGGTTGAAGCTGAATCCATGCACTTTGCGAGTACGAAAGACAAAAACCCAAGATTAGCATCAATGGCTTATTATGGAGTTATTGAAGAAATATGGGAGAAGAGCTACACCAAGTTCAAAGTTGCTCTATTGAAATGTAAGTGGGTTAGCAATAATGATGTTGTAATAGATCCACAATTTGGAGTTGTCTCAGTTGATCTTCAAAGAGTTGGTCATAGAGATGAGCCATTCATTCTAGCAAGCCAGGCGAAACAAGTGTTTTATGTTACAGACCATGCAAATAAAAAAATGTTCATTGTACTTCAAAGTAAAAAACAGAAGTATGGTGAAGAATACTTCGACCTTGATGATACACCCCCTTTCACAACAAATCCCCCTACAACACGTGAAGTGGAATTGGTAGATGATGAAGAAGATGCTGCAAGAAAAGATCATTGTGAAGGAATATGGGAAACCATATAAAGTAAGATCTTAAATTATAAAATAGTAATATGTTATTTTTGTGGTGGTTTAACATTTTAGTTCATTTTATTAATCTGTTTACTAGCTAATAACCTATCTAACATTGATTTGTCCTTGATGAACAGGAACATATCTAGCTCTAGCTCTGATGAGTCAGGAGGTGATAGACTTGACGAGCCCGTTGTGAGAAGGGGTAGAGGTTGCACACAGATGAGTGCGCTAGTGGCCCGTCGTGACGGTCAAAAAAAGAGGCTGCATGTGGACTTTGATGACAAGTTGAATCCAATTGGCCCGGAGGAAAACAATTTCATTAGCTATGTAGGCTATCGGCTCGAAGCAAAGTTCGCATTGTGATCTCTCGCTTGGAAGTTCGTTCGGAGAAAACGAAAGCGGTTGATTTGGGCACAACTTTGGTTCGTCACTTTCGATATATTTGCATTTGTATCATTTGGCTTGTTACTTGAAATTTAATTATCTTTCCTTTTACCTTGCAAAAGCAAAGCAAACGTACGACGTCCCTAACACTAAGGCAATGGAAAAGCATTGGATGGGGGAAGTCCGTATACGTTGGAAAGACTTCAAGAATAAGCTGACTAAAAAGTTTATTCAAGGGGAAAGGAGGAACGAGGTCCATGTCAGAAATATCCTTCTATTTCTCCCGAGGACTGGAGGGAGTTTGTGGCGTCGCGGCAAAATCCACAATTTATTGTAAAATTTCTTTCATATCATTTCTTTTATTTGACAACTTAGGCTCGGTTTTATTTTTTTTCGTGTCACAGGAAATAAGTCAAGCCAATAAAGAGAGGCAAGCGGCAAATAAGTATCCGCATTGTATGTCTCGTGGTGGGTATAGAAAGCTGGAACGGAGAATGATGGAAGAGCAGTTAGAGAGAATGAAGGAAGCTACCGAATCCAATCCTTCCACTGTTGTCCAGCCCCCTGAACCTCCTCCTCGTCACAAGAAATGGAAAGCTGCAAGGATGAGGGGCGACACATACATAAATGCAGATGTTGCTGAGGTTGCCTCAAAGATTGTAAGTAGTTAAATTAGACAGTTTAAATAGCCTCAGTTGTTTCATATTATAGGGTTTAATTGTTATTTATGAAACATCTTATGATACAGGATGCACTTTAGGAGCGGAGTTCTCAAGGTTCATTTACGCCGGGTTCACGGATGGACATTTTGTCAATGGCGATTGGGAAGCCAGATTACCCTGACAACATTCGAGGGGAGCCTAGGGGAGTTACTGCCGCAAAATATTTTGGATGACGTTCACGGTTCTATGACGATGACAACCCTAGTCCTCAGCTTGTAGCCAAAATTCGGGCGGGACTATTTGACGAAATTATGCAACAAGTACAATCCGAAGTGAAAACTATGATGGATTCGAGGGACAATACGGAACATACAACCTGTGAATCCCCAGCCTTCCCCAGTAGTAAAGAGAGTTTTCACCCTCCGGATGTTGATCTCGGTGAACCTTCTCACATTCCACAGGGAGGACAACCTTGCACTCTCTGTTTGGATGTCCCACACCGGCGTATTGTTGCTGATGCTCTTATTTACACGGATCACACCACCCACCATAATATTGAAATTCCAAAAGACCTACGTAGGGTGACTGTGAAATATGTTCGAGAGGGGGAAGACAAAATAGTCATCCCGATTGAAGATGACGAGGTTCCTGATTTAGGCCGGGCCATAGGATCGTTCATCCTTTGGCCGAATCATCTTATTCAGATGGCGGTGGCGACACCTCCAATGGTAGGAAATACATTACTAGAACTTGCTTTTCATTGGTAACTCACTCATAATATGTTTGTTTATGTTTTCATAGAATGAACAAGATGCGGGCAATTTTCCACACTTAGCACTACTGTGGGACATGTACACGGACATCAGCTATCTCTCCTTCAAGATGCAACCGGGCATTGTCGGCAAAGACAAGACATATGACTTTACAGTTGACAAAAAATATCTTGTTGAATTTATGCATATGGAGGATTTAGATTTAGTCGTTCTTGAAGCTGCGATAATGTAAGTTTTTCCCCCCTTTAATTATTGCATTGATCTTTTTTGTTTTCTATACTTAAGAACGCTTATCATTTTATTTCGATCATAGTGTCTGCAATGACATATGCGTCCAGAAAGGTTGAAAGGGTTTGTATGGATTCTTAAGTCCAATAAACACGGCCCAGGCTCGCAGTGTGTTAACCAAAAGGACGCTTTATGTTGGTGCTACAATTGTCGAGCAAGATGATTGTTGTTATCTAGCCCCAATACTTGAAGGGTACGTATTTTAGTTTTGTCTATTTAAGATTTTTAAGAATAAATTCCTTTCTTATCTTAATTAATATTAAAATGTATATATTGTAGTGGTCATTGGACCCTGTGTGTTGTTTGTCCCTCCAAGAACGCATGTCATTGGTTTGATCCCTTACGTGGTGGCAAGCCAAACGATGAAATCAAATCCATGTTTGCCAAGTAAGTAAATTTTCGTCTAAATCATTGATTCTTCATTTATATGATTTGTTTTCATGTCTGTTAATTTCCATTTTAATGATAGTGCATTCAGGGCGGCTAGATCGATTGCTGGATTAGCAGAGCAAGGTGGACCGAAGTGGTTTAATCCAAAAGTAAGTAGTTTCAATCAAGTTATTTCATTGACACAATGGTAGCTTTCGATATGCCTTTATTTGTTTTAACAATTTGCTTTTGATTTATAGAGTCCAAAACAACCAAGGAACTCTGAGTGCGGATACTACGTTATGTTTTATATGCATACCATCGTTTGAGAGCGAACGTACTACGGTTTTCAAAACGTACGTGATCGCTCTGTGTTTCTCAAATGATAATATTTTTTGTTCTACTTGAGTTAATTATTTCATTCACTTCATTGGTTTAACTTATACCTTGTTTTCCAATTTATAGCTTTTTGATAGTCTGGATCCGTGCTCGGAGGAAGAGATCGATACAGTTCGAGACGCTTTGGCTGCAAATTTTCTTCATCGCATATAGATATGTACTTCATGTGTTGCCTTATTCTCCTTTAATACTCTTGGTTTTTCGCGGAATTGGTAACTCAGATTTGTTACGTTAATAGCCCCGAAAAGCTTATCAATCATTTAGAGTTTTGTTGTTGTTGTGATCTTTATTTCGTATTGGAATTGAAACTCGAGTTTTGAAAGTTGAATTTTTGGTCAGTTTAAGTATAATGGTTTGTTGTTGTTGTTGTTGGTCACTTGCTGTTGTTGCTATTGTTGGTCTTGTTGGTTGCCAAGTGCGTTTTGGTCTAAACTGATCTATCTTATTGGGTCTTAAAAGTTTTGGTTACTTGCTGTTGTTTGTTTGTTGCTGTTGTTGGTCTTGCTAGTTGCCAATTGCCTTGTTGTTGTTGTTGGTTTTTGCATCTATCTTATTTGCATTGTTCTATCATCGTTACGTGTTTCAGTTTATTGTTTGTAATCAAATAGCTCACGAAATAGCAAGGGACATTCATTTTTTTTAAAAAAATTATAATATAAGGCGTCCTAAATTTACGTCTAGGACGCCTTATATACAAGTCCAAAGTAGCCATTAAGGCGTCCTAGGTTACATACAGGACGCCTTGAAAAAGGCATCCTATAGTTTATTCAGGACGCCTTAAATAAGGCGTCCTATATAAACCATAGGACGCCTTAAAAAAGGCGTCCTGAATAAACCATAGGACGCCTTTTTTAAGGCGTCCTTATTTAACCTAGGACGCCTTATAGACTATTTTTACAACTACCCCCAGTCAGACATCCTTCTCAAAAAGGATGTTAATTGCCTCTAATTCAGGATGTTTTTGACGTTTTTTGTAGTAGTGTTATGTCGGGTTACACTATCTCTGTTCCATTGTTGTGCCGACTTCATTTATCTCAGCTTCATTATCTCGGTTTTAGTTATCTTGAGTCCGTCATTGAGTCAAAACTGGCTTCAGTTAAAGGATACTTCCAGAGCATTTTCGAGACCGAGTCTTTGTCGAACTAAAAATCTGGCTTCGGTTTTCACTGCCCAGGCCATAACCCATCGTTTTTCCTCCCTGCTTTGATCCCCAAGACTTCGGGGCTTGCGAAGCATCCGGAACCCAACATCAGGTTGCTGGATGCCATCTATCTTATGCTTGAAGCGGCACATAACCTTTCACAAAAATGGGTCTATCAGAGATCACAAGCGTAATCTGGGATTTGAGTTGTGGTTGCATCATCCCTTTCGACCATGAGTATCTTGCACAGAATTTGGGTTTAAGTTTTTGTACAAAGCTTCAGCCCTTCGCTTGCATCTTGAGCTCTTTATTTGTGCTTTTTGACAAAACCTCGAATGCTTCTTCGTGAGTGAATCTTGTGTCCAGGATCTTCAATATAATCTCTCTCGAGAGATCATGGTTTGATTTCATGCCTTCCCCGCATCGATCGTTGAGCTCTTGCTTTGACCATTTTTGGTCGCGGGAATCGAAATTTATCGAATCCCCACGGACGGCGCCAATGTTCTATTCTGAGAACAAAAGTGTATAGCCTCAAAGGACTAGAATATTGATATAGGATCAAGTAGCTTTCTCCTAGGTATCCATGTATGAGATACCAGTGAGAATGGAGGATCACTGTACACTAATGTGAAGGCTCTTCGCCCGGGGGATGGGGGTTGTGTTTAGTGAGAGAGTGCACAGTGATCAGCCGCATAGTAAAAGAGAGAGATAGTTGAGAATCTATGTACCTTTAGGGTTTACCATCTATTTATAGAGGTACCTTAGGGTTAGGGTTTGGACTGCTGGGCCTCTTGTGCCTCTAAGCAAAAATGTTCTACCATCACATCTGTGCAATAGTGGTTGCTTCTTGTTGGGTCACACCTTGGATGGGCCTAATATTTATATCCATAACAGTAATGATAAGCAAGTTCAAATAAGAGGTAGACATAGAGGTACGATTGCTACTCACAATGCTCATGGTAAAAAGGAACTCTTGAATGTCGTTTGTCATGTGCCTAGTTTGGCTAATAATTTATTGAGTGTGGGACAAATGGTGGAAAAAATGATAAGAACTCTGGTCAAATCGTTGCAAAGGGCACTTTGAATAAAATCGTGTGTTTTCTCTTGATATTTCTCACATCGACAAAACAGCTTTAGTAGTTAAAGCGGTCATCAATTCTTATTTGTGGCATTTACGATATATATGGTCATATGTATCTTAAAGGATTGGAATTGTTTAGTCAAAAGAATATGGTTCTCGGATTGCCAAATATTGACACTGTTGATTTTTGTGAATGTTGTGTTCTAGGAAAAAAAACTAAAAAGTTGTTTCTTGTAAGAAAGTCTTAGAGGACTTCTCAATGTTTTGAATTAGTGAATGTTGATTTGTGTGGACCAATGAATACTAAATCTTTAAACGGTAGTCGGTATTTTTTGTTATTTACTGATGACTATTGCATAACGAGTTGGGTTTATTTCTTGAAATTTAAATATGAAGCATTCAAAAATTTTGAAAAAATTTAAGCTCTTGCGCCCGCCCGGGGGGAGTGGTTGTTGCTTAAAGGTATGTTTTGTAAAAATAGAGGAGGAGAATTCTTTTCTAATAAGTTCACTACTTTTTGTGAGGAGAATGGCTTTCAAAGGGAGCTTACTTCACCACATATGCTAGAGAAAAATGGCATTGTTGAACGAGCAAACCAAACTGTGGTAGAAATGGCCACAATCATGATGAAGGCAACAGAGCTTCCAAATCTGTTGTGGGTAGAAGGTGTAGCCACGACAGTGTATCTGCTTAATTTGTCTTCCATCAAAGTAGTCCCTAAAAGGTAAGAGCTCGTTGGTGCAGATTGAAGAATAGGGAATGCCCTATTATATGTGTACTCATGTTTATTGGGATCACTGTATATTTCTTTCGGTATTTATTTTTTATGACTGTACCCTTAACCATTCGGGGACTTTCATTTTTCTGTTTATTTTACTTTTACTAGTACAGTGATTGTCCAAACCGGTTAACTGCTCTATTGTGGTCACTCTAACACAAGTTAATTGGACCTAATAATGAGGGAAAGGTAACTAAGTAAAGGAATCCCTCTAACCCGCTACCCGAAAGGGCGAGGTCGGTAGGGGTGTAATAGTTTTGGTATCAGAGCATGGTTTGGTAAATTAAATGGTTAAGGGTACTGACATAACTTTTGGCAAATGGAGCAAGAAGGACATATACCCTAAGGAAAGGGTTGGGCTCCGATAAGATAAGGCTCTTATAATAGAAGTGGCAGCACAGAATATGGATTCTGTTGCTAACTCTGGGACTCCTTATATGGAAATCAGGGTCTGAATAAAATCCCCACTCGGTGTTACAAGAACTAAAAAGGGAGTTGCATGGAAAAGCTAGTACTGCTTAAGTTTCTCTATAGGGACGATACTTAGCATCTCTGGGGGCAAATATAGTGCTTGTAAACATCTGAATTACTAATATCCAGCAAAATATGGATTTGTATTAGTATTAGTACCCCCCGATATAATAGGCGCTTTAAAGTTAAGCGTGCTTAACGAGAGAAACTCTCGAGATGGGTGACCCATGGGAAGTGTTATAGGAATGTGAGATCCTTTTGACTTGAGGTCTTAGTACTTTGAGGAATTACTTATGGTGATCCTTAGGGATGCTAAGAGGATATTAGATTGAGTAAGGATATAATTTAGACTAGGCTTGAATATGATCTTAGGCAGACTTAATGCCTAGGTTAAATGTGATTAAGGTTGCATGAAGGTTCTAGTACTTGAGAATAGGAACCCTGTGAATATTAATCGATACTGAATTGTCAGAGTGTTTGGGTATGATTGATGATTAATAGTGGACCTTGAGGTAGTAGAATGATATTAGATTATACCCCGTGATATTAAGGATTTAGATCCGAACCTCGTGAATAGGGTTGATATCATTTGAATGTTTCAAGGTTTAGACTAGGAATTGTGAATCATGATCCTAGTTTGCATTTTGGGTATTTTTGAGGTAATATGATTCCTTATCTTAACTGATATTGAGGTTCTAGGATTCAATTGTAAAACCGACAATTATTGAATTGGGGTTATTTGAGGATAGTGTTTGAATTTTTGTAAGTTGTGAATTATGGTAATCATAGCATGTTTATTGGGTTTGTTCGAGGTTTTAGAATTAGGTTGATGAACCTAATAATCTAATCTGATGATGAGTTATATTCTTTTAGGTGTTTGATTGATATAAATTCATTGAGGCACTAGAGTATAGTACCCATGTGTATGAGATATTTGGAGGTTACCAGCCGTTAGGGAATGATTTTAATGATTGAGAGTAGAAATCTTGATAATATTGATTGATACTATGTTATTTGAGGACAGTACCTAGACGATATGGGGTATTTTGAGGTTATTAGTTGCTGTATTAGCATAGGGAAAGATCTTGAATAAAGAACATTCCCCGAGAGTGTATGACTGAGAGTTAGTGCGTCGATGGAACCGAATAATAGCTAGAACCCCGATAGCCACAGGTTTCGATCTCATGATTAGGATCAATAGCTGTAGATATGGGAGTGGCCAGTTGATTTTCAGAAAGATGTGGATTAAATACCTGTTATAGGAAGTTGAATATGTGACTATGTTTGGAGCAGGATTGTTATCAAAAGATCATATATAGAACGACCCCAAATGAGGATTATTTGATATCGAGGTATTGCTATGGGATGCTCCAGTGTTATATGTATTATTAGGAGAAACTATGATACAAAAATACAGTGGGTAATAAGACTTACTAAATTGGTATGATTCCAGGTCGTTGAATTGGATATGTCATTAGTGAGAGACCCTAAGTCCTACATGACTGGTATGATCATAGACTGGAAGAAGCCCACAACTATTAGATCATGAATATCGGGTAGAGTGCTGAAGAGGGTGTAAGCCAGAGAGATTACAGGCATTATCCTGAAAAGGTTGAACAAATGAAATGGAATGGACTAAGTATCCTACGAATGGCTCGAGTAGCCAAAGAAAGAGCCTGGGATGTAATTCGAGTTGATGACCTTCTATGTCAGTTGTCTGGTTCCTAGTATGTTTGGAAATTTAACTTTGAACTTGCCAATGCACCTGCTATATTATGAATTTTTGAAATCAAATTTTTCTAAACTAAAGTCTGAATGAAATGTTTGCTATGAATTTGAAACCAATTTGAAGTAGTTGTTTTTGAACTATGTTGTCTCATAGATAAGGGTCTGATGGAGCCCAAATTTGAACTTGAATTTCAAACTATGTTATGGTGGAAGCAATATGGAACTGGAAGAGGGCTGAAACTATTATAGATGTACTCAGTTTACTGGATCTTGCCAGATTTTTGTTTTAAATGTTTTGAAATCGTTGGCCATTGTTGGAAGCTTTTCGAGGGGATTAGATTTTAAAATTGGTACTCGCATCAGTAGTGTGTGCACCCAATTTGAGTAGTTTTGCCTTGTAGAGGCTTGTGTTTTGCCTTGTCCGGCCGACACCCACGCAGGCGTTTGGAGCACGGCTCCATGGACGATGGTCCTTGTCCCGATATGGGATTCTGGTGGGTGGCCTGTTATTGTAGGTGCCAGTGCAGACACTGGGTCCCAGGAAGGGACAGAAACTCTCCCACATTGGCCGACAAGCGCAGTAGTTTGTACATGAATGATTGGGATGTACCGCTGTACTTAAAGGTTGAAGTGGTGTCGAGAGCTTTTGAATTTGTGAAATGAATAATCCCGCTCACTAATGTATGCCGGTAGTAAATGTTTTCTAAAAATAGTCCGGCAATAAATTGTTTCCGCAAAAAATTTGAACTGGCAGCGATCAAATTTGAAAATGTGAAAATACTATTTTGTATGATTATGAAAACGTACTGCGACCACAGAGATTTTCAAATATGTGAAAATTTGAAAATTGAAATGTTGAGTATGAGACAACATAGTGAGTGGTGACATGACTGTCATTGCTGTTATGTTGAAATGAAAAGTGGTGCAGTTAGTTGTTATGTTGATACAGGAACAAAAACTAATAGAACGGTCTACAAATCTGAACTGAGCAAATCAGATAGTAATTGCCAGTTACCGTGCTAGGTACGAGGAAAATGATTTGAGAGCTTAAAATGGAGAAAGCTCGAACCAAATTGATGAGAAGAGGCTCAAGGTAGTAAGACCCAGTGTGCAAGGATTGCACGGGGCGGTGTCCCTGGGCTATAAGACCTTTGATGCTTAGCATTGTATGGAAAACTAATTAGCATGGTAACTTTAGACCAGTGTGTCTAGAGTATATCTTGAGGCTGGCAAAACATTTGATCCGTACTAGGTAATAATGAAGTGCTTAAGGCCTTAGGGTGAATCCCTAGGCGGTAAGGCTAGAAAGTCCCGCGTATGATAATAGAGAAGCCAAAAGGCCAGTATGTAATAAACCGAGAGGCCAAATAAGTAAGGCAGTGAGGCTTGCATAATCATGCACCATGAAGATGGCTTGATAGGTCTTGGATGGCTGAGTACCACACTTGGGTACAAAATAAATAAGAATGTGGTAAGATAAGTTGTGTGTTTAATAAACATGCATTGGAAATAGTTAGGCAATGTGCCTAGAATGATTTCCTCAAGTTTGGGCGTTCAAATTTTGAGGATGAAATTTATTTTACGGGGGGATAAATGTAATATTCCAAATTTTGGACCCTAAGCATCGAGAACAAGTCTAAAATAGGCGGACGACTAAGCCCGGTTCGGAAGAAGAATAGCCCAACACGAGCAATAGTGTCCAGATTCGTTGAATCTTAGATATGTCTGAGATTTAATGAATACTGTTAATCCAGGGTTGATATATATATATATATATGCATATATCATATTATATTATATTATATTATATTATAAATTCGAAAATAATAATGATATTATTTATAGATAATAATATTATTATATGTAGTATTTAATTTATTTGATAAATTAAATAACTATAATAAATTGAGATATTGTATCTCGATTTAATTAAGAGTAAATACCCTTTCTGGTCCCTGACAAAAAACACGGACCCCATTTTGATTCCTTACAAAAAAATCGACCATTATTCGTCCTTTTTATGGACTAAAAAGGGCCTTTTGGAAATTTTTAAGGGATCAAAATGTCAACCAATTGACTCCTTATTCATCCTTTTTATAGACTAAAAAGGACATTTTTTTTATAAGGGACCAAAATGGGGATCGTGTTTTTTGTCAGCGTAAAGGGTATTTACTCTTTAATTAAATAGAAAGATATCATATCTCATACTTAATTTATAAAGATAAATTAAATCTGTAGGCTCATAATTCGATTAAATAAATATATTAAATTAGATCTGTTGGATAGATTTGATTGATATATTATTTTAATTCAGATTCGAATTTCAATATTAATTAAATTAATTTTGAATATTTTAATACGGCTCATTAGTGTTTTAGAAACTCTATAAATAGATATTGATCTAGTCGTATTGAGAGAACGGATGATTTAGAGAAGCCGCAAGAAACTCTAGAGAGAAAGGATAGACACGAGAGAACATTGAAGGCACTAGCACGCTCATGTCTATGTTCAAGGCTATTCGTGTGGATACCGGTAGAGGGAGGCCATTCGCAGAGTCGGCTCCTGGTGATCGAGTAGGTAGCCCACGTGTTCAAATCGAATGAGACGCCCACCAGTTCATATAGGTATGATTCGGTTCCTTTCTACTAAAAGAGATTTTCCATGGTCTCCCAAAATAACCAGATCAGAAAAGGATTTGCAGTATAATGTAACCTGGGTCGTTTCCCAACGAATTCACAATCGGTTCAATTCGAACAGCAATAAAACAAAAACAATAAAAATGGGGGTTTTTTTATTCAAAATAGATTAAAAACGAAAATATGCAAAAACAAAATGAAATATGCAAAAACAGATTAACAACGATCAACCTAACATTTAGATTCCAGAAACTTCCATCATTGAACGAAATATGAACGAACTCGCGTTTGGTTCTGGATGAACCGAAATCTCTGTGTTCATCCAGAAAATCCCTCGACTAGACGATCACCTAGAATATGTCCGAACAGTGGCGTCCACTATGCAATCGCACAACAAAACTTTAAACCTAGTTCGAACTTAGTCCTTGCGATGAACCAAACCGAATATTAAATCTAATATTCAGACTATTTTCAGAAATCGAATCCGATAAGATGAAAATAGAAACGAGTAACGTTACCGATTAAGCATAAGTTTAGCCGAGCATGGCTGGAAAAAATGAAGAATGTTTAAGAACACGAAGAACATTTGAGAGAATTTAAAAACTCCTATTTTGATCCACCAAAATCTAAAAACGTGGATAAATGAATGTTTGTGGTTTCCTCTAACTTAAAGTTAACCTAAAATGGAAATGGGTTCTAATGGTTCAGCCCAAAACGAAAATAAAATAAAAGTGGGCTTTAGTTACAAAATTCGAGCCCAAATAAAATCCAGAAATATTCATCTGACTTCGGCTCCAAAATCGACTTCCCTCTTTTCCGAATTTTCCCTTCATGTCTTCATAATAATTGTAGCTCTCTAAATCATCTAAAATATGAAACAAAAATGACGTAAATCTGATGTCCGGTTCAAAAG
The DNA here is from genome assembly GCA_019022655.1 of Acacia acuminata. NCBI lineage: Eukaryota > Viridiplantae > Streptophyta > Magnoliopsida > Fabales > Fabaceae > Acacia > Acacia acuminata. The sequence goes on from JAFJYI010000253.1 coordinate 1,101,020, forward strand.
TTATGGTAAAAATAGTGAAGCAATATAAAACTGGAATTTTATTATTAAAAATAGCTAAAACAATCTCTCAAGTGTAAAAGGCCCAAAGCCCAAATAAGTATAAAAGCCATTATTTATTAACTAAAGAGTCTTAAATTATTAATCAAGAGATAAAAAGAAGTGTATCAAATATTAAATTATCAAATTCCCCCACACTTATCTTTTTGCACTCCTGAGCAAAATTCAAGAAAAAGACCTAAAGGAGAAACTCTTCTTTTCTAATAATTGCTCACAATGCAAAATTGAACATTGGACACAAAGCTCCAAAAGATCAATCAATCAAGACCACAACCCCTTCATCTCAAATTACAATTCATGGTAATCTCAATCAATGATGCTAATCACAAAAGATGGTCTCACAAATGATGCACTCAATAAATCAATCTCTCAAGTGTTTAAGGTAAATAAATGTATCGCTCAAATTCTACTCTAGAAAATTGTTCTACCATAAGCTTTCTCAATTTCTACGTCTCCACTACTCATAACAAATGCATGCACAAATCAAGAGAGCTTGTTATGAAAGGTTGTAATGGGGTTAGGGTGAAGATAGGTAATAGTATGGAATGAGAGGCTAAGCACCAAAGAAATTAAAAAGAGCACTAACTAACACAATCATTCTCTATGTAAGAAAATTTTTATTTTACTTATATATCTCCTTTCTTTCTATGTATTTCCTTTCTTTATTTCTTTCCTTTTTTTTTTTTTGCTTTTCTTTCTTTCTTTTTCTTTTGTTCTCTCTCTTTTTTTTTTTTTTTTTTTTTTTTGAAAATGAAACTATACTATATACATAATCACAATAACAAAAGCAAACATCCCCCCACACTTAAACCGTTGCACTCCCGAGCAACCCCCACACTTAAACACAAAACCAAGGTGAAACCAATGCTCAATAAATTTTTAAGTTGCGGAATAAAATGGTTTTTCGCTTAAGCTTGTAATGTGGCTTAGAAAACAATGAGTCAAAAAGGCACAAAGGGCTAGTAAGGGATCATAATGCAAGGGAAAGGCTATTTGGCAAAAGTAGGGAAAATAAAAGAAAGCAAACAAGCTTCCATCATACTTATGCACGTAAGTGAAAAATGTAGTTTCAAAAAGAAAATGAGCAAGTTCAAGAGAACACAAATCATGAGTAGATGCACACATGAAAGAAAGAATGGCAAAAGATGAATTCCATTCATGCAGGCCCAAAACCTCACAAGGTCAATACCAACTTAGGCAATCAACAACATCAAATTAACTACCAAGACATGTAATCGAAGAGTCAAGAATTGCAGACCAAACAGAATGATCCATTAAAACCAAAATGTCCAAGTTCATAATATGTAGCAATCATAGAAGGAGAGACTGTATTTATTTCAAAAAGAAAAGTAGAAAAAAAAAAGAAAACAAATAAAAGAGAAGGAGGGAGAAGAAAGAAGAATAGTCCCCAAGGGTTTACGGAGGATAAGTGGCATCAATGAGGAGAATCTCTGCTTCCTCAAGCTGCTGTTAGGATCCCTCATGAAATTACTTGAGGCGATGCCCATTGACCTTAAAGGTTCGTCCTATGGGTGGATCACATAGCTCAACAGCACCAAATGGAAAAATGTTAGTGATCTCAAAAGGGCCATCCCATCTAGATTGAAGCTTATTTGGCATAAACTTCAAACGGGAGTTGAACAGAAGAACTTTTTGGCCCACAGAAAGTTCCTTCATCAGGATATGCTTATCACGAAATGCCTTAGTCTTTTCCTTGTACAAACGTGAACTCTCATAGGCATCCAATCTCAGCTCGTCTAACTCTTGCAACTGTAGCTTCCGCTTCATCCCAGACTTAGCCAAATCCATGTTACACTGCTTAATGGCCCAATAGGCTTGATGCTCCAACTCAACCGGAAGATGACATGTCTTACCAAAGACAAGCCGATAGGGAGATATCTCAATCAGGGTCTTGTAGTCGGTACGAATGCCCACAAAGCATCCTCTAATCGCTTACTCCAATCCTTTCGGGTAGAATTAACAGTCTTCTGAAGGATTTGCTTAATCTCTCTATTTGAGACTTCAGCTTGACCGTTGGTCTGAGGATGGTATGCTGTGGAGACCTTGTGGAGCAATACATACTTGTGTAACAAGGCACCCATGCTTCAGTTGCAAAAATGGGATCCCTGGTCACTGATAATGGCTCTAGGAATGCCAAACCTGCAGAAAATGTTAGACCTAACAAAATCCACCACCACAGAAGAATCATTAGTCCGGGTGGCTTTTACCTCAACCCATTTCAAGACATAATCAATAGCTAGCAGTATGTAAGTATAACCATATGAAGCAGGAAATGGACCCATAAAATCAATACCCCAAACATCAAGGATCTCATAAAACAATATAGGGTTTTGGGGCATCTCATGCCTATAGGAAATACTCCCTGATCTCTGACAGTTATCACATGACTTACAAAACAGATGGGAATCATGAAACAAAGAAGGGCAAAATAATCCACTGTCTAATACTTTCCTAGCAGTTCTTTGGGGTCCAAAGTGACCACCACAGGCAGAAGCATGAGCAATGCAATATAGAGTGAAACTCATGATCAGGAACACATCTCCTAACTACTTGGTCACTACAAAATTTCCACATATAAGGGTCATCCCAAACATAATATTTAGACTCACTCTTTAATTTAAGGGTTTGGGCCCTAGTGGAATCTACAGGCAAAACACTAGCTACCAAGTAGTTAACCAGATCAGCATACCATGGAAGCTTACCTTGCAACTGTAGAAGCTGCTCATCAGGGAAATCATCCCAAATAGAAGAGGGGTGAGAGGGAGAATGAGTGATGCGACTCAAGTGGTCCGCTACCTAGTTTTGTGCTCCACTTCGGTCTTGAATCTCAACATCGAACTCTTGGAGCAATAGCATCCACCAAATGAGTCGTGGCTAAGCATCCGCCTTTTCAAAAGAAATTTCAAAGCCGCATGGTCGGAGAAAACAACTACTCTACTTGCTAGCAGATATGACCTAAACTTATCAAAAGCAAATACAATAGCCAACAACGCCTTTTCAGTAGTGGTGTAATTCAATTGGGTAGGATCCAAAGTCTTGGAGGCATAGGCAATCACATGAGATGCTCTATTAACCCGCTGTGCCAAGATAACACCAACCGCATAATTGGAAGCATCACACATCAACTCAAATGGGAGGCACCAATCAGGGGGTTGGATCACTGGAGCTGTATTCAGGCAATGCTTCAAATGGTCGAAGGCCGCCTTGCAAACATCATAAATACAAAGTCAGTGTCCTTATGTAGAAGGTTGGACAAGGGTCGAGCAGTTTTGCTGAAATCCTGAATGAAACGCCAATAGAAACCTGCATAACCAAGAAAAGAGTGAAGTTCCCGCACAGATGCGGGGTAAGGCAAAGCAGTAATTACATCTATCTTAGTAGGGTCTACCTCAATCCCTTTCCTAGACACTATGTGTCCCAAGACTATACCCCACTCAACCATAAAGTGACACTTCTTATAATTCAGCACAAGCTTAGACTTAATACACCTATGCAAAACTCTAGACAAATTAGCTAAGCATGCATCAAAATTAGACCCATATACATTGAAATCATCCATAAAAATCTCCATGCAATCCTCTAGAAATTCAGATAAAATGCTTACCATACAACGCTGAAAGGTGCCAGGTGCGTTGCAAAGGCCAAAAGGCATCCTTCGGTAGGCATATGTTCCAAAGGGGCATGTGAAGGTTGTCTTCTCTTGATCCTCAGGAGCAATATGGATCTCGAAGTATCCGAGTAGCCATCCGGGAAGCGTAATGGGACTTGCCGCCCAATCGCTCTAACATCCGATCAATGAAAGGTAGAGGGTAATGATCCTTGCGAGTGGCTTGGTTGAGTCTCCTATAGTCGATGCAAACTCTCCAACTATTCTGAACTCGAGTAGGAATGAGCTCATTCTTCTGATTGGCTACCACAGTGACTCCAGATTTCTTAGGAACCACCAGGAAATGCTAACCCACTGGCTATCAGAAATGGGATAGACGATACCAGCTTGCAGAAGCTTAGTGACCTCCTTCTTCACCACATCAAGGATAAAAGGATTAAGGCGTCTCCGGGGCTGCCTCATCGACTTAGAGTCCTCTTCCAACAGAATTTGATGCATACATATGGAAGGGCTAATGCCAACGATGTTAGTTAATGTCCACCCAATGGCTTTCTTGTTCACCCTCAATAAGCTTAGCAGCTTATCTTCTTGGTCAGGAAGAAGATTATTTGCCACAATAACTGGCAACTGTTCATCCACCTCCGAGAAAATGCATACTTCGTGGTCTCGGAAGGGATTTCAACTCAAGCTTGGGTGGTTTCTCAAGTGGAGGAAGAAGATTGGGTGGTTGTTGCAACAACTCCGATGTCATCACACTAGAAATGCCTCGAAACCACATTCAAAGAAACAGAAGAACTGTGTCTATACAGCTCAATGTTAACATTAGAATCAAGCTCATCAAAATTAGAGTTAAGCTTATTAAAATAAGAATTAGGATGCACATTAGGATCAGGATGAAGATCAAACTCAGAATCAATATCAGAATCCACATGTAATGTAGAATCACCAAGCAAGTCAGAATTGTAAGTGGAGCTATATACCCAAGAGGGGGGGTGAATTGGGTATTTTAAAACTTTTCAGAAATTGCTCTGTTTTGAAGCTGTGAAAACAGAGATAAGCGGAGAGAGAGGGAAGAAGAAGCTGAACACAAGGATTTATACTGGTTCGGTCCAACTCTTTGACCTACGTCCAAAGTCCCTAAAAACACTCGGGATTTTCCACTATCACTCAATTACAATTACACACTCGTACTCGGGATGATCCTCTCCCTAGGACTCACTCCCCCTTACAAGCCGTAATTGTAAACAATCGATACACACTCGTACTCAAGAGTTATCCTCTCCCTAGGACTAACTCCCCCTTACAAGTTGTACTACGATTACAATCGATACCCACTCTATAAACGAAGAATGCTCCTCAACCTAGGACACACTCCCCTTTACAAGTTGTACTGATTTTCCCAATCTCCAAGTCACCCGACTTGAGATTGTTACAATGAATGATATACAAGGAAATAAACTCTCTCTAAGAGTAGATATGATAAGCACTCGAAGCTCAATGTATCACAAGATACTATACGAGATAAAGTGAAGAAATAGATATGAGACTTGGATGATTTTGTCTTCAAGCAGTGTGTTCTGTTGGAAAGGCTTGAATGCAACTCTATTTATACTCAGAGATCATTAAATGACCGTTGCTTTCCCAATAGATCCGTTGGAGAAGTTCTTGTTGGGATCCGTACAACGCAGCGGATTAAAAATTTCTACGGATCCGTCCCGAGGATCACTCAGACGCGTTTAAATCAAGGCTAGGAATCCAGATATTACCTTTTAAGAACTCGTTCGTGGTTTCTACTTCGTTGAACGGGTGGGCTACCTTTTCGATCGTAAGACGACTCTTAGAATCCTCTTCCTCTACCGGTATCCACACGAACAATCCTCGTTCACGGCTATGGCGCGTGCTAGCGCCTCTTTGCGTCTCTCTCTATTTTCACTCTAGGGTTTCTCGCGGCTTTTGTATACGCTCATTCGAAAGTCCCGTAGGTTTCTAAAACCCGTTCGGCGTATTTAATACAAAATTAATCGTATTAACTTTTTGAATTCAAACTTTAGATCTGGATTAAATATATATTAATTAAATCTATCCGATAGATCTAATATAATAATATTTATTTAATCGAATTAAAAAAAAGGGGATCTGAAATTTCGAATTCAAATCTAGATTAAAAAATAGTTAATTAAATCTATCTCGATAGATTTAATCCAACCTATTTATTTAATCCAAATTTAAAAGCCTTCCGATTTAATTTATCTCAATAAATTAAATCCGAGAAATGATATCTATCTATTTATTTAAATCGAGATACTAATATCTCAATTTAAATTAAATAGACAATAATATCTTTATTCGAAAATTAAATGAGATACAATATCTCGTTTGTTTTAGATATTTAATTTATCAAATAAATTAAACATAAAACAAATAATATAATAATAATATTTTAATCTCAATTAAATAATATCATTATATTATTTTCGAATTTAAATATATATATATATATATATATATTTACCCTGCATTAAACTCATATTCATTAATCTCGCATTAACGAGATTCAATGAACCCGGACACTTTTACCCGTGTTGGATTATTCTTGTGTGCGACCCCGCAGCCCATATGAGATTGGCAAGTGGGCCAACACCGTGTCGCCCCACAAATCGCAAGCGGCCTCTAGCAAGACATTGCGACTACCCAATTCACATGGGGATCGATGACACGATACACCTATCGTACAACCATGTCACGTCCCTTTTTGTCACGCGATAATTTGGTCAAGGATGAGGCATGGAGAATGTCAACTTCCTTTTCTTGACCATTACTTTTTCGATTCTCGAGTTAGTCTAATAAGTGAAATGGAAACTCCTTTCCATCACAAGACGGCCGTACATTTCTTAGACTCACTCATCGAGGGGCCCAAGATATTATCTCTCTACAAATGAGGGACAAATTCCATCTTGACCATTCACATCCCTCCGCATGAAAACCACGATCCCGATCCTAGCCTTTATCATCACCCGGTCAAAGGTGACTTTTGACTAGGTCAAAGGTCGTTGACTCATCATGTAGGAATCCATGATGATCTCAGTCATAGGCGTCGTGACGTGGTTATACATGAGATAAGCTTATGACTAGATCCATGCAGCTTTCTCATAGTGGGTCGGTCCAAAGACCTTGTACTCTTACAAGTGCCCATGACTTTGATTCGTATCTCTATACCTCATCAAAGTCATATCGGTCTTATCTCATCTCGCTCCCCGTAGATGACCGACAGTGGACATTTAGGATATCATCTTTAAGATATATCCAGGATTAGTTATCACTGTAAACATGCGAATGAAGTGATAACTCAATTTGAGAACAATGACTTGCCCTAGGGCATAATTTCCAACAGTTCTCCCAATGTTAGGAGGTAGCTTAGGCACTTTCTCTCTCCAATATTCTCTTAAACCAGCTGGCCAAGTAATCTGAGTTGGCCTTCTGCGAATTGATCCGTTGGAGATGCAGTTGCTTGTTGTAGAAAGCATTCTTAAATGCTTTGTAGACGTGTGCAGGTGGATTAGTCAAAAGTAGGTTGATTTGCAGAAGTGCATTAAATGCACTGAGCACCTTTTTGCCTTTTGCCTTGATCTTCATTAATCTTCATCTGTGCTAACTGAAATTCACTCAATAAACTTGTTAAACTTATCTGGGAACATAAGTGAATGATTCATGAAAGCAATTGGAACAAACAAGAGTGATTTACGAATTCGTATGATTCAAAAATCAGTTTTTACGTTGTATAATGGAGTAAGTTCATGCTTACTGGAGTAAGTTCATGCTTACTGGAGTAAGCGATCCTTTACTGGAGTAAGCAACTATTTGCTTGAAAATTCTAAGTGTAAGATGCCTCTTTCTCGGAGTAAACAAATTCATACCTGGAGTAAGCACGAACATGAGTTAAGTTGAAAATCATTTTAAGAGTTCTTTACTCGAGTATAAAAACTCTTACTCGAGTATGCACGAGTTTAGAAAAACTTGGGAGCTTTCTGTAAGACCCTTTACTCGAGTAAGGATTCATCTACTCGAGTAAGCAACTTAGTTTAAAGATATTTTTGCTCTCTGGAAGTCCTTTACTGGAGTAAGGATCTTGCTTACTGGAGTATAGCATACTTTCACTTACATACTGGAGTAAAGATGGAAGTATTGACTTAGCTTGAAAATCTTGGTTGCTTTCTGGATGGCCTTTACTCGAGTATACATACCTTTACTCGAGTAAGAAACTTTGTTTGCTCTCTGGAAGTCCAATACTCGAGTATGGCTACCCATACTGCAGTATTGACTTAGTTTGAAACTCCCGATTGCTCTCTGGATGGCCTTTACTCGAGTATGAATATCTATACTCGAGTAAGAACTTAAGTTCAACAAAATGATTGTTCTCTGGAATTATCTGTCAACTTTCGAGGGCCATATCTCCCTGGTCTGAACTCCGTTTTGGTCCGTTCAACTCTTTATGGAAATCTCTATGTGTCTACTTTCCAATGCCACCAATTTGACCTCAATTGGATTTGTATTTTGTGAGATATACTCAAAACATTGAAGCTTGGTCTGAAACATGGCGTGAACTGATGTTCCAACTTGTAAAATACATATCTCCTTCATATGAACACCTTTAAACTTCAATTATATATCGAAATGACGCTTTGGATGTCTAGTTTCATATGCCACTGGTTTTACTTCAATCCGATCTCTGGTTTGGGAGATATCATCGAATTACCAGACCTCACCCGTGCTGAACGTGAAACAGAGTTGCTGAAGAGCTGATCACGCTGTATACTCGAGTATACACTTACATACTCGAGTAAGCACTTGCATACTCGAGTATTCACTTGGATACTCGAGTAAACCTTGTCCAGAGACGCCAGAGGTGCTGAAGACACTTCCTTACTCGAGTATACACTTCCATACTCGAGTATTGAGTCCCAAACTCGAGATTTCTCATCCTGAAGCTAATTTTTGCTGATTTTAACTTCAAATTGAGCCATTCCAACTTCCATATGACCTTGAAGACTTCTAGCATCAATCTTAGAGCTTGAATAATGCTATCTTCATTCCATTTACCAAGATCTTCCTTTCTCTCTTCTTCTCTTGATCATCCTTCATAATTCATCTTGGATTAATCAACAATAAATACAATAGTTAGTCAATGTAGGAGATAACTATATTACTCAATCTTTTTGCTTATAACAATGGCATCTATATAAGACATCATCAAAACTAATCATAACCAACAAGAATCACCAAATAATGCAGCATTAAGCAAATTAGTGCAAACAGAGCACCATTCATTATCAGCACATGCACAAATGGGAGAATCACTCTCAGATACAAAATCAGGATAATCAACACACCAATCAGCAATAACATCATCCACAGCATCATCAATCACATCAATGCAGAAAACAGAATGTTCTTCCCTAGGATGTTTCATGGCATCAAAGAAATTGAAATTCACAGATATATCACCAAACTCCATGGAAAGGTACCAGAATGCACATCTATCTTAGTTCTAGCTGTTTTCATGAAAGGCCCCCTAGAATGATTGGTGACCTACTACTGGGAGAGTCATCCTCCATATCTAAGATGTAAAAATCAGCAAGAAATATTAGTTCATTAACTTTGACTAATACATCTTCAATGAAACCAGAAGGATGAACATTACTCCTATTAGCTATCTGAACAACAACACCAGTAGGACGTAAAGGACCAAGACCAAGAGATTTATAAATAGATGCAGGCATGACATTAATAGAAGGACCTAAATCTAGCATGCAATCATCAAATCTATAGTTACCAAAATAGCAAGGGATAGAAAACGTCTCTGGATCCTTGCACTTGTGAGGCATTGTAGGCTAGATGAGTGCTGATACATTTTGGTTCAAACTCACTTGTGCACAACTCCTTCAGAAACTTGGCATATTTAGGAATTTGTTTGACTGCATCTAAGAGATGAATGTTGATCTCTACTTTTTTGAATGTCTCAAGTATATCCTTCTTTGTGCTTTTTCTGCCAACTTCTTGGATTGGGGGGGCTCTCTGAGGGAAAGGAATAGGAATGGGAATGTCTTCCTCTTCACTTTGTTGCATTGCCTTTTTATTTTTAGAGTCAATCTTCACATTTTCTAACTCTCTTTCTGATGTGGAAGTCACATCCGCAGCTGGTTTAGGTTCCTCCAATTGCTTGCCAGAACGAAGGGAGATAGCACTCACATTCCCCTTAGGATTAGAAATTGTTTGTGAAGGAAGAGTGATGGATCCCTGAGGTTGAAGCTGGTTCAATGAGGTTACCAACTGCCCAATCTGTGTTTCCAAACTCTGAATGGAAGTGTTAGTTTGCTGTTGGAACTGCATATTGGCTGTGACAAATTGCTTCATCATATCTTCAAGTGAGGAACCACCACCACTACTACTAGCCTACTGTTGTGTCACCTGTGGAGGTGCACATATGCCTGGTCGAGGAGGCGGTCCGGCAAAGGCAAAGGAGGTGGTGATCGTCGTTGGAAATTTTGTGCTCGTCGTCTCTCGCTGATAATTACAGACCGCCGATATTGGTTACTCCGGTTCGATTCTAGTTCCAACGGAAATTAGAGTGATTTCTCCAACCAAGATTGTAGGTATTGGAGAAGGCATTATTCTACTGGTATTGTGGCTTTCGTGGAAAAACACCCACTGAAGCTACTGACTGGTCTTGATAAGCAGGATCATGCAAGGTAGGACAAGAGTCAGTAGAATGGTAAGGGTCAGAACAGAACCCACATGAGTACCCAATCTGAGGAGGAGGAGATTGTACTTGTCTTTGTCACGCTAACCGCCTCACCCGCAGGTCGATCATCAAGTCTATTCTCTAATCTCGAGAATCGTTTGGACTAAAGGTGTTTGCACATGGTAAACAGGAGTACTATTGGCCCTGGTGCCAAATTACTGAGAGTTGGCCGCCATCTCGCCTGTCACGCGGGTGACCCGGGTTCGATCCCGAGCAACGGCGCCATATTTTGAAAGAGATTTGCCGTGGTCTCCCAAAATAACCAGATTAGAAAAGGATTTGCAGTATAATGTAACCTGGGTCGTTTCCCAATGAATTCACAATCGGTTCAATTCGAACAGCAATGAAACAGAAACAATAAAAATGGGGGTTTTTGATTCAAAATAGATTAAAAATGAAAATATGTAGAAACAGAATGAAATATGTAGAAACAGATTAACAATGATCAACCCAACATTTAGATTCCGTAAACTTCCATCATTGAATGAAATATGAACGAACTCACGTTTGGTTCTGGATGAATTGAAATCTCTCGCGTTCATCCGTAAAATCCCTCGACTAGACGATCGCCTAGAATATGTCCGAACAGTGGCGTCCCACTATGCAATCGCATAGCAAAACTTTAAACCTAGTTTCAACTTAGTCCTTGGGATGAACCAAACTGAACATTGAATCTAATATTCGGACTATTTTCAAAAATCGAATCCGATAAGATGAAAATAGAAACGAGTAACGTTACCGATTAAGCACAAGCTCACTGGATTAATCATGGAATCCTCATCGTTGGGTTAATCACAAAAGTTTAGCCGAGCATGGCTGGAAAAAATGAAAAAGAGACGAAGAACACGAAGAACATTTGAGAGAATTTTAAAACTCCTATTTTGATCCACCAAAATCTAAAAACGTGAATGAATGAATGTTTGTGCCTGCCATCTAACTTAAAGTTTACCTGAAATGGAAATGGGTTCTAATGGTTCAGCCCAAAACGAAAATAAAATAAAAGTGGGCTTTAGTTACAAAATTCGAGCCCAAATAAAATCCAGAAATATTCATCTGACTTCGGCTCCAAAATCGACTGCCCTCTTGTCCGAATTTTCCCTTTATGTCTTCATAACAATTGTAGCTCTCTGAATCATCTGAAATATGAAACAAAAATGACGCAAATCCGATGTCTGGTTCAAGAGTTATGGTAAAAATAGTGAAGCAATATAAAACTGGATTTTTATTATTAAAAATGGCTAAAACAATCTCTCAAGTGTAAAAGGCCCAAAGCCCAAATAAGTATAAAAGCCATTATTTATTAACTAAAGAGTCTTAAATTATTACTCAATAGTTAAAGAGAAGTGTATGAAATATTAAATTATCATCTACCGGATTTAAACGTCGTTGATAGATCTTCCGATGGGATTTGTAAAAATTTTATAATTCCGCTGTGTGTATGGATCCCAACAGAACCTTGCCCTTATGGATGGCACTCTTTTCTCTCTAAACCTTGGTGAAGGCTAAAATTTAGAGAGTATAAAAGCCTCTTATTTTTCTCCTAGAAAAACATGCAACAGAGAGGCATACCAAAAATCTGCACTTTATAAGAATCTAACCCTAATTTAAATGCTTACAAAAATGGCCCAACCCAAGCTTGAATTGGAAAATCTAAATCATAAAGAATTACATTCTTATCTTGATTGATTGACTGAATTTAAGATGATGAATCACATTCATATCTTAATTTATTCATTGAATCAATCAATTAAGATGATAGATAACTTATTCCTTGATTGATTGATTGAGTCAACCATTTAAGATGATAGATCACATTTATATCTTAATTGATTAATTGAATAATAATTTAAGATAATGGATCATGTTCATCTCTTAAACTAAAATTCAAAATCTTTTTTAATTCAATCCTCATTTATTATTTCTCTTAGCTTCATCCAATCATTATTGGATCTTTATATATATATATATATATGTATGTATATGTATATGTATGTCTATGTATATATTAGATAATCATAATTATCTTTTATAACCTAGCTTTTTGAATTTAAATTTCAAACTTAAATTCCAAATTCGAATTCCAAATTCAACTTGGCCTAAGTCCCCGTTGGGTCTTCCAACACATTTAGGCCCTTTTGTGGAGAAACTGATTTCCCACTCGGGACTATATATGTGACGCCATTTTCCTCCTAATTGGGATTGGAGTTCTACTACAAACCAATTACACCTTTACTCTTGATAAAGCCCAATAACAAATATTGGCCCAAGTTTGCTAATTTTAAACAATCGGAATAACCTTGGTGTGTGACCCATTAGGCCCAATTAGTCACTAACATAGCTAAACTTGAACCAATTAAAAATCCTTTAACAGGCCTAATTTATTTAATGACCTCATAAGACACTAGCCATGCTCTGCGGCCCAAGAACTAATTGAGTTGATCAAGTGATTTAACTTTCATATTTAGATACCATGTAGGCATCATCCCTCACATCGTCATTCACATTTAATCGAGAGCAAAGATAGAGTATCATCTCTCTTAGTTAACTAAATGTAGCTAATTCACAGAACTAGGAATCTTCTTATATTAACTTTATAACAGATTTTGACTTTTCATGATCAATTGTTGTACGCACAGACTCCCGAGTTAATTAGAAGCTATCCAAGCTCTACTGGTCTTATGAATTACTAATCCCTTGTAGGGGACTGTGAGTCCTCTCAACATGTCCATCTATACTCATGTATTCGAGTTACACCCAAGGGTACACTATTCTCCCCACTTTCAGGCGGATAGAGTTATACAGTTAAAGTATAACTCTAGGACATAGTGTTCAATGACATCCTCAAGTCCAGGATGATCCGCACTACCGAACAATGAGAGACTTTATATATCCAATGATACTCCTTACAATGAATATTTATGGAGTCTCTTGTTGGGTCAATTCGGTGTTATTTGTTCTCCAACAGATCCACCCACGACATCATCTAAGGCATCACCATGTCTGTATTCTATGCGGTCCCTACCTTGTATCTCATACTTGTAGATGATGTCTTACTAGTCTTATTGAGATCATCAATGCCCTTTCTTGGTGATTCAAGACTAGGAACAAGTCTTGGGCAATAGATATTGAGTGTTCTCAAGTCCTCATGATCATGATCTCTATCATTGATCCTCTAAAATAACACATGTTCTATTCATAGGGCTTTTATCTTCAAACACATTTACATTAAAATAAAGGCGAGACATAAATATGATAAAGGTAAAATGTGCTTATTTATTGATAATGAAATATTATAATGTAGAAATGGTGTTGATCTGTCTTTACAGATTGTCTCGAGGACACCTTTTTTTTTGCCCAAAACGAGGACACCTAAATACTAACATGTCTAACACGTGGTAGTACTTGCCACATAAATTATAGAAAAAATTCTAAATAAATACCATTTGAATTTGAAAAACCTCAAAAAGTATGTTAACATAAAGAAATGATAAATAGAACTCAAGAGACTAATATGAAATTTTGGAATGTTGTGTTGAGTATTACCTTGCACAAATCTTTGCCTCTTGATATTTTACAGTTTACTCTAAAACCGTTAATTATTGAGCGTTATATAGTAAGAATTCTGTAGTAGTGTCTTCTTTAGATGTGTGTGACTTATGACTTATCTATAATTATGTACAAAACAAAAGATATTTATATATAACTAAAGATGAGTTGCATACAACTCAAGCTAAGATGCATCTGCTCAAGGACTTTGATCTTTGAGTACATTTGAGTAATAAATTTCACAATGAAGGATCTTTCAGCAATCACTAGTGGAAAAAAGGGCTTTAAGACCGCCTCATTTAGACCGGAGTAATGATGCAACAGTCTTAATAGTATGACTGGTGGCAGTTTTGTAAATATAAAGAACTTATTGGACCGCATCCTAATGAGCATCGGTCTTAATAGTATGACCGGTGGCAGTTTTGTAAATATAAAGAACTTCTTGGACCGCATCCTTTATCAATGAGTCTTAAATATATTATTTAGACCGCTTAACAAAACAAACGGTCTTAAAAATGTTATTGACAAAAAGCGAAAGTTCAAATTTCTTTATAGAGAAATCTCGAACAGTGACTTATATTTTCGCGGTCCAAAATAATGAGGAAAAAATTAAATAAACTTTTAAGACCAGGTATATATAATATACGGTCTTAAAGACTATACTTTTTAGACCGGACATAAATTGTGACTGGTACTAAATAGTTTATTACTTTTAAGTTCGGAGTTTAATAAACGGCGGTCTTAAAACTTAACATTTAAGAACGTCTTTTTAGTTCATCCGGTCTTAAAAATAAAGCGCTAAATATATTCTTCTTCATGTGAAACGTTCCTTACGACTTACGTTGTCCCTCTGAACTCTGAAACCCCTCTTCTTGTTGTGAAACCACTCTTCCTGTTGCATTAGCTCTCTTCCTCGCACACGCGAAACGTTACCTTATGACTTACGTTGTCCCTCCGAACTCGAAACCCCTCTTCTTGTTGTGAAACCACTCTTCCCGTTGCATTACCTCTCTTCCTCGCCCGCGTACCATTAGCCTCTCGTTACGCTCTCATTTGCTCAGGCATTCCTCTCTTCCTGTCTCAAAAATGAACGGTGAAAACGATTTCATTCGTGTTCCGGGAACACCAATTACCGGTGTGAGTCAGAACGAACCCTCTTCATCTGACAATGTGCCTTGTAACCGCCCAGCACGCTGTGGTAGAAGAGACACAAGAATGATGGATGTAACCCTAAGTCAGACTTCTGGGTCAAATCTGGAGATTCAGTTTGATGAAAAGTTGCAACCTTTCAGTCCTAATAAAAGAAAATATACTGGTTTTGTCGGCTGTCTTGCACGCAGCAAGGTTAGCATCTTGACTGATGAGTGGAAAAATGTGGACTTCGGCAAAGTAAAGCAACCTATTTGGGACACTATCTAGCTTACATACACTGTCCCTGACTCTGAGAAGTTGCAAGACAAGAAATTGTCTTATTGTGCTGATCGGTTAAGGAAGTTTAAGACCTATCTCACTAACAAGTATATTTTTGCCGAGGTTCAGCCTGACCAAAAGCCTTGGGACAAATACATATTTATTGATAAACAAACTTGGCAACAATTTGTTCAGCCGTGAGACCACTCCCGAAGCTCGGTGAGTTTATATTTAGTTTTTTTTGCCCTTTTGTTTGCTTATTAACCCGTGTCGATATGTGAATGTTATTGTGTTCATCTAATCTGTTAGTTAAATTGTTTGGTGTGTGAATAGAACTATATGTTTCCTGCCTTTGTCTATGCAAGTCTGATATGTAAACCCTGAAAAGGTAAAATACTAAGAAGGTAATTAGGGAAATAATAATGGCATAAGAGTCAAGCCATTATTATAGTCTTAGTTCTGTTATAGTAGATAGTGGTTAGACATTGCTGTTAGTTCTGTTACTATCTAATGAGGACTGCAGATCCTACTGGATGCCTTAAAAAGGATCAAGTTTTTATTATTCTGTAAGCATAATTCTCTTTTGTTTCTTAACCTATCTATCTAGCAGTATAAGACATAGCTCCAATTTATTCTACAATTCTACATCTTCCTTACATAAAATGTTGAAACTTGATGAAGTGAATTTGACTAGTGTTTGAGGATCATATCAAGCAGAAGTTCTCTAATTTCTGTTAGTGAGATGGCTGGAATTCATAATTAATAGATGTTTTCAATTATGATTCACAGGAAAGAAGGGAACGAGCACAGGAGATAAGGAGAAAGAATGATTGCCCGCATAGGGCTTCTCGTGGTGGATATGAAAAGGCTGAAAAAGAATTGATGGCGGCCAAGCGGAAGAGATTGGATGATGAAGCAGAATCCAATCCTTCTGCGGTACATCATCCGCCATCTCCAATATGTCACGAGGAGTTGTGGTTGCATATTCGGAAAAAGCCAAGCGGCGCCTACACAAGTGAACAAACTCGTGTAGTTCTTTGAAAGAATTGTAAGTATCGTTATTGTTATTTTTTAGTTACTAAACATGTTTCATTACTAAGTTTCTCGTTATCCGTATCTTACGGGAAGATCTTAAAAAAGAAAGAAGCAGAGGGATCTTTTATGTCGGACAAGAGGAGTGATGTTCTGACCATTGCGACCAGAAAACCGGATCATGGTGGGCGTGTAAGGGGGATTGGAGGACGGATAAGCCTGAAGGAATACTTTGGTAAATCCAAACGCCATAGACAAAGTATGGTTACCCGGGAGGAGATGGAAAGACGGTGGCCAAATTAAGTGAGGATGCGGCTAAAGAAGCAAGGTATCAATCCGAGATGAGCCGGATGAGGAGGAATTGAATCGATGAAGCCTGCTTTTGAGCATTCATCCGAGACCAAAGTGTTCCCTTCACACATTCACACGCACTGCGGCAAAGACAAAGACTATATGTGGAGGATCGTGATCGTCCTGCACGATTAGTTGCAAAAGGGACTGTCCACAACTTATTGGCATCAACTGTACACCACCAATAAATGGCTGATGATGAAGTCAGAGTGTCAGTTGAAAAGGTGATCATTGATGTACCTCTCCCTCTCCCAACTGATCAGCTGAAGCTTGTGAGTGATGTCAAGGGAACCTTCATCTCTTGACCAGTGAAGCTTGTACATGTCTCTACTGGTCCTCAAGCTTCAACCCCTCCTCCTCAAGTTCCACCCCCTCATCAAGCTCCATCCCCTCCTCAAGCTCAATCCCCTACTGCTAAGTTGACTGCCACGAAAAAAATATTTGATATGGTGAAGAGTGGATATTTTAAAGATAAATCGTGGCTTTGTCAATGAAGTATTAGGCATCCCTCATCCTCTTCCCGTTCAAGTTGACACCGTTGATGTTGAGTCCCTGCTGCTTCCTCGACAAGAGCTTACTGATGCAATTGTTCAAATTTTTATGAAGTATCTTCTGTCTATGAGTACTTAATTTAAATGCATAGTTTAGACACACATACATATATACTAATTCCCTTATCGATGTTATTATTGTAGGTTATTGCATCAAGAATTGGTTCAAAAGGGCAGGAGCAGCGATTTTGGATTCTTGTGCCCTATCTATTCAAGTCAAACATCCATGGAGGAGAGACAAGAGTACATATCAAAGAGGTTGTGTGAAGTGAGAAGAAAGGTGTACTTGTTGCCATTCTTCCACAGTACATATCACAAATCATGTCTCGCAATTCACTTAATTTCCGCTACATATATCACCGAGTATACTTTTTCTTTGTGAATTTTCAGCCGCTTACGGTAGTTGGTCCTTATGTGCATGAAGGAGCATAAAGTTATCTTCTTATGCTCCACTCACAAAGCCGGTGCCTTCGTTGACGAGACCATCAACGAGTAAGCATGTCATTTTGATTCTCTTGTCTAAAATCTCTCGCTTTGTGAATTTTCGGTGAACATTATTGATAAATTTGTGATTTTGATGATAGTGCCATGAAGACCTTCCAAATCGAAGAAAAGAAAAGGCGTGGGTATCGGGCCAAAGACCCCAACTGGGACACACCAGAGGTTGGTACAATATTTGTACACCGGCACACCGCCTTGTGAACTTGGTCATTAAGCTATATATGCTCTTATATATATTTCTTGTTCTTTTTAGACCGTCGGCAACCACGGGGTCCAACTTATGTGGCTGATACGTCATGAAACACATGTATGATATTATCACACAAGGAAGGACTAAATTAACTGCAAAGGTAAATGTATTTGATGTTACATATTGTGCACGCAAGTTAATTTAGTGTCTCGGCTTAATGTTACATATGAAATATGCACGCAAGTTAATTCGGTTTGTCTTTGATGTTACGATGTTTGACGCCCGATCCCTTTTTCGATGATGAACGAGCACAAACGAAATTTATTTTGTGAATATCTGTATGACCTGATAAAGTCAGGAGAATAATTAATGTCCTAAATTCATTGTAAATATATCCTGTACAACAATAATATTCTATCAATTTGTTTATTTTTTCGAACAATATTCATTTGTAAATATACATAGGCATGTAAAATCCAATAAATAAATTTGTTTAATTTTTTGAACAATTTTCTTGTGTCCATTTTGGGTTTCTGAATGTATTGAATGATGGATGAAGCTATTTAGTGCTTGAAATTTGAGAAAGATCTCGACTTTTAGGACCGTATATTAATTAAAAGTCCGCATAATAGACATCCGGTCCTAAAAGTGTTCGTTTTAAAAAATATGACATTTTTAGGACCATATATTAATTAAAAGTCCGATCTTAAAAGTCCACATAATAAACATCCGGTCCTAAAAGTGTTCGTTTTAAAAAATATGAGACTTTTAGGTATAGATAGACTTTTAGGACCGTATATTGTAAACATCCGGTCCTAAAAGTCTTATGAGACCGTATATTATTTTACTATCCGCTCCTAAAAGTCCTCTTATTTTTATTTTAGAAGTTGGCTTAACCTTTAGGACCATGTAATTGTTAAATGTCCGGTCTTAATAGTCTTCCTTTCTATTTGTTCATTCGCTTTTCAGACAAATCATTAGGCAAGACAACCGAGGTTCTAGCATTCATTGTTCAAGCTAGGGCCTTCATTGTAGTCGATGTTACCTCTCCTGATCTTGAGCAGCATTATCAGTTTCCCTTTTCTTTGTCTCTTTTCTTTTTGTCGGAAAAAGAAGTAAGATATTGAAAAGATACTTTGTTTCAAATCAGGAGAGGTAAAACCGACGACAACGACGGTCCAACCTTGAGAAGAATTGTCACCGTGTTTGTTTTTATTCAAATAAGGTAAAAGATGTTTTTTGTTTTTGTATGTTCTTATTGTATTCTGCGAATTTCTATTGTTGATTTACACGAGGACAATGTTTTGTTTGTTTCCTTTTTGTCGGAAAAAGAAAGACGATAATGAAAAGGGCAAGGCGATCGAATATGGAAACCAAAGCTGACAAAAAATGGCAGTGTTTTTAGGACCCTCGTTTTACTAAGTGTGCGGTCCTAAAAGTCTTCGTTCTTTCATCCTAGTTTTCTGAGTCCGCCATTATCCATCTTTCATGGTTGCCTTGTTTATTGCTTTCCATGTTCGGATAATGGATAAACTAACTAATTAAAGTACTAAACTCGCACGAGAACAAAAAGAGTCCATAATATTTTATATAATAATTTTTATCGCTGCCCCAAAAAAAGCAACAAAAAAACAACTATAAAAAACAACTAATCCTCTTCGTAGTCGGAGAGGGAGGGGGAGCCGGAGTCGTTGGAGTCGTCTTCAGTGGGATCGTACTCCACGTCATTGGTGTGAAGTACCATGTTTAGCTTGTTGTTCACGGTATGAACAAGCTGAACCAATTGGCCCAAGAGTCGATCGATTTGATCGACATGGGCCACCAATGACTGCACCAACTACTTCACAGTCGGATTTGGATGAGGTAATGGTGGAAAGGGCTGAGGTTGAAGAGGAGGAGGAAACAGAGGACCTAGGGGAGCAGCCATTACAATGGAGGCTAGGCAGTGGAGGAGGCCGTGTAGAAGTGATGGAGAAGAATGTGAAGAAAGTACAGTAACAACGGGTTTAAATAGAGAACCCATCCTGAACAATGTGAAACGCTGGAAACTTTAATGAGGAGACGCCTAGTTGGGAAGTTTATCTGGAAGCCGAAGAGACTCTGAATCATTCATTTGAACAGAGTGTAAGGATACGACTCTGCCATCTGAATTTGAAAAGAATGAACTTTAGTACCGGGTAAATGATGAAAGGTCGGTCTTAAAAGTAATAGAATTGATTTTAAAAATAAATAGACCTTTAGGACCGGACATATTATAAAAGGTCGGTCTTAAAATAAATTGAATTGAAAAAAATTAAATAATAGAATTTTATACCCCGTACCTATAAATCCCGCTCTTAAAAGTAGATCATTTATCACTTTCGTCTCTAGCTCTCTGCCTTTATTAACTCCTCATACCTCTCTGTCCTTAACTCCTTATTAATTCTTCACTACCTCGTAACTCCAAACTACGTACGTGGCTATCTCGAACAGCTCTCGCCTTTATTAATTAACTCCTCCTACCTCTCGCCCCAATTTGCTCAAACCATGGTTAGATACAAGAGAACCGCTCATAGGGGTGCTCTTACTCGTGATGCTCGTGCCTTCCGTCGATCATTATACGGTGCGCCTCCTCCATCGAGAGTCCGTCCTATTGTGACAGAAGAGTCTCGGGTCGTTGGACCCATTGTTATTTCTTCAGATGATGAAGAGATTGCTACAACGCCTACCCATTCTTCTGGCAATATCCCCCAACCTCTTGATCCCAATGACCCTCTCTATGAGTTCCTCCGTCTTGTAGACCATGAAGAGGTTCCCGCTCCCCCTCTCCAACCTCTTAGCCCCACCGCGACCACTACTGACCCCTTTCCTCTTTCCTCTAATGAAGCATTGTGGCTGATGCGAGTAAGACAGGAACTTGCTGATCTCCGGCGGGAAATTAATGCTGTTCATGCCGATATCACCAAGGCTTTGGAGGATAATAAGCTTTAGGATGTTTAGTCAGATTCTTGTTTTTGATAATTTTATGCTTGTTTTTCTCTCTTAATTTTCTTGTGTACGTGTATATTCTCCAGTTATGTATGGAAACAGTAAAACTAAGCTTGTGTCTTTCTAATATTCATATTCTCCAGTTTTCCTTTAATTTATTTTATTAACTCAGTTTCTGCTGCGATCGCCAAAGGCAAACCTTTTTTTTTTGGTTAATTAATAAATGAAATACTTTTAGGACCGTAGTTCTTATAACCGTTGGTCTTAAAATTAAATGAATGCGAAAGTTAGGACCGGATTATTCTTAACCATTTGTTCTTAAAAATTAGTTAATACATATTTGACTTTTAGGACCGGACGCTTTATAAATCTCCGGCCTTAAAATTAAATGAATACTAAAATTTAGGACCTAAAGTATTGTTAACCTCCGGTCTTAAAAATTTATTAATAGAATTATATCTTTAGGACCGTATCTTGTATAATTAACCGGTCTTAATAAAATCTAAAATATTAAGACATGTCTCGTCGCGGGGAAAATTAAATTTCCCTCTCGTAACTTCTCTTGTCGCGCCGAAAGTGATTACACGGGTTCTTTCTCCGGTGTGTGTTGCGTCGTCACGCCGCGTTCCTCTCTCGAGATTAACTCTCGGTTCCTTAGCTAAACGTCTATAGACCAAGCTGTATGAGGTGTTTCGGTTATATAACATTATGATTTTCCTTCTAATGGTTCTGGGTTTTTCATGGGTTGAACGAAATCGATGAAATGTTATTGTGGGTTTCTCTGTTGTTAATGAATATTGTATTTGAAGATTATATTTGCACTTTAGACCCGCCTAACGACCAAGAAATGTTTTTAGGTTACTCTTCTTTATCCGCAACATCAACGTTCGTGGCGGGAGAAGAAAGACTCAAGCAAACGCATTTGAATTTATATGGTACGGGTGAGTCCACAAGACCTTCATGCGATGCATTTAATTTCCTCATCATCTATTTATTTTGCTTCTTGGATTCACTGTGATACATTTATGACCAAAAGTGATTCTTCGTTATGTATTTAATGGGCAAGTTTCTCTGTAAAACCAAAAAAAAAAGACATGCATAACCGACATTGAGCATAAATATGCATTTGGAGTTGGCTTATTTTATATGCAAGTCTGTCTTTTCGGATTATGTATATGTTAAATCTTTCCGTCTATAGGAATTCTACTATGGACCACGGTTGGATAAATGTTTTATGGACGAGTGTTGAATATCGAATGGGGTGAGGGACTTTATTGAATTTGCTAAACAAAATGCCCATGATGATAGTGGGAAGTTTTATTGCCCTTGTGTAAAATGTCCGAATGAGAGGCGATTAAGTGTTGAAGTTCTACACACACATTTAATTTGTGAAGGATTTTGTAAGACTTATATAGTATGGGTATGGCATGGTGAAAAAAATACCAAGTGGGTCTAACATGGGGAAGTGGCCTTTGATGATAATGACACGGATATGGATGATCGCATAGAGGACATTATCCGTGATGTAGGAGAAGAGGCTTTTCATCAATCACATGCATATGGTAATATGTGCAGTGATGCAGAGACCCCTCTATACCGTGGGTGTAAAAAATACCAATTATTGAACGCTATATTGAAATTGGTAAGCTTGAAGGCACGTCATGGATGGAGCGACAAGAGTTTTTCTGAAATGCTTGAGGCTTTTAATGATATGCTTCCGGATGATAATGTGTTGCCGCATCGATACTATGATGCTAAGAAAATACTTTGTCCACTGGGGATGGAGTACAAAAAGATCCATGCATGCCCGAATGATTGCGTATTGGATAGAAAAGAGTTTGAAGAGAAGTAGAATTGTCCGATATGTGAAACCCCAAGGTACAAGTCAAATAAGGGGCCTACAAAAGTGTTGTGGTATCTTCCAATCATACCAAGGTTCAAGCGGTTGTTTGCGAATGAAAATGATGCAAAAAATTTGAGGTGGCATGCGAGATGAGAGGATTTCGATGGAAAGCTTCGACATCCGGCTGATTCTTCTCAATGGAAGAAAATTGATCAATTATTTCCGAACTTCGGCGAAGAACCTAGGAACCTTAGGCTTGCCCTTAACATGGATGACATGAATCCATATGGAAGCCTTAGCAGCATACATAGTTCATGGCCTGTACTACTGATTATTTACAACTTATCTCCAATGTTATGCATGAAACGAAAGTACATCATGCTGTCTATGTTGATTTCGGGACCGAAACAACCCAGAAATGACATTGATGTTTACCTTCAGCCCTTGATCAAAGACTTGAAGGAGCTGTGGGCAGAAGGTCTCGATGTTTTTGACTCTTTCAAGAAGGAGGTGTTTAAAATGCGAGCCATGATATTTTGTACTACAAACGACTTCCCAGCATATGGGAACTTGTCAGGGTATAGTGTAAAAGGCCATAAAGCATGTCCGGTTTGTGAAGAAGGCACACGCTACCATCAACTTCAACATGGAAGAAAGACGGTTTATCTTGGACATATGAGATTTCTTAGATGGGGCCACCCATATCGTATATTAAAGAAAGCCTTTTTTGGTGGCCAAGAGTATGAAGATGCTCCAAAGTGGCATTCGGGGAGCAAGTTTATGAAAAGGTGAAAAATATCAATGTCGTCTTCGGTAAGACGCAAAGAGTAGAAAAGAAACAAATATATGGAAAAAGAGATCTGTATTCTTCGATCTTCCATATTGGCGCAATCTTGATGTGAGACACAAGTATTGATGTCATGCATGTGGAGAAAAACGTATGTGATAGTATTGTTGGCACGCTTCTCAACATACAAGGTAGTTCCAATGATGGTGTGAAGGCAAGATTGGATCGATAACAATGGGAATACGCGAAGAGTTACATCCAAGGCCGATGGGAAGAGAACTTATTGTCCCCCGCTTCTCATACTTTGTCTAAGGATGAGAAACGAAGTTTTTTGTGAGTGTTTACATGGCACAAAAGTTCCCACGGGGTATTCTTCAAATTTGAAGAGGCTTGTATCGATGAAGGACTTGAAATTAGTAGGCCAAAAGTCTCATGATTGTCATGTCTTGATGCAACGGCTACTCCCAATAGCTATTCGAGGCATCGCCGAATATGATCTTCAGGTCGTTTTGACTAGACTTTGTGTCTTCTTCAATAAAGTTTTCGAGATTGAAAAGTTAGATGAATTGGAGAATGAAGGATATCTTATCTTGTGCCACCTTGAGAAGCTTTTTGTTCCTACATTTTTTGACATCATGATTCATCTAATTATTCATCTAGTGAGGGAGATAAAGATGTGCGGCCCTATCCATTTACGGTGGATGTACCCAATTGAAAGATCTATGAAATTCCTAAAAGGGTACGTGAAGAACGCATACCGACGAAGCATCGATTGTTCTGAAATATGTTTCTGAAAAAGCCATGGAATTTTGTCAAAATTATTTGGCCAAAGTAAGACATATTGGGCTTCCAAAACATCAGCATGCTGAAGGGGGTAGACGAGGGGCTTCCGTAAAGATTGTGGATCCTGATGAATTGTCACAAGTACACTTATACATCTTGAATAATGTTGATGAAGTTCAAGCCAACATAGCTGAACATAAAGAAGTTGTAAGGAAAGAAAATCATCGAATGACTGAACAAAGGTTGATTAGGGAGCATAACAGAACTTTTGCAAACTGGTTCAAACAAAAGGTCGAGGGAGAGAAATGTGTTTCTGATACAATCAAATGGTTAGCACGTGGTCCTGAGGTCGATGTCATAAGTTGGAATTCGTATGTGATCAATGGTTATACATTTTACACCAAGTCCCTAGATGATACGAGCACAGTCCAGAACAGTGGTGTTATGTTAGGGGCTGAATCTATGCACTTCTCCAGTTCGAAAGACAAGAGCTCTTTATTGGCAGTCATGTCATATTATGGGGTTATTGAAGAGATTTAGGAGGTGGACTATGTGAAAATTAGATCTCCCATTTTCAAATGCAAGTGGGTCAATGTCAATAATGGTGTTCGGATCGATCGGCTAGGATTTACATTAGTCGATGTCCATGGTCGAAGTTTTGGAGATGAACCTTTTATTATGGCGACTGTGCAAAACAAGTGTTCTATATCACCGATCAAGAAAATAAAATGTGGTCTATAGCTCTCCAAGGAAATAGGGTCATTGATATTGATGAGGAAATGAATTTGAATTATGGTATTCCTAAGAGTACTCCTTTTTCAAGGGGTCTATCGGACATAAACGAAGAAGATGAAGTGGATAATGAACCCGGCATAAGAAGTGAATATCAAGAAGGGATATGGGAAGATATCACTTTATAAAAGAGTCAATTCATAAGGTAATATTCATTTGCAGATTTCTTTGAAAACTTTAAGGTTTTAACTATATTATATTCCTTCTATGTTCATAAAAAATGTCACTGACTATGAAGTTTGTTCTTGTTTTATTTTGTGGCAGGATCCGATCCAAAGGGGCATGTTATAAAAGAGGATGTTACTTTGTTGGGTGGGAGTCAGATGAAGACATGGTGAATATTATTTTGGGCATGTGTGTTGTATTTGTAATTTATTGTATTTGTAAGTAAGTTATCTTATTGTATGAATTAATTTAGGTGTTGTAGTCATAGTATAATCATTAATTAAGAGGCCAAATAACTCATGATGAATAATATTTGTATTCTTTTTCCAATTCAATTTATTCAAATAATTGTTCATAGCTTACGACTTAAAGTATCGACTTTTATGTCTTGGATTGGGTGGTGGATTTGTGTGTAATACAATCGGAAGAACGTAACAGGGGAAAAATTTAGGAAAATTTACACCGCAAATAAATGCGCCGGTATTAAATGGTGAGTTTTTAAGACTGGATGTATTTATATGTCTGGTCTTAAAGGTCAGGTAACACATTTCATAATAAGCGCCCGGTCTTAAAAGTCTGTCTTTTTAAGACCGGTAAATTTATACATGCGGTCTAAAATAAAATTTTTAAGATTGCATTTATTTATCATCTAGTCTTGAAAGTCAATCTTTTAAGACCGCATATAATTAGTCAGGTCTTAGAAGCCGCTAAGGTTAAGACCGTATTTATTTTTGTCCGGTCTTAAAATTCTATCTTTTAAGAGCGGCCTAATTATTAGCCGGTCTTAAAAGTTGAGTTTTAGGACCGAACAAAAAGTATTTCAGGTTTATTTTAGTACGACTTTTAAGACCCAATGTTTTAAATGTCCGGTCTAAAATATTTTCTTTAAGACCGGTCGTAGTCCGGTCTTAAATGTAGACTTTTAATACCAGCTGGAACAAGACCGGTCGCGGGTCCGGTCCTATGATGCCTCTCTTGTCCGGTCTTAAAAGCATTTTTTGTACTAATGAATATTCCCAAAAGCGGGAATTCAACTTGAGATTGTAATATTTTTCTTTGTTTAAATCGTGAGTTTGTTCGGGAAAAAAACACCAAAGTTTGTAACATGCTCTATTTATTTTTAATATATAAATATTATTTTAAATTACTGAGAATAATTTTCAACAATTATGAAAAATAATTACAGTTTGTGCATTTTAACCTCTAAAGTGTAAAAATCATACTTAATGTCATTGTCAGCCGTATGTATATGAAATAATATACTGACAAATTTTCACTTTTATATCTTCTTGGCGTGTTGAGACAATGGTGCATGAACAGAGGAGGACACCTTTCCTTCATAAATTAAGGCGCACAAGAGAGAGGGAGAATCTATCTTTATATTTTTTTCATTTTTCACTTTTCCTGTTTAATGAATTCGTTCTATGTTCTTTTTTTATCAAGAGTTCTAATTTTTTTTTTATCAAATATCAATTATAAATTTTTGTCAACATAGTAAACATTAGAAACAATAACCTAGATTTAAAGGGATACGGTAGAATTAAAATATTGCATACTCGAATCAAGCAATTTCCTTAAATGCATCTATTTCAACCATTATGTTATATTTCTTCCGCATTAATTTAGATGTGTGCCACTTATCTTCAATTATTCGATTATGCATGAAGCAAAAGATATTTATATATAACTAAAGTTGAGTTGCACACGACGAAAGCTGCGATGCATCTACTTAAGGACTTGGATCCTTGAATACATTTGAGTAACAATTTTTACAAAGAATGATCTTTTAGCAATATTCCCAGAAAGGAGGAACTCAACTTGAGTTTGTAACATTTTTCTTTGTTTAAATCGTGAGTTTGTTAAATAAATAAAAAATTGAAAACCATACTTTGTAACATGCTCTATTTATTTGTAATATGTGAATATTATTTTAAATTAAGAGAATAATTTTCAACAATTATGAAAAATAATTACAGTGTGTGCATTTTAACCTATAAAGTGTAAAGTGATCCTACTTAATGTTTTGATTAAAAAAGAAAGGGTTAATGAGCAAGTTGACCAACAAACTATTACCTTAAAAGCGTTCAACACAAATAACTTTTAAGTGAACAAAAAATACCAAAAAACTCATAAAAATGTGCGATCAATACAAAAAATTTTACTCCAGGAGCACCCAAAAAAAAAGTTTTACTCCAAGAGCACCCAGCACAAAAAAGTTTTACTCCATTTTTTGTACCGATCGCAAATTTTTAAGAGTTTTTTTAATATTTTTGGTCCACTTAAAAGTTATTTGTGCTGGCCACTCTTGAGATAATAATTCATTGGCCAAATTGCTTCTTAACAAAAAAAAAAAAGTCATACTTAATGTCATTGTCAACCACATATATGAAATAATATAGTCGACAAGTTTTCACTTTTAAACGTTCTTGACATGTTGAGACAATGGTGCATAAACGGAAGCAGATACTCGCTAATCATCTCTCGCCCATCTCTCCACATCATCAGATCGATCGTCGAAATCTTGATCCAAGGGCCCAAATTTTTTTCAAAAAACCGCAAAATTTTTTTGAACCATTGGATCAAGATTTCGACGATCGATCTAATGACGAGGAGAGATGGGCAAAGAGATGATTAGCAGAGAAACCGACTCTGCATAAACGAGAGGAGGATAAGTCCTTTCCTTCATAAATTAAGGCGCACTGGAGAGGGGGAGAATCTATCGTTATCGTTATCTTTTTTTTTTTTTTCACTTTTCCTATTTAATGAGTTCTATGGTTTTTTTTTTTTTTTTTTTTTTTTTTTTTTTTTTTTTTTTGGTTGAGAGTTCTATTTTTTTTAATCCAATATCAATTATAATTTTTTTGACAACATAGTAAACATCAAAAACAATAAACTAGATTTAAGGGGAAAAAGTAGAATTAAAACATTAGGTACTCGAATCAAGCAATTTCCTTAAATGCTTTTATTTCAACCACCCCGGTCATATATCTTCCAAGTCGGTGTAGAAAGAGGTTATTCGATAATCTTTTTTTTTTTTTTTTTTTTTTTTTTCTTTTTTACCTTTTTTTCTTTCTTAGAATCTTATTTTTACCTTTAGATTAAAAAATAAATTATTAAAATTTATTATTTTATAAAACTATTATTATAGTATTTTATAGATTATTATTTTTTATTTCTTTTTGTCTTTTAGTTATTATGAATTGTGTAGATAAAAATTTAATCATTTAAATTTATTTATTTATGTTTTAAATAATAATTTTCTAAAATATTAAACCCTAACCACCTTTAAAAAAAAATCTGATGTTGGATATAAGATTATAAGAAAAAAAAAAAGAGAAAGTGAATTTTGGGAGAACCCAAACCCGTCAATTCAATATCTTATAAAAATAAAATGAATACATCTTGTAACATCCCGAATTTGAGAATTTGGAAATTAGAAATAGTGTGTTAGAATTAATGGTTTTATGTGTTAAATTATTCTCCATTATTTCCAGGCAATGTCATATGCTTCAATTTATACGGGAAAATCCACCTACGGGACCTTTTAACAAAAATAAGCCCAAAAAGAGACCCAACAATCTCAAATTCCCGCAACAGACCAGGTCCCTAATTGGGAATGAATTGTAAAATGGAATGACTTTAATATCCCTGGATTAATTTATGCAAAAACCGAAGTCCGATGAAAACATACGGTGTTCACGAGCAAAAAAAATGAAAACGTACGGTGAGATTTCTCTTTGTTTGGCGCTGAAACGAAAAAACTAGGAAGAGGAAAAAGTGAAACAAACGTATAGAGGGAGAGAACGCAAGGTTGAATCTTTATATTTTCTCAACTCAAAGCAAAGGGAGAGATCGTTTATATTCCCAATCATCCACCGCATTATCACCATTTAAGTGGCCGAACCAAGCGAGGTTTAAATTTGTTGTTCCTTCACGTTTTTTTCTGTTGGGTGGTCGAATGGTTGAAGCTTGGCCAAATCTATGTTATTATCAGCTAGGAAATAGGTAATAAATACAATGATTTTGCTCAAGATATCATTATCACCATTCAAGTTGGTCTTTAATCATTGGAGGGTAGGTGGAAAAACGTTGCTCTGTTTTTTGACATGAAAACAGAGGGAAAGATGTGTTTTTAAGTGACAATGGCTGAATGGGGTGAAGCTACATTTAGTTCAAAAACGCCGAAATGGGATAGTTGTAAATATGACCGATATAGTTGTTAATATGCCGTGATATAGTTGTTAATACGAGCCTGAATGTTAAAACGTGGTAGGTTGCTCTGTTTTGGGGCATGGAAAGCAGGGGGTCTGTTTGTTAGGGGGAATGACTGTAAGTGACCCCTGTTATTATTGTAAGTGACCCCTGATATTGTTGTAAGTGACACCTGTTATTGTTGTAAGTGACACCTGTTATTGTTGTAAGTGACCCCTGATATTGTAGTAAGTGACCCGTGTTATTGTTGTAAGTGACCTATGATATTGGTGTAAGTGACCCCTGATATTGGTATAAGTGGCCACTGATATTGGTGTAAGTGACCCATGTTATTGTTGTAAGTGACCCCTGATATTGTTGTAAGTGACACCTGTTATTGTTGTAAGTGACACCTGTTATTGTTGTAAGTGACCCCTGATATTGTTGTAAGTGACCCCTGTTATTGTTGTAAGTGACCCTTGATATTGGTGTAAGTGACCCCTGATATTGTTGTAAGTGACCCCTGTTATTGTTGTCAATGACCCCTGATATTGTTGTAAATGACCCCTGATATTGTTGTAAGTGACACCTGTGATTGTTGTAAGTGACCCCTGATATTGTTGTAAGTGACCCCTGTTATTGTTGTAAGTGACCCACGATATTGGTGTAAGTGACCCCGATATTGTTGTAAGTGACCCTGTTATTGTTGTAAGTGACCCACGATATTGGTGTAAGTGACCCCTGATATTGGTGTAAGTCACCCCTGATATTGTTGTAAGTGACCCCTGATATTGTTGTAAGTGACCCCTGTAATTAGGTGCTGATATTGTTGTAATTAGGAGCTGTTATTATTGTAATTAGGTGCTGTTATTGTTATAATTAGGTACTCATATTGTTGTAATTAGGTGCTGTTATTGTTGTAGTTAGGTGCTGATATTGTAGTTAGGTGCTGATATTGTTGTAATTAGGTGCTGTTATTGTTGTAATTAGGTACTGATATTATTGTAATTAGATACTGTTATTGTTGTAAGTGACCCCTGTTATTGGTGTAAATGACCCCTGATATTGTTGTTAGCAATCTCTGTTGAAGTTGTTAATCCTGTCCATTATTTTGCAGTTCTCAATCCATGACCACATCAAAACAAGAATCAAAAAATTTTCGTCATTGAATAAAGATTATCAAGTTAGCATCAAAGCATGACCACATCAAAACAGAATCAAAAAATTCTCGTCATTGAATAAAGATTATCAAGTTAGCATCAGCAGACAATCTACAAAATAACAAGAAGGTTTAATCTCATCCTCATGAATACAAATGAGTCATAAATACATATATGTCCTAACAACTATGCCCCCTAATGTCTCTTCAATTTCTTGTGGTAGTCCTCCATTAAAGAGAACACTCTTTGCCGATGGTTGTTGCGAGGATGGGTGACGAGCCACTATAAGAAAAGCCCACCTTCAAGCCACCATAAGAAGCCTACCTGGAAAAACATATATCAGTTCACATCATATATCACAGCATCAACATTTGTACTGAATGGGGATAAGTTCCAACCAGTTTTTTGGGCCAAAATCCAAACAATTTTACTAAAGCCAACATTGTAAAATCTTTAAGTAAATCTAATGTTTCACGGTGTCGTCACAACTGACCAAACTAATACAATGGCACTTGAGACAGCAACCATAATATCAGCCACACATCAGTAGAATTAACCACACTGAATGAAGTGGTACACATGGAAAAAGAAAGAAAAAAATAAAATACCAACAATACACCAAATCTGTAGAGACAACAAATCGGTAGAATTAATCACACGGAATGAAATCAACATTTTGGCAAGCCCAAAATCACCTGCTTCAACATTGAGTTCTTGTAAGTAAAATCACAATGTTCATTTTCTTCACCAAAAAACAAGGATGGAATAACAAAAAAACAAACATCATTAATATCTCATAATGTCTTTGATATGGCATCTAGGACCAAGTTCCTTATTGTTTAGGCCAATAAACATTTACCTTTGAACTTTCATTGAATCTTTTGATCATGTTGATGTTCTTGAATTTTTTTTTCCCAAAGATCCATGCTTTCTCAAGTTCCTTATTGGAAGTTGGAACCAACTTTCTGACAATTTTAAAAGTTATGAGAAACTTTTACAGATGATTGATATATATATAAGAGGATTCTCAAGGTCATTTTTTTAGGTATCTATTCACAATCAAGTGGGTTAATCTCAATTAAACCCGCAAATATGAATTTTGTTTGAGAACTAAGTCCCATATTGTGTGTAAAGAGAAATTCTAACTACTAAAGGTTTAATTTAGGACATTGAATTTAATTTGTGTCTACCATTTTGGATACAAAAATTCAATTTAAAACTTGCTTCTTTTGATCAAGGGTAATTTTTAAATAAGTCTATTGGTGGGGCTTGGGTGGTCTTTAGTCATAGCTTTTGTAATTGTTTAATGAGTAAACATTAGATGCATTAGAGAGCTAGAAGAATTTTCTACTTTATGAAATTGTTTTGCGTCACTCATTGAACACATGTGCACACAACACATGTACTCATGCAGCATTTAAAGGGCTTTAAGTTGTTAACTCCTCTTAAGTCCTTCCTCCTAAAATTGACTCACTTTTTTTTGACAGACAGAACATTCTTGTACATGGGTTTTGCTGTTCCTTATTTCTCCTAAATTGACATGGACTTGTCTTTATTTTATGTTTCTTTACCATCCTTTACACTCGTGAATATAGAACTATTAGGCTGAGCACATCCGATAAAAGAACTCAAATTTTGTTACAAACATCTTTGTAAAAAAAGGCATTTTGGTTACCAGCTATGCTAGATGGAAATAATCAGCATGAGCCACACATAAAATCCAAAGTCTTAAAAACCAAGCGAGGGCACAATGTCACAAGATTTACCTTAAAATAAAATGATTCATAATGTTACTTTAGAGAAGATTTGACATGTTAAGCTGTGCCTAACTTCGTTTTCTAAACTTTTGCTTCAATCGCTTAAGAGCAAGAGGCCCATCAATTGAATAATCTACTCCTAGTAATATGCAACGAGTCAAATAAAATTAGTTCTCGATTCTTTGGGATCAATTATTGTCAACGTAATAATAACCAAAGAAATTCTTCAACCACAATTAACAAAACCAATCAAATCAATTATAGAAGGCAAACACCCTTGAATACTAGATCTCGCAACTTGAAAGGAACGTAACTAGGCAAACGTACACCACAACAACTTTTGTCTTCGAAATTTCGACAATATGCGAAGTGATTTTTTATTCACAAAAACACTATTGGCCCGACTTAGGATTCCCCGAGATTTTCATATTCAAAACCTAAGAGACCCGCTCTTGATGCAAATTAGTACTTGGTATCTTCTCAGGCACAAAAGGGCTCGTCAAGCAAAACAAAGGACCAAAAATTAAACAAAGTTCATAAAAAATAAACCAAAGCATTATACTTTTCTAAAGAAAAAAAGAGACGAAAAACCTTAATCCCTAAAATGTTACCCGCAGCAAACCACGACGGCGACGACGACACACAAGAAGACGACGACGGCGACACACAAGACGACGGCGACACACGAGCTTCAGAAGTTCGACGGCGTACAGAGAAGATGGCGAGTGATCGACGAGCACAGAGATGAGAGTCGAGCGAGGGAGGCAGTGGGATGATTTTGAGATGGAAAACTCTGATATCGCACCTTCCTTTTTTCTTCAGAGTGGGTTGGTTTTTTTGGTAATTTCATTTTACAATTCATTCCCAATTAGGGACCTGGGTCCTGTTCTGGGAATTTGAGATTGTTGGGTCCTTTTTTGGGCTTATTTTGATTAAAAGGTCCTGTAGGTGGATTTTCCCTTATATACAAAACCAATTTGGACTTGAAGCATGCTAGTGGGACCCAAGGATAAAATATTTGGTATCACTTTTAAACCATTCATGAAGCACAATTTCAGCAAACACGGGAGGCATGCATGTTTGGGCAGCTCCTTTAATATAATAATATTCATTTGCTAATTGGAAAGACGCAACACACACATACTGATATGCTCCTTTGATCTTTCTTATCTCATTCGGCCCATACTCTTGGCATAACACTCAGCCCAATTCTCTCCACATACTCCCTTAGTCCGTTACTCTCCTCGGTCCAACATGAAAATGCGGATGAAGAGCTGGTAGCAAAGGCACAAGTTGTTCAATGCATTTTAAGACAGATCATCGCGTTCATGCAATGCTCCATTTCCTCTCCGGGAAGCTCAGCGTGGAAACAATATTCATACTCCCTTTATTTATTCAACCGGCATGTATTCATGCTCCACTACTCTTTCTCGTGTCTCCAACATGTCACCATGCTCTGCGATTTCTCTTGAGTCCTGCAGCAACCATATACACCTTCATTTATCCTCTTCGGCCAGAACTCCCACACGCAGGGAAGGAACTGAGAATAATGCTGAGAAAAACACGATGAAGCATGAGAAAGAGTGAGAGTCTGAAGGCGAATGAAACATCAAGTTCGTTTGGTTGTTCTGGCCTTTCAGCGAGAACATAGAAAACAATAGAGTGGACGAGGGACAGCAAGAACCATGCATGCAGACTTGAGCTTAGACCGAGAAGTCAGAGAGCGAGAATAAAAAAGAAAAATTGAACCAAGAGAAGTTGAGAAGGAAGTCGATCCACATGCAAGCCTGATCTGCGTTTGAATAGTGGTGACATTTACGGTTGCATGAGAAGAATTACTGTGGTTTGTTTCTGCACACAAAAACGAACTGAAAACAGAGGGAGTCGACTGCTAGAGTGAGAAGGAAACACAGGAAACTCAGAAACTAAGGTGAGCAATCTCTCTCTTCTAGCTTCAACTGATTCTCGTACTTTCGTTCTCGCTATATGGGTTAAGGAAAAAGCATGCAAGTTGGTTACTCTGGTTTTGGGTCACGAAACAGAGAGCATTTGAGGTCTAACATACATGCATGAGGTTCTGAAGTCGTTATAGTTGAAGCTTAACGTACATGTAAGTGTTATTGGGTTCTAATTAATTGCTGCTGAACATGAAAAGATAAGCTGATACATTTCTGGAAAAAGAATTTGCTGCTGAAACAGTGAGTTTCAATTGAAGTAAAATCAGGGCAAACGAACTCTTTTGACCCTTAAATTTTGTGGATATTTAGTACACATCATAATCTTTAACTTGAGCCAAAGAACACCCAAATCTGATGTGTACAAAGAAAAATATGAATTTCCAAAGTTTGAAAGAAAAACTGGAAAAATTGTGAGTTTCCAGAAATGAATGGTCGTCTTTGGGCTCAATTTTGAAACAGTAAATGATCTATTTTTGCTGTGAAATTTTCCAGAAATAAACTAGACATAACAAGGTTTAATTTGATAGGTCATACACCTTAATCAGAGTAGTATCCTGAGAGATACGAATTTTTGAAGTTGACCTATTAACCTGAAACGTTTTTCTAGACAGCAAAGAATTAGTGAAAAACTGGGAATGATACAACAAGAAATAAGTCTAGTGATTATTTGTACATGAAACTAGACTTAATTAGTGACAGATAGAAATTTGAACCACCCCAATCGGAGTTCTGTAGAATTAATAATGATTTTTCGAAGTTAGGCCAAAATGCTGATAGCTTTTAGCTACCATGCGAAATTAAGAAAGAAATGGCCAAAGGTAATAAGAATGAACTCCAAGGGTGTAAGAATGCCTATGAGGCAAAGATAAGCCATTAGGTATTTGTTTTACTTGGCTCTAATAATATGACAACGTGTTTAGGGCCATGAGAAGTCGAGAAAGAATGAAAGCTGTTGCAAGCAACTCCGTAATTGAAGAGAAGGTACAAGTGAAGAAGAACATTAGCCTACTTGCTTGTATTGATATTTTGCTTGTGTTTTGATATGTATGATTGTTTTACTTGCTTGTTTAGCATATTTGAATCGTTGAAGCTCTGTTTCTATTTATGCTATGACCATAAGTATATTTTATGTAGCATTGAAGCATGCAGAAGTGTCATTATGTTAACATGAGCCTATGTAAGGCAAGCATATCATACACTAGTAATTATCTTACATGCATTGTTCGGTAATGTTTGCTACCGAGATTCCCCCTAATCTCACCCCCACAACCAACCATTAGGCGGGTGAGCACGATAGAGAAGTGTTGCACTGCATCGCGAGAATGGAGTGTCTCTTGAAGACGGCACATTTGAAGGGAGTGCTTGAAGTTGCCGTAGAAAGAATGAAAGAAATGACACCCCAATAGCTATGGCGACAGCCCTAAAGAATGTTGACGCTTCCCTATGAATAATATAGGCCCAGGTGTCTAATTTTTGAGTACGTGTTTTGGGAATGCTTCCGCATATGCCAAATAGAGAATATCCAGATGGGTTGTTAGAATCACACTACCCGCCACCCGTAAAGGATGAGGCCGGTAGGGGTATTATACATCTATTAAAGATAATAGAAATTTTTTGAAAAAATCATATTCAAAACGCTTTTTTGGTCTAAAAGAACTGTGATTTTTTTTTTTTTTGGCCTTAACTGTGATTCATTTTAGGGATCAGGTCTTTTATAGGTATCGAAGTTCAATGTTAAATATTCAAATTGTACAAGCTAAGGTCAATTAAAATGAAAAAATATAGAAGATTTAATTTTAATTTTAAACTACGATAATAATCATGGAACCATAAACAAAATATTTTTTCCTTAAAAACATGGAATTTATTGAAAAAAGTATTGCAATCCTGCAGTATTGGACATGTATCTGTGTGTATATACGTCTGTGTGGAACATAGCAATTGAAAAGAATCAACTCCTAAGCAAGCCGCTGGTAAAAATGTACACTACCAAACACATGCAACACGAATCTAGATAAACTTCATATCCACGACTCAATCAAAGCTTGAGTGAATCATCAATAGAGCAGAAGGAGGCATGTTTCTTTCTTAGACACATTCTTTAAAGAGTTTCTCGTTCATAGTGTT
Organism: Acacia acuminata; assembly: GCA_019022655.1. NCBI lineage: Eukaryota > Viridiplantae > Streptophyta > Magnoliopsida > Fabales > Fabaceae > Acacia > Acacia acuminata. The sequence continues at coordinate 1,137,615 of JAFJYI010000253.1, forward strand.
ACTTCTTTCCATTCTTTTTACAAGTAACAATTTTTTGGAATAGATCTGAGTAGCATCCTTTGCATTTATTGCGTTTTTTTTTTGGTCAAACATTTATTGCGTTTAAAGTAAAGACTTGAGGAGGAAGAGTGATTCACAAACTCTCAATTGATAGTAGCACCTAAATTAATGAACAGCCTTAACATCATAAGCAACTTGGAAAAACGAGGAAAGGGTTTCTCCACACTAGTGCAAAAAAGAGCTTTAAGACCCTCTCGTTTAGACCGGAGTATTGACGCACCGGTCTTAAAAGTATGACCCGTGGCAGTTTTGTAAGTATAAAGAACTTCTTGAACCGGATCCTTTATTAATAGGTTTTAAATATATTATTCAAACCGGAAAACAAAACAACCAATCTTAAAAATATTATTAAGAAAATTGAAATATCAATTACTTTTTAGAGAAGTCTCATACAACCGGACTTATATTTTATGCGGTCCAAAAATATAAGGAAAATCTTAAATATAAAGGTCTAAAACTTTTAAGACCGGTTATATATAAAAAATGATCTTAAAAGTTATACTTTTAAGACCGGACATAAATTGTGGCCGGTATAAAATATTGAAAAAAATTAAACAAAAATTAAATTAATTTTAAGACTAGAGTTTCATAAGGACCGGTCTTAAATTTATACTTTTAAGACCGGCTTTTAAATACTTCCGGTCTTAAAATTAAATCTTTTAAGATTGGACATAAATTGTGACCGGTACAAAATATTGAAAAAATTATATTAAAAATTAATTACTTTTAAGGCCGGAGTGTAATAAGGACCGGCCTTAAAGATTAACTTTTAAGACTGTCTTTTTAATACATCCAATCTTAAAACTAAAGCGCAAATATATTCTTCTTCGAGCGAAACCTTACTTTACGTTGCTCTCCAAGTCCGAATCTCATTCTTGTTGCGAAACCTCTCTTCCGTTGCATTACCTCTCTTCCTCGCCCACCACCACCATCCTCTATTACTCTCTCATTTTCTCAAGCATTCCTCTTTCGCACCACCTCTCTCAACCTTTATTCCTTTCTTGAAAATGAACGGAGGAAATGATTCTAGTCCTGTTTATGCAACGCCATTCGGCGTGATCGGTGTGAGTCGAGAATGAACCATCTTCATCTCATAGTGAGCCTCATAATCACCCTGCACGCCATGGTAGAAGAGGCACATGAATGAAAGATGTATCCCTAAGTCGGACATCTAGGTCAAAGCTCGAGATTCAGTTTGATGAAAATTTGGCTCCTTTCGATCCTAATAAAAACACATATATTAGTTTTGTCGGCTCACTAGCACGTAGCAAGGTTAGCATCTTGACAGATGAGTGGAAAAATGTCGACGATGCCACAGTAAAGAATACTATTTAGGACACTATCCGGCTTACATACACAGTTCCTGACAGTCAGAACTTGAAAGACAAGACATTGTTGTATTGTGCTGATCGCTGGAGGAAGTTTAAGACCCATCTAGCTAACAACTATATTTTTGCCAAGGTTCCAACTGGTGAGCCTCACCCTAATCTATGCGACAATTACACATTTCTTGATGAACAAACTTGGCAAAAATTTGTTCAGATGCGAACCACTCCTGAAGCTTTGGTAAGTTTATATTTAGTTTTTTTTGCCCTTTTTTGTTTGCTTATTAACCTGTGCGAATATGTGAATGTTATTGTATTCATCTAATCCTGTTAGTTACATGGTTTGGTGTGTGAATAGAAGTATTCATTTCCATCCTTTGTCCTACATTAGAGGAGCATGTCTTTGTTCTTATGTGAATGTGACTGTAGATGGAGTAATATAGTAAAAGTTCGTTATTGTTCTATGCTAGTCTGATATGTAAACCGTGAAAAGGTAAAAGTATTACTAAGTAGGTAATTAAGGAAATAATAATGGCATATATGAGGCCGTTAGTCAGTTAGGAAGGTATTCTGTTATAGTAGGAAGTGGTTAGACATTGTTCTTACTTAGTTAGTATGTTAATTGTGTAATGGTTTCGGTGCAAGCTGTTATTGGGCCTTGAGAGTCAAGCCTCTAACTATATATGAAAGGTTAGACTAATATGTGTAGGAACCAGTTATCATGAGTGAATGAATTGACTGAGTTGGTAGCAGTTCTGCAACTCCCTTTCCTCTGTTTCTCCCAATTTCTTTTTCAATTCTACATCTTCCTTAACAAAGTCTTTAAACTTGATGAAGTGAATTTGACTAGTGTTTGAGGTTCATATCAAGCAGATGTTCTCTAATTTCTATTAGTGAGATGGTCTGGAATTCATAATTAATAGTTGTTTTCAATTCGATTCACGAGAGAAGATGGGAACAAGCACAAGATATTGGGAGAAAGAATGATTGCCCACAGAGAATGTCTCGTGGCAGAAATGAAAAGGCCGAAAAAGAGATGATGGCGGTCAGGTGAAAGAGATTTGAAGATGAAGCTGAATCCAATCCCTTCTACGATATGTGATCTGCTCTCTCGAATACGTCACGAAGAGTTATGGTTGTATATTTGCCAAAAGCCAAGCGGCGCTTACACGAGTGAATAAATTCGTCTAGTTGCTGAAAGAATTGTAAGTATTGTTATTTGTTATTTTTTAGTTACTAAACATGTTTCATTACTAAGCTTCTCATTATCAATATTTTATAGGAAGATGTTAAAAATAAGAGGGATTGAAGGGATCTTTGTGTCGGAGGGGAGGAATGATATTCTAAGCGTTACGACCGGGAAGACCGGATCACACGAGGCATGTAAGGGGGATTAGAGGACGGGTAGGCCTGAAGCAATACTTTGGTAAATCCAAACGCCATAAATAAAGTATGGTTATCCGGGAGGAGATGGAACATACGGTGGCCAAATTAAGTGAGGAAGCAGCAACTAAAGAAGCTTCATTGGTTGCAATGTTTCAATCCCAGATGAGCAAGATGAAGGAGGACATGGATAAAATGATGCTGCTTTTGAGCTCTTGTCTAGAGACCAGTGTTCCGTTCACACATTCACCTGCACCTATGCAGCAAACCACTAAAGGGAGTTGCATTGTTGGACATTCAGAGGAACCTTATGACCTTTATGTGGAGGATCTTGATAGACGATTAGTTGCAAAAGGGACTATCTGCAACTTGGGATCAAATGTACACTACCAACAAATGGCTGATGATGAAGTCAGAGTATTAGTTAAAGAGGTGATCATTGATGCACCTGTCCCTCTCCCAACTGATCAGCTGAAGCTTGTACGTGATGTAAAGGGAACCTTCATCTCTTAGCCAGTGAAGCTTGTACATGTCTCTACTCCTCCTGAAGCTCCATCCCCTCCTCAAGCTCCAGCCACTGAAGCTGTTGACACGGCTAAGTTTACTGCCAAAGACAAAATTGTCATTATGGTATCCAATCAATCTTTTACAGATAAATCGTGGCCTGTCAATGAAGTAGTATGCCTCCCTTATAAGCAACCAATTTTCGTTGACCAAGATGATTTAACGTCCCTGCTGTTTCCTAGAAATGAGATTACTAATTCAATTGTTCTAATGTTTATAAAGTAAGTATCTTCTTCTATGAGTACATAATTTAAATGCATCATTTAGACACACATACATATATACTAATTCCCTGATGTCATTATTGTAGGTTCATGCATGATGAATGTTACACCTCTATCGGCCTCCCTCTTTCGGGTGGTGGGTTAGAGGGATTCCTTTTATAGGTTACCTTTCCTTTATTATTAGTCCAATTTAATTATAAGTCAGAGTATGTGCAACAGAGCACAGGACCAGTTTGGATAAACTACGGTACTGGTAAAAGCGTAAATGAATAGAAAGTAAAGTCCGCGAAGGGTTAGGGTATAGTCATCCAAATACAAATACTAAAATAATATATAGTCATTCCCAAAAGTAAAGTAAAAAATATGATAGGGCATCCCCTATCCTTCACCAGCACCGCCATGCCCTACCTTTCCAAATAGGCCTTTTTAAATCAGGCTCATCCCCCTACATCTACGAAAGCTTCTGGAGTTCGACAATGGCCCCCAGAGTAACTGTCAATACTCATGTACTAAATGTGTGATGTGTATGCATGCAACAATGTCAACGTAAAATCATAAATAGTATGCCAAATGTACCATATATGCAAACAAAAAAACATACACAATAATCTGTCTTCGCACCGTTGAGCCGCCTTACCAAGGCAGGCCCCATAATTACTAGTATTACAAACTATCAAGACGCCATTCAAGGCAAGCCCTGGACCAATCCTCAGCGCTAGGAACACAATCATTAGGGCTTTAAATCCCAACATGCTCTGTATGCATATTTGGAAAAAGTACAAACACACATGCATGGCAAACAAGACATGCAACAAAACACATAAAAGTATCAGAGTAAAGCAGTTATTACCTAATAGGGTATATACTGTCTTACAATTTTAATGGGCCCACTAGCTCTCCAAAGTATGGTTCAACCCTAAATAACACCAAAAGATCTTATTTTAGCATTTTCCAAAAATAACCTTACATTTCTCTTCAAAACTGAGCCTATCACAAATTTTTCTAGAAAATCCAAAAATTCTGGACCAAATTCAAACATTTTTAATAAATTCCAAAAAAATCATATTTACACGAAACTAGCGCCATCGGAACCAAAATTGTATAGTTTTCAGGAAAAATAATTCTAGAGACCAAAAGTACTCATATGTTGGCGTGTAGCCCATTTTGTACACTCTAGTCAAAATTACCCTTTTGCTTTCTGGACCAAATTTATCAATTTATTTCTCCTAGTAGAAAAATAAAAAAAGACACAAAAGTATACATCACGGTGAACCTTCGGAAGTTTAATTTATGACTGTAAAATTTCAACTTAATTCAAGTTCATTTACTATTTCAAAAACCCGTTTGAAGCTTTGCTCCTCGATTTTAAACTGGCGGCAAAGAAGCTTGTTCTTAAGGTTTTTCGGTGATGTTGAGTTTGGAAACTTAAACCATAGCTTAACCCCACACAAAATCACGTTTTGAACACTTTGAAACCATCAAAAACTTCAAAATCAGATTATAACACCAAGCCTTAACCACTTGAACCAAAACCTTAAGTTTAAGCTTCAAAGGTTCAGGTTTACGGTGATTACCTGAAATCAGAGTTTGGTTGATGATCTTGGTCACTTGCCACTTGTTCTTGGCTATGGAAGCTTGGCTGGTCCTTCTCTCTTCTATGCAAATTTCACCCCTTATTGATAAGAGAAAGAGGGTTTATGTCCTTTTAAAATAGTAAAAAGGTAATCTGAGCAGTCTAAATTAATTGGTGTAAATTCCTATCCAGTTGGATCTGGCTTTTTGGCTTATCTCCCAAGAAATTCCAGAAGACTCCAGAGAAGGGGCAAGTGGCGCATCCCCCTCCACGCAAATCAGATTTTATTTTTTCAAATGGCTAAAATTACCTGTTTTGGCCGAAAACACCTTTTTACTCAAGAAATGCGGTCCCACAAACTTGACTTTTGGATTGATTTTGCTTTCTTTTTCTCCAAGCAAATTTTTGAATGATTAAGGGGGCTAGGTGGCGCATCATGGGCCCCAAAAATATGCCCTCATGCTTTTCCTCTGTCATTTCTGCTTTATCCAGTGAATCTCCTTCCACCGATCCTTGCTGGGCCCCGCCAGTCCAAACAGTGCCTTCTTTTGTACTTTTCTTCAGCTTTTTAGATATTTTTTTCCAGATTACCCATCCATATGTGGCGCCATCTTGACTTCCCAATATGGCCCCACATTTGTCTCCTTCAGTCCAAAAGAAACCCCTAACTAGTCCATATCAATCCCCTTTCTACCAGTTAATCACTTGTCGACCCACATTTTGTGTTTGGGTTTTCCTTCTCTCTCCTGGGTGGTCAAAATTTATGACTTAAGGGACAAGGATTTGACTATTTTTTGCTTACTTTTCCTCTTTTACCCCTGTAGTGACACGTGTCCCAATGTAATCATTACACTGACTTCTGCTTTTTGGCATATGACCTTTTCAGTGTCTCTTTCTCTTCCCTGACCATGAATGGCGTATGGACACTAACCAGAGGCAAGAGCCTGTGTTTTGACTTTGTTCTCAGGCCCCACTTTACTGTACTGGCTTATTCCACATCGGTGTTTTGCCCTAGGCCCGCTTTTTCTCAAATCTGGACATCGTCATTATCTTCTTTTTCCTTGCCTGCACTAGGTGACATTTTGGGCCTTTTTAGGGTCCCTTGTCCTATCTCCCATTATTTTGACAGCCTTTTTACAATTATTATTTTAAAAAAGTATTGCAGAAAATAATAACAATTAAATCAATAATCAAGACTTTTCATTAATTCACCAGTGTTTACAAGTACATTATTTACAGCAGTAGGGGTGTTATAATGAATTGGAACAACATGGAAGGAGCAAATATTTTGGATTCTTATGCCCAAACTATGGAAGTACAATAGACTTAGTTCATATCAAAGAGGGTGCGTGAAGTGATAAAAAAGGTGTACTTGTTTCCATACTACATATAGGTACATATCACAATTCTTTTCTGCAATTCACTTAATTCTGCTACATATATCACTGAGTACTTGTCTGCTGTGAATTTTCACCACCACTAGCAGTTGGTCCTTGATAATTGAATATTTCATACAATACTTTTTGTCTCTTGATTGATAATTTAGGACTCTTTAGCTAATAAAAAATGGCTTTTATACTTATTTGGGCTTTGGGCCTTTTATTATGTTTTAGCCATTTTTAATAATAAAATTCCAGTTTTATATTACTTCACTATTTTCACCACAACTCTTGAACCAGACATCGGATTTGCCTCATTTTTGTCTCATATTTTAGATGATTCAGAGAGCTACAATTGTTATGAAGACATGAAGAGAATATTCGGAAAAGAGGGCGGTCGATTTTGGAGCCAAAGTCATATGTATTTTCGGATTTCGTTGGGCTCGAATTTTGTAATTAAAGCCCATTTTATTTTATTTTCGTTTTGGGCTGACCCATTTCCATTTTAGGTTTAGGTTTAAGTTAGATGGCAGCCACAAACATTGAGTCATTCACGTTTTTAGATTTTAGTGGATCAAAATAAGAGTTTTCAAATTCTCTGCAATGTTCTTCGTGTTCTTCATCAATTCTTCGTCTTTCTTAATTATGTTCGGCTAAATTTCTGTGATTAGCCCAACGATGAGGATTCCATCCACTATCCAGAGGATTCGCGCTTAATCGGTAACCGTCTAACTCATTTTTGCATTCTTTAATCGGATTCGATTTTTGGATTTGGATTGGGTTTTTGATTAAAAACCCAGATCGACATTTCCCAAGGACGTAGTTCAAACTAGGTTAAAGTATTACTGTGCGATCGTACGAGATTCACCACTGATTCAAATAAATTCTAGACGATTGTTCAAAGTTGAGGAAATTTATGGACAAACGCAGATTTCGGTTTGTCCAGAGTCGATCACGAGTTTGGTTATAAATTTTGTTTCCGTCCGAGGAAGGGAAGTGGTGGAATCCAAAATCCTGGGTTAATCCTTTAATCCTCCGTTTTCTGTTCAATCGTGTTATTTCGTTTGATTTCGTAACTTCATTTTTTTTCTCTTTGAATCAAAACAAAACCCCCATTGTTTTATTCTATTGCCGTTCAAATTAAACCAATCGTGAATTCGTTGGGAAACGACCCCGGTTACATTTTACGCAAATCCTTTTCTAATCTAGTTATTTTGGGAGATTACGGCAAATCTTTGTCAAAATATGGCGCCGCTGCCGGCGAATTTTCATCGGTTTGATTAGTAACAGTAGTGTAAATAGCTTCGTTTTTTGGTAGTTTAGGTGGTTGGGGTGGCTGGACAGAAATTTTTCTGACCTAGATCATTCAAACCATGTCTTATTCACAAGGAATTGGGCATTCTAAGAAAGAATCACTCTCTATGAGAGTGAGGTATACCCTATTTTCCCCAAATTCCAACATTTAGACCAGTTGTTCATTTGTTTTTAATTTCCGATTTCATGATTTCTACTAGTCAGCTTTTTTTTCGGAGTATCTCCGATTTGGCTGAATTTTGGTACAGTGATAGAAAATGGCCTAACTCACAACGTACATCGAAAAATCTTTGATTTTCTATGTGCTAATCTCCATTTTGCCAAATTCCATCGTTTAGACCACTTTTTCAATTTTGAAGTTTTTTTATTCCATTTTTGGGTTCCCCAATGGTCTAGGAGTTGCCCTGTCCAAGTCCCAAAAATTTTAAAAATCATTTGATAGTGTTTCTGGACTTGTTTAGGTCAATTTCTACCATAGGTTTTTGTTTTTGTGTTTGCTCTTGTGTGTCTTAGTGTTTTTCTCCTTTTACCACTTTTAGTGGCATTTTCGTAATTCCGATTGGCTGGTGGCATTTTCGTAATTATGATTTTCTTCAAATTCCGCCTTGTGATTATGCCGCATGAGTACTAGGAGCACTATCAATCCGTAAGACTTGTTGCCATTTGATCCCGAAATAGAAAGAACAATTCTTACCGCTAGAAGAGTTGTTAGGCTAAGTCGTGGGATTAATACCGAATTGGACATTGAACTTAAGTCCGACCATTCGATTGTGTTCATTCCGATTGTGTTCATTCGTTGATCTTTCCGATTGTGTTTCGATAGTACTTCGATAGTCTTGTTGTTTTCACCGATTCTAGTAGCAATTTTCCTAACTCGTAAATTATGGCGTAAGAACGGAAAATCGTCCTACCTTAAAGGAATTGAATGAACTCGATGTTAATTATCAACCTTTGTGCATCCAATATCCTCGCCCTTGCGCTAACTTTGAGCTTAAATCTGGTCTAATACACTTGTTGCCTAAGTTTCATGGTCTTTCAAAGTGAGTGTGCCATTAAGCATTTGAAGGAATTCTATCTAGTGTGCAGCACAATGAAACCACAGGCTATTGATGAAGATCGTATCAAGCTGAGAGCTTTTCCTTTCTCATTGGAAGGTGGAGCCAAAGACTGGTTGTTGTACCTTCAACCCTCATCTATTGGGAGCTGGACTGATGTTCAGAGGTTATTTATGGAGAAATATTACCCTGCCTCGAGAGCAACTGCGATCAAGAAGGAAATTGGCAACATTAAATAGGCCAATGGGGAGACTATGCATGAGTACTGGGAGAGGTTCAAAAGGATATGTGCAAGATGTCCACACCACCAGATCACTGAGCAACTCTTGATTACCCATTTCTATGATGGTCTGCTACCAGTAGACAAAGGTTTGGTGGATGCTTCTAGTGGTGGGGCTCTGCGTAATAAGACACCTGAAGATGCCCGAGAATTGATATCCGAGATGGCCGCCAACTCTCAGCAATTTGGCACCAGGGCAAATAGTACTCCTGTTTACCATATTCAAACACCTCCAGTCCAGTATGATTCTCAGAGACTAGAGAATAGACTTGATGATCTTACCTCTCTGGTGAGGCAGTTGGCAGTGACACAGACAGTACAATCTTCTCCTCCTCAAATTGGGTACTCATGTGGATTACGTTTCCGACCCTTACCATTCTACTAACTCTTGCCCTACCTTGCATGATCCCGCTTTATCAAGACCGTCCGTAGCTTCGGTGGGTGTTTTTCCGGGAAAGCCATAATACCGAGAATAATGCCTTCTCCAACACCTACAATCCTGGTTGGAGAAATCACCCCAATTTCGTTGGAACCAGATCGAACCCGAGTAACCAATATCGCAGCACTGGGAATTACCAATGAGGAGACATTACAGACCACGTAATTTCCAACAACAATCTGCACCTATTTTGCCTTTGCCGGCACCACCTCCTCGACCGGCCATATGTGCACCTCACAAAGGGGCAAAGACCACCAGAGCTAGTAGTAGTGATAGTGGTGGTTCCTCCCTTGAGGATATGATGAAGCAATTTGTCACGGCCAAAGATGCGGTTCGACAAAGAACCGACACTTCCATTCGAGTTTGCAAACATAGATTGGGCGGTTGGCAACATCATTGAACCGGCTCCAACCTCGGGATCCAACACTCTTCCTTCACAAACAATTCCTAATCCTAAAGGGAATGTGAGTGCTATCTCCTTCGTTTTTGGCAAGCAATTGGAGGAACCTAAACCGTAGATGTGACTTCCACATCGAAAGAGAGTCGAGAAAATGTGAAGATTGACTCTAAAAATAAAAAGGCAAGCAAGATAAGGTGAAGAGGAAGACATCCCCATTCCTCTTCCTTTCCCTCAGAGAGCAGTTCAATCCAAGAAGTTGGTAGAAAAAGCACAAGAGAAGGATATACTTGAGACATTCAGAAGAATAGAGATCAACATTCCTCTCTTAGATACAGTCAAAAAAAATTCCTAAATATGCCAAGTTTTTGAAGGAGTTGTGCACCAACAAGAGGCGACTGAAAGGGAGTGAACGAGTAAGTTTGAACGAGAATGTATCAAGACTCATCCACCCCTACAATGCCTCGCAAGTACAAGGATCCAGGGACGTTTTCTATCCCTTGCTGTTTCGGTAACTATAGATTTGATGATTGCATGCTAGATTTAGGTGCTTCTATTAATGTCATGCCTGCATCTATTTATAAATCTCTTGGTCTTGATCCTTTACATCCTACTGGTGTTGTTGTTCAGCTAGCTAATAGGAGTAATGTTCAACCTTCTGGTTTACTTGAGGATGTATTAGTCAAGGTTAATGAACTGATATTTATTGTTGATTTTTACATCTTAGATATGGAGAATGAGTCTCCCAGTAGTAGATCACCTATCATTCTAGGGAGGCCTTTCATGAAAACAGCTAGGACTAAGATAGATGTGCATTCGGTACTCTTTCCATGGAGTTTGGTGATATATCCGTGAATTTCAATATCTTTGATGCCATGAAACATCCTAAGGAAGAACATTCTACATTTTCTCGCATTGATGTGATTGATGATGCTATGGATGATGTTATTCTTGATTGGTGTGCTGATTATCCCGATTTTGCATCCGAGAGTGATTCTCCCATTTGTGCATGTCTTGATAATGAATGGTGCTCTGTTGGCACCGATTTGCTTAATGCGCATTATTTGGTGATTCTGACTTGCTTGGTGATTCTACATTACATGTGGATTCTAATATTGATTCTGAGTTTGAGCTTCATCCTGATCCTAATGTGCATCCTGATTCCGATTTTGATGAGCTTGATTCTGATGTTAACATTGAGCTGTATAAACACAGTCCTTCTGTTTCTTTGAATGTGGTTTCAAACATTTCCATTGTGAAGAGTTGTTGCAACAACCACCCAAGCTTCTTCCCTCCACTGAGCAACCACCCAAGCTTGAGTTGAAATCCCTTCCAGATCACCTGAAGTATGCATTTCTGGAGGTGGATGAACAGTTGCCAGTCATTGTGGCAAAAAATCTTCTTCCTGACCAAGAAGAGAAGCTGCTAAGCTTATTGAGGGCGAACAAGAAAGCCATTGGGTGGACATTAGTTGACATCGTTGGCATTAGCCCTTCCATGTGTATGCATCGATTCCGTTGGAAGAGGACTCTAAGCCGGTGAGGCAGCCCCGCAGACGCCTTAATCCTCTTATCCTTGATGTGGTGAAGAAGGAAGTCACTAAGCTTCTGCAAGCTGGTATCCTCTATCCCATTTTTAATAGCCAGTGGGTTAGCCCGGTCCAGGTGGTTCCCAAGAAATCCGGAGTCACTGTAGTAGCCAATCAGAAGAATGAGCTCATTCCTACTCGAGTTCAGAATAGTTGGAGAGTTTGCATCAACTATAGGAGACTCAACCAAGCCACTCGCAAGGATCATTACCCTCTACCTTTCATTGATCGATGTTAGAGCGATTGGTGGCAAGTCTCACACGCTTCTTGGATGGCTACTCCGGATACTTCCAAATCCATATTGCTCCTGAGGATCAAGAGAAGACGACCTTCACATGCCCCTTTGGAACATATGCCTACCGAAGGATGCCTTTTGGCCTTTGCAATGCACCTGGCAGCTTTCAACGTTGTATGGTAAGCATTTTCTCTGAGTTTCTAGAGGATTTTGCATGGAGGTTTTTATGGATGATTTCACCGTATATGGGTCTCGATTTTGATGCTCGCTTAGCTAATTTGTCTAGAGTTTTGCATAGGTGCATTGAGTCTAATCTTGTCTTGAATTATGAGAAGTGTCACTTTATGGTTGAGTCAGGTATAGTCTTAGGACACATAGTGTCTAGAAAAGGGATAGATGTAGATCCCGCTAAGATAGATGTAATTATCGCTTTGCCTTACCCCGCATCTCGTGCGGGAAGTTCGCTCTTTTCTTGGTCATGCGGGTTTCTATCGGCGTTTCATTCAGATTTCGCAAGACTGCTCGACCCTTGTCCAACCTTACGTATAAGGACACCGAATTTATCTTTGATGATGCTTGCAAGGCGGCCTTCAATCATTTGAAGCGTTGCCTGACTACAGCCCCAGTGATCCAAGCCCTTGATTGGTGCCTCCGCTTCAAGTTGATGTGTGATGCTTCCAACTATGCGGTTGGTGCTATCTTGGCACTGTGGGTTGATAGAGCATCTCATGTGATTGCATATGCCTCCAAGACTTTGGATCCCGCCTGACCCAATTACACCACTACCGAGAAGGAGTTGTTGGCTATTGTATTTGCTTTTGATAAGTTTAGGTCATATCTCGGTAGCAAGTAGAGTAATTGTTTTCCGACCATGCGCTTTCAAGTTTCTTTTGAAAAAGACAGATGCTAAGCCACGACTCATCCGGTGGATGTTATTGCTCCAAGAGTTCGATGTTGAGATTTGAGACAGAAGTGGAGCACAAAACTGGGTAGCTGACCACTTGAGTCGGATCACTCATTCTCCCTCTCACCCCTATCCTATTCGGGATGATTTCCGATGAGCAGCCTTCTACAAAGGTGCAAGGTAAGCTTCCATGGTATGCGATCCGGTTAACTACTTGGTAGCCGGTGTTTTTCCCGTAGATTCCACTAGGGCCCAAACCCTTAAATTAAAGAGTAGTCTAAATATTATGTTTGGGATGACCCTTATCTGTGGCAATTTTGTAGTGACCAAGTAGTTAGGAGATGTGTGCCTGATCATGAGTTTCACTCTATATTGCATTTTGCTCATGCTTCTGCTCGTGGTGGTCACTTTGGACCCCAAAGAACTGCTAGAAAAGTGTAGGGATCCGTACAACGCAGCGGATTAAAATTTCTACGAATCCCGTCCTGAGGATCACTCAGGCGCGTTTAAACCAAGGCTAAGGAAACCGGATATTACCTTTTAAGAACTCGTTCGTGGTTTCTTCTTAATTGAACAGGTGGGCTACCTCCTCGATCGCGAAGACGACTCTTAGAATCCTCTTCCCTCATCGGTATCCACACGAACAATCCTCGTACACGGCTATGGCGGCGTGCTAGCGCCTCTTGTGCGTCTCTCTCTCGATTTTTCACTCTAGGGTTTCTCGCGGCTTTTCGTAATACGCTCGATCGAAAGTCCCGTAGGTTTTCTAAAACCTGTTCAGCGTATTTAATGCAAAATTAATCGTATTAATTTTGAATTCAAACTTTAGATATGGATTAAATATATATTAATTAAATCTATCCGATAGATCTAATATAATAATATTTATTTAATCGAATTAAAAGCCAAATCTGAAATTTCGAATTCGAATCTAGATTAAAATAATCAAATAAATCTATCGATAGATTTAATCCAACCTATTTATTTAATCCAAATTTAAAAGCCTTCGATTTAATTTATCTCAATAAATTAAATCGAGAAATGATATCTATCTATTTATTTAAATCTAAGATACCAATATCTCAATTTAAATTAAATAGACAATAATATCTTTATTCGAAAAATTAAATGAGATACAATATCTCTGTTTGTTTTAGATATTTAATTTATCAAATAAATTAAACATAAAACAAATAATATAATAATAATATTTTAATCTCAATTAAATAATATCATTATATTATTTTCGAATTTAAATATATATATATTTACCCGATTAAACTCGTATTCATTAATCTCGCATTAATCGAGATTCAATGAACCCGGACACTTTTACCCGTGTCGGATTATTCTTGTGTGCGACCTCGCAGCCCATGTGAGATTGGCGGTGGGCCAACACCGTGTCGCCCCACAAATCGCAAGCGCCTCTAGCAAGACATTGCGACTACCCAACTCACATGGAGATCGATGACACGATACACCTATCGTACAACCATGTCACGTCCCTTTTTTGTCACGCGATAATTTGGTCAAGGATGAGGCATGGATAATGTCAACTTCCTTTTCTTGACCATTACTTTCTCGATTCTCGAGTAGTCTAATAAGTGAAATGGAAACTCCTTTCCATCACGGTATGGCCATACATTTCTTAGACTCACTCATCGAGGGCCCAAGATATCTCTCTACGAATGTGAGGGACAAATTCCATCTTGACCATTCACGTCCCTCCGCATGAAAACCACCGATCCCGATCCCAGCCTTTATCATCACCCGGTCAAAGGTGACTTTTGACTAGGTCAAAGACCGGTGATTCATCATGTAGGAATCCATGATGATCTCAGTCATGGGCGTTGTGACGCGGTTATACATGAGATAAGCTTATGACTTAATCCATGCAGCTTTCTCATAGTGGGTCGGTCCAGCACCTTGTACTCTTACAAGTGCCCATGACTTTGATTGTATCTCCATACCTCATCTGTAAATGGAGCTATATACCCAAGAGGGGGGGTGAATTGGGTATTTTAAAAACTTTTAGAAATATGCCCTGTTTTGAAGTAATGAAACCGAGAGATAGACGGAGGAGGAAGGGAAGGAAAGCTTGCACAATAGAAATTATCCTGGTTCGTCTTATCGTTGACCTACATCCAAGTCCCAAGCCACACTTGGGATTTTCAATCCACTATACTTTCACAAACCGATTACACACTCGTACTCAAGAGTAGTTCTCTCTCTAGAACTCACTCCCCCTTACAAGTTGTAATCAATACACCCAACCACCAAGTCCCCGACTGTGGTTATCTCAATCAATAAATGATTTACGAGATATAACTCTCTTACGGAGCGATAAAATGAACACCGAAGTGCAAGTATCGATTGATACAATACAAGTGAAAGCCGAACACAATAAATGACTTAGTAAATTTTCGCTCTCAATAGGTGTATCGCTTGAGAAGAAGTTAATGAACTCTATTTATAGGTAGAGAACATTAAATGACCGTTGAATGATGAATCCAACCGTTGTAGGTGATTAGAATTAAGTCTCGGGTCATCTTCTTCTCTCTAAGCTCCAACTAATCCAGATGCCGATATGGTCTGATGTGGAACTCTAAGGATTTGCCCGTTGGAGAAGAGTTTTCTTGATGAAGAAAGTGTTTTTGAACGTTGAGAGTTCGTGTCGGATGGATTAACCAAAAGGATGTTAATTTTCCGAAGTGCAATAAATGCTCGACCACTTTATGCTTTTTCCCTTGATCTTCATTAATTTTCATCTCGTGCTAACCGAAATCCACTAAATAAACTTGTTAAACATATCCGGGATCATAAGTGAATGGTTCATGAAAGCATTTGGAACAAACAAGAGTGATTCACGAATTCGTATAATTCAAAACGTAGTTTTTGCGTTGCATACCGCGGTTTGTTCTTGTAAACTCGAGTATGGCATCGTTCACAAGTGACCAAACCGCAAAGATATCAATTGAATACTCGAGTTTCCACTTTTCGTAGAGGCAAGCCATCGTGTCTTGTATTTGAAGGACAAGACCTATACTCGAAGTTTGCCTATGCAACCGCGGTATGGGTTTAACTTGAAAAATCCATTTGCTCTCGGAAGTCCAATACTCGAGTTTAGCAACGCAAACCGCAAGATTGACCATTCAATACTCGAGTTTGCCAATGCAACCGCAAGTATTGATTTATCTTGAAAAATCCTTTTCTCTCCGGAAGGTCAATACTCGAGTTTGGTTTTGGAAACCGCAGTTTTGACTTTGTTTGAAAAACTTGTTTTGCTTCGGAAGTCCAATACTCGAGTTTGCCAAGCAACCGCAGTATTGATCGTCAATACTCGAGTTTGCAAATGCAACTGCGCATTGACTAAGTTGGAAAAATCCTTTGATTCACAAGAAGTTCGATACTCGAAGTTTACCCATGCAACTGCAAAGTATTGACCATTCAATACTCGAGTTTGCCTATGCAACCGCAAGCGAAAGATCGACTTTGGTTGAAAACTTGGTTTCTTTCTCGTATGGCCTATACTCGAGTTTGCCAAGCAACCGGCAGATGGTCGTCCCATACTCGAGTTTGCAAGAGCAACCGCAAGATGGACTTTGGCCGAAAACTTGGTTCCTTTCGTATGCCCTATACTGAAGTTTACCAAGCAAACCGCATTGGCCGTCCAATACTCGAGTTTGCAAAGGCAAACCGCAGTATTGGTTGTCCAATACTCGAGTTTGCAGATGCAAACCAGCTTGCAACTTTTGAGTGTTTTAAAACAACTTTGCAAACTTCAAAACATGTTTTACATTTGTTGTTAATCATCAAAACATATTGAGAACTAACATCATCAAAGTCATATCTTGGTCTTAATTCATCTTCGCTCCCGCGTGAGATGACCGACAGTGGACATTTAGGATAATCTATAAGATGTATCCAGGGATGCAGTTATCAATACGAACATGCAGACGAAAATGATAACTAAAGAAAATACTTTAAATAACTCAAATATCCAAAGTACAATGAATTGCCCCTAGGGCATAATTTCCAACAAAAAGTATTAGACAGTAGATTATTTTGGCCTTCATTGTTTCATGATTCCCATCTGTTTTGTAAGTCATGTGATAACTGCCGCCAGCGAGGGGAGTATTTCCCGTAGGCATGAGATACCCCGAACCCTATATTGTTTTGTGAGATCTTTGATGTTTGGGGTATTGATTTTATGGGTCCATTTTCTCGCTTCATATGGTTATACTTACATACTACCGGGTCGTTGATTATGTCTCGAAATCGGTTGAGGCGAAAGCCACCCGAACTAATGATTCTTCTCGTGGTGGTGGATTTTGTTAGGTCTAACATTTTCTGCGGGTTTGGCATTCCTAGAGCTATTATTAGTGACCAAGGTTCCCATTTTTGCAACCGAAGCATGGGTGCCTTGTTACGCAAGTATGGAGTGCTTCACAAGGTCTCCACACCATACCATCCTCAGACCAACGGTTAAGCTGAAGTCTCAAATAGAGAGATTAAACAAATCCTTCAGAAGACTTTAACTCTACCCGGAAAGATTGGAGTAAGCGATTAGAGGATGCTTTGTGGGCATATCACACCGCCTACAAGACTCCGATTGGGATGTCTGCTTATCGGCTTGTCTTTGGTAAGGCATGTCATCTTCTGGTTGAGTTAGAGCATCAAGCCTATTGGGCCATTAAGTAGTGTAACATGGATTTGGCTAAGTTTGGGATAGAGAGGAAGCTACAATTGCAAGAGTTGGATGAGCTTAGATTGGATGCCTATGAGAGTTCACAGTTATACAAGGAAAAGACTAAGGCATTCCATGATAAGCATATTCTGAGGAAAGAATTTTTTGTGGGCTAGAAAGTTCTTCTGTTTAACTCCCGTTTGATGTTTATGCCTGGTAAACTTCGATCTAAATGGGATGGCCCTTTTGTGATCACTAACATTTTTCCATTTGGTGCTATTGAGCTATATGATCCACCCACAGGAAGCACCTTTAAGGTCAATGGGCATCGCCTCAAGCCATTTCATGAGGGATCCCGCCAGCTGTACCGAGGAAGCGAGATTCTCCTCATTGATGCCACTTATCCTCCATAAACCCCTCGGGGAGTATTCTTCTTTCTTTCTCCCTTTCTTCTATTTGTTTTCCTTTTTTCTACTTTGCTTTTTGAAAATAAATACAGTCTCTCTTTCTATGATTGCTACATAGTATGAACTTGGACATTTTGGTTTTAATGGATCATTCTGTTGGGTCTGCAATTCTTGACTCTTCGATTACATGTCTTGGTAGTTGATTTGATGTTGTTGATTGCTTAAGTTGGTGTTGACCTTGTGAGGTTTTGGGCCTGCATGAATGGAATTCATCTTTTGCCATTCTTTCTTTCATGTATGCATCTGCTCATGATTTGTGTTCTCTAGAACTTGCCCCTTTTCTTTTTGAAACTACATTTTTCACTTACATGCATAAGTATGATGGAAGCTTGTTTTTGTAAGTGGAGCTATATACCCAAGAGGGGGGTGAATTGGGTATTTTGAAACTTTTGAAAAATTGCTTTGTTTTTAGACAACAAAAACAGAGATGAACAGAGTTAAGGGAAGAATAGCTGAACACAGAGAATTATACTGGTTCGGTCTCAACAACTTGACCTACATCCGGTCCCAGGACTCTGGGTTTTTCACTATCACGAGATTACACACTCGTACTTAAAGAGTAGTTCTCTCTAGAACTTACTCCCCCTTACAAGTTGTAATCAATGAACTCCCAAATCACCAAGTCCCCTTGACTTGTGATTCTTTTCAATAAATGAATTACAGATAAAAACTCTCTAAGAGTGGATAATAATAAACACCGAAGCTTATAATGTCAAAAGACGAATACAAGTGAAAATGTAAAAGGTAGTTGAAGAACTTGAATGCTTGCTCATTTTCAGATGTTGTGTTTTTTTCAAGAAGAATTGAATGCAACTCTATTTATAGCCAGATAGCATTAATTGACCGTTGCATCTGATAATCAGACCGTTGAAGATGTTCTTCAGAAGGTGTGTATAGCTTAGGTCTTCTTCTCTTTCTGAAACTCACTTAATCCAGCTGGCTAGATGGTCAGAGTTGACTCTCTGCAAATTAATCCGTTGGTGAGGATGTTGCTTGATGTAGAAATCATTCTTTAATGCTTTGCAACCGGTACGATGGATTAACCAAAAGGATGTAAGTTTTCGGGTTGAGCATTTAATGTTCTCGACATCACTTTTGCTTTTGCTTTAAACCTTCGTAAAACTTCCTTGATCCGTTCGAAACTCACTAAAAAGATGATTAAACATATCTAGTACCAATAAGGAATAATCATGGAAAGCATTGAGATCAAACACGAAGGCATAGCAAAATCATTAAATTCGAATTTCAAACAACGTCCGTAAACCACGGAGGTTTGTTCACAAACCTCGAGGTTTGTTCATTTAAGCTTGAACATGTTTTAACATCAAAACCTCAAACCGGAGGTTTATCATTAAACCCGGAGGTTTATCATGTTGCTATCGGAAGGTTTCTCGGGTTTACTCCAAACCTCGAGGTTTTCTAAACCTCGAGGTTTCACATCGTGTATGAAACCCAAAGAAAGACGTGATGAAACCAAACCGGAGATTTCTCAAGGAACCTCGAGGTTTTAGAATGAGTGCAAGTTCATTTTCTCTCGGGTTGCCACAATACTCGAGGTTTCCATAAATACTCGAGGTTTTGCCCAAACAACCAAGTTCTTTGTTTTGACCAAAAACACAAACTTGGAGGTTTCTATGGAAACCTCGAGGTTTTCAAATTCGTGAAAACCATTAGCTCTTCTGGAAGCCGAAACCTGGAGGTTTCGATAATACTCGAGGTTTCTCATATAATTTTAAAATCCTCAGTTTGGCGCCAAGGCACAACCTCGAGGTTTTGATGTGAACCTCGAGGTTTCATAACTTGGTGTGAAACCGAGTTTTCTCTGAAAGATCAAAACCTCGAGGTTTCTTAATAAACCTCGAGGTTTCACATATTTTTGTGAAACCAAGTTTTCGCAAGTTATAACACAGAACCTCGATGCTTCCTTTATAAGGTCAAACCTTGAGGTTTTCTCAGAAACCTCGAGGTTTGCTCTCACTTAGGGTTTTCCAACTTCTGAGAGCAAATCCTCATTCTTTGTTCACAATTGTTGGCAATCATCAAACTCTTTTAGAGAACCAACATTCTCCCCCTTTTTGATGATGACAACACTTGTAAGCAAACATCTTTGAAAGTGCAAGAAATTTTTCAGGTTGTAATTATCAGAGGTTTCAAGAACTTAGTTATTTGCAGAATGTAAATACAAGGCATTAAGGAGTTATGAGCAGAAGCATGAACACATATGAGCAGAAGCATGAACACAAGTTGTATTTCAGTTAGAGGGTAATACAGGATAATGTAATACAAATCAAAATACAAAATGCACATGATCCTCAAAGCACTCTAAACCTAAACTGAAAAAGGCTAATCCTTGTTCTCTCCCCCTTTGTCATCTTTAAAAGGAGGGTTGACCAAAGGTGTAGAGGGAGGAGAAGGATGAAAAACTTCAGTAGCAGGGGTTGCAATGGATGGAGAGGGAAGGATCTCAGTGGTGGGGGTAGATGGTGAAGGGAGGATTACTGTGGTTGGAGTGGAAGCCTCAGATACTGGAGAAGGGAAAATGGGAGCGGAGGGAGGTTGAGAGAATGATGGGATAGGAGGGGAAGTGAAAGTGAAGGATGGTGAGGGGGAACTAGAGGAAGGGCCAGAAGGACTTGGGTCAGAAGTAGAGCCAGGAGTGAAGGAGGAACCAATGTGGAGATGTTTCATGATCTTGTCCACCTTATCAAAATGAGGTCCATATGAGAAATGAGTGAGTGGACATCTTGAGCTCAATCTCTTCAAATCTTCTCCTTAACCCTACTGATTGTCCAAGAACGGCTTCAAGATGCTCCTTGATAGCATCTTGAATCTCAATTAGACCGCATGCCCACGAGTCATCTCACCGTAATTTTCCCAATTCAAACTCCATGCGCATAGTCATGGTGGCAAGAGCAAAGATCCACAATTTGCTTAATCCGAGAGGCAAGCTCAGATGACAGAGATGTCTGAGGAGGTGGAGGTGCAGACTGGGCCTCTTGAGCTTGTGAGCGTGGGTGTGATCTTGAAGGAGCCTGAGATTGCAGTAACCTTCGCCCTCAAACTTGATCTTCATCGATTCATCCGTGTTTTCCCAAAGAAGTGGGGGATACTCAAGTGTGTCGGGAGCACCCACATACCATATCTTGTAGTAGAAAAGGATGACAGACACCAATGAAGGATATGGAATATGAGACAATTGCCTCTTGGCAATGCTGAACTCAGTCATCCCTTTGAGGAGCCAGTGACCAAGGTTGAAAGGAACCTTCCTCATAAATGCAGTAAATGGCCTATAGTCATTCTGAGTGAAGTGAGTCCAGTTTCCGCCTTTAGGAATGAAGTTCCTAGAGTAGACATACCATAGGACACGATTCTCAACAGGCATGGAACTTGGTCTGAATGTGAGTCTGAGTTGCTGATTCGGAGGGAAAGGCTCACCAGGCCTAAGTATTTCAAAGACTTCCTGGTTACTGTAAGAAAAGTCTGGAGCAGGTGGAGGATTGTCAATTCTTAGAATCTTGTTCAAGATAGCAGCTGACAGCGTGAAGGTGACATCCCTAACAGTGGTGGTGACCCTCTCCTCAATCACTTCGCCATAATCGCCCAATTCATTGTTATACTCCATCTTGTAATAGAACAATCGAACCAAGTTTGGAGTATACAGGCGGCGAGATGGAAATGAAGGACTCGTATTGCTTCAAAGAAAGGTGATAAGTCAAAGTGGCATTCTTTCTTAAATGCCTTCAAATCAATAACCACCACAGGACAGAAAAGGCGATGAAGATATGTCTCCCAGAATTTTTCGTTGTCAGCTTTGGGAAGGGCAGCAGGCTCAGTGACAAAGCCAATTGGTGGAGAGATGTTCTTGTATATGTCTGATATTGCATTCTCCATGACAGGAGGCACATCTTCTTCCTCTACTTGCCGAGGATTATGGGAGGATGACCGACCCTTGATGATTGGTGGGATTTAGCAAATGAAGCCCTCTTAGTTCTTGCTTTAGTTGGTGACTTAGTGGATTTGGAAGTTCCTATTTTCTTCGACTGATCCTTTCCAGTAGGCTCTGTTCCAGAGGCAGAAGCTTTTCCTTTCCCTTTCCCTTTTCCTTTATGTTCAGGCTCTTTTCTCTCCTTGTAAGGACCCCCGGCAGGTTCTTTGAAGGAGACTTCTTTCCGTGGACCCTTGGCTTCCTTTCTTCCCTTCGATGGTGACTCTTCATCGGGAGTTCACCTCGAACGCCACGAATTGATTTATCAATTCCATAACGGAGGCGAGTAGAGCGAGTCTTTAGCCGTACCGGGTCGACCGCAGGAAGGGAAGTTTGTTCTGGTTGATGAGGAGGAGGAGGAGGAGGAGACCATGATTTCGTTTCTTCCTCATCGGAATCGAGGCGTAAATAGCTTGGGATTTGAATTTCGAGGCCATTCGAGGGTTTGGAAGGAAGGATTTGGTCGAAAATGGGAGATTCAGAGAGTGGGTGATGAGAGAGAGCAAAAACCTAGAGGTTTAGGTCGAGGTTTGAAGAACATGAACAAGTGTATGCATATATATAGGCGATGGCAAACCTCGAGGTTTCACACCAAACCTCGAGGTTTGATGAAAATATACTAACTTGGACGTCATAGGTGTTCTTTGAACCTTTGACTAACCAGCGCGAAAACCTCGACGTTTGCTTCAAAACCTCGAGGTTTTACCGTCTTTGGATTGATCATCTTTTCGTCGTCGTTCAAAAACTCGAGGTTTTCCCGAATACTCGAGGTTTCATTTCTCCGAAGCTTTTTATCCTTGGCGATGCACCACGAAACCTCGAGGTTCACATCCAAACCTCGAGGTTTTGCTTCTTGGCAACAAAACATGATTGATCACGTTCTTCCAAACCTCGAGGTTTTCACCCAAACCTCGAGGTTTTGCTCTTTGACAAAGACAAAACCATGTTACTTAATGTCCTGCATAAAACACATCTAGACACTCCGATGCTTAAGTTAGTGACTTTTGATAATCAAAACCATAATTTATCACTAATTGAGCAAGAATTACTTATAACTCGTTGGGATTTACCATTCCCAATTCTCTTCTAATGAAGTTGAATGATTCCTTGGCCAAAGGTTTGGTGAAGATATCAAGAAGTCGGGGCATTTAGCCTGATGAACATGACTTTGACATCTCTTCCGAACATGATCCCTTATGAAATGATGCCTCACATCAATATGCTTAGTCCGAGTATGTTGCACCGGATTCTTGGCTAAGCTTATTGTGCTTGTGTTGTCACACAATATAGGGATCTCCTTCAAGCCGATTCCTAGATCGATAGTTTGCTGTTTGAGCCATAAGACTTGAGCACAACAACTTGATGCCGCCACATACTCGCCCGTGATGATGATACAGCCACACTTGTTTGCTTCTTGTCTGAACCAAGACACAAGTGAACCTCCAAGAAACTCACATTGGCCACTTGTACTCTTCCTATCGGCCTTGTATCCAAGATGGTCCGAATCAATATGCTATTAAATGCTCGAGGTTGACCTTTAGGAAACCATAATCCAAGTGTTTTTGTGTTAGCAAGATATCCGAATATCCTCTTAACTTGCTCAAGATGTGAGTCTTTAGGAGCAGATTGAAATCTTGCACACATTCCAACATCGAATTGGATGTCCGGTGACTTATGGTCGCAGAGTAATGATCCAATCATTCCTCTATATTTTGTGATGTTGAAGTCCGTTCCTTTTTCATCAGCATCTAATGAAGGAGTTGAGCTCATAGGAGTATCAGCTCCATTACAATGATCCATCCCAAACTTCTTCAGCAGATCATTGAGATATTTGGTTTGAGATATGAAGATCCCATCCTTCTTTTGCTTAATTTGCAGGCCAAGAAAGTAATTGAGCTCTCCCATCATAGACATCTCAAACTCTCCCTGCATATTCTTAGCAAACTCTTCACACAAGGCATCATTAGAGGCACCAAATATAATATCATCAACGTATATTTGAACAATTAAGATTTCATTAAGCTTATTATTCTTTATGAAGAGAGTTGTATCTGCTTTTCCTCTAGTAAAACCTTGATCAAGAAGGAATTTGCTTAATCGCTTATACCAAGCTCTAGGAGCTTGTTTAAGACCATATAGGGCCTTCTTGAGACGATACACGTGATCCGGATGATGGACATTTTCAAAACCAGGAGGTTGTTCTACATAAACTTCCTCTTGAATAAAACCATTCGTAAAGGCACTTTTCACATCCATTTGATAGAGTTTAAAGTTTTTCACATAGGCAAAGGCAAGAAGAACTCTTATGGCTTCCAATCTTGCCACTCGGAGCATAAGTTTTTTCGTAATCAATTCCTTCTTCTTGATTATAGCCTTTGGCAACCAGCTTTTGCCTTGTTACGGACAATGATTGCAGACTCATCTCGCTTTTGTTTTTGAATACCCATTTAGTGCCAATGACCGGATGGTCCTTAGGCCTGGTACCAAGTCCCAAACTTGATTTCTATCAAATTGATGTAACTCCTCTTGCATTGCTATCACCCAATCATTGTCCGAAAGGGCTTCATCAATCTTTGAGGGTTCAATATGAGATATAAACGCCGTAAAGGTTACTTCATTTAAAGTACTATTTCTCGGGTTCTTACTCCTTGATTAACATCACCTATAACTTGGTCTAAAGGATGATTTCTAATAAATTTCCAAGCTCTAGGTTGAGTCTGATCAGGATTTTTGATATTGTTTTGAGGATCAGTCTCAAAAACATTTTCAGGATTCTCAATAGAAGTAGGTGTAGTTTTCGAAAAGAATTGATTTTTGAAGACACTTCCTTCATCATCATCCATAGTTTTATCAGACTTGAATTCACAGAAAACAACATGCATAGATTCTTCAACAATACGACTACGAGTATTAAAGATTCTATAAGCTTTACTCCTATTTGAATAACCCAGAAATATACCTTCATTTGCTTTGGGATCAAACTTTCTCAAGTTATCCTTACCATTGTTATGGATGAAACACTTACATCCAAACACATGCAGATGAGCTAGATTAGGTTTTCTTCCTTTATACAAATTTCATAGGGAGTCTTGTCCAACTTCTTCCGGAGGTATGCCCGATTTGAGATGTAGCACGCGGTGCTCATTGCATCAGCCCAAAACACTTGAGAAGTGTTGTTCTCATTCAAGATGGCCCTTGCCATCTCGTGAGAACTTGATTCTTTCTTTCTACAACACCATTTTGTTGGGGAGTTCTTGGGGCTGAGAAGTTGTGGTCTATTCCCATGCTGTCACAAAACTCAACAAATGCATTGTTTTCGAATTCTCCTCCATGATCAGTTCTGATTCCGAAATAGAGAATCCTTTCTCGTTTTGGACCTTCTTGGCAAAAACAACAAACCGATCAAATGTTTCATATTTAGAGGATAAAAATATAGTCCATGCAAATCTTGAGAAATCATCAACTATGACCAAAGTATAAAGATTGCCTCCAAGGCTTTTCACTCTAGCTGGTCCAACTAGATCCATATGAAGCAATTGAAGAGGTCTATTAGTTGAAATCTCATTTTTAGATTTGAATGAGGATTTGGTTTGTTTCCCTTTTTGACAAGCATCACAAAGCATGTCATTTTTAAAGTGTAGTTTAGGAACACCAATCACCAGATCCTTTTTAAGCAACCTGTCAAGTTGAATCATATTGACATGAGCTAATCAGCTTGTGCCAAAGCCAACTCTCATCCAAGTTATTGACAAAGCATTTTTCATAAACAGAACCATTACTAAAGAGACTAAGTGTATAACAATTGCCATCTCTAGGGGCTCTAAATAAGGCTTTTGATTTTATGTTTTCCAAGGGAGTATATCCTTACTCACAATCAAGCACTCCTCTAATCGAAGATAACTAAGTTACCTTTATCGGTTGGCTTACATCGAGGAGATTGGCAAAGTCCTTTGACTAGGTAGACATCTTTGACAATGGTCCTTCATTGTTGCCAATTTCACCAACTCCAAAGAATCTTTCCGATTGATTTCCACCAAAGGTCACCTTGCTACCATCCTTTGGCTTGATTGAGGCAAAGTTGGATTGATCCCCATTCATGTGCCTAGAGCATCCACTGTCAATGTACCATTTGTTGGATTTTGATGCTCTTAGGCAAATCTCTTCGAAGTTGATACGATGTTCTTCTTCTTCGGCAACCAAGCATACGCTTGTTTTTTTCTTCCTCATCCTCATCATCTTCATCGATGAACTATCTCCCAAATCCTAGAGACATATGCCTTCATTTTGAATCTGTTGAATCTCTTCTTCTCTTTGTCTTTGTTCTTCGATCAAAGCATTCTCGATTTGATGGCCAAAGCTTCTCACACTCGTAGCGTAGATGGTTGGTTTCTTTGCCTCATAGCCGAGCTACCCTTGTGAAACTTCTTGAAACCTTGGTCCTTCTTGTAGAATTTCTTGAATCTCCGGACCATCATACCAATCTCCTCATCTTCGCCTGGATCTTCATCATCATCTCGATTCCTTAGTTTCTTTGATGCCTTTAAGGGCAATTCCCTTATTTTTGCCATGGACTTCATCAAGTCCCTTTTTGAACTTGAGCTTGGCTTCATATTCGTAAAGGCCGCAAAAAGGGCTGCCACGATGCCATAGAATCTCCACGAGCTTCTTCAATGGCGTGACTTTGGCTTCCCATTCCTTATTGAGGATGTTGAGAATTTTCCTCACTTGGACAGTCGCTTCATACTCTTTGCCCAATGCAGCAAGTTGATTAATCGATGAGTGAATCTCACTGGAAATCACCAATAGATTCTCCGACTTCATACGAAGGAGATCATATTCTCATTAGAGTGTTAACTCTATTTTGCTTAACTCCAATGGTTCCTTCATGAGCAATTTCCGTAGCGCCCCACATGGCTTTAGTGAGGTTAAGTTGCAAACGCTGAAATATTCTTGTTGATTAAGAGCACTCTGCAGAAGGAGAACCGCCTTGCTGTTGAGTGATGAAGACCTTTTGTCATTAGCCTTGGGGTCCACAATCAACAATTAACCAAGGATTGCGATAGGCAAACCTGGGATCGTTCTCTCTTCTCGAGGAGCCTTTTATTGATTCCTAAGTAATCTAGATGTCATGCAAATGAAATAGAAACAAGGGGGTTGGTTTTTGTTGGATTTAGAATAAGAATTAAAGATAGAATGAGAAAAAATGTAAGATTAATGAAATTAAAATGGATCAACCCAGAATTGGGATTCCAAGACCTTCCATCATCGAACAAAAATAGAATAACTGAACTTATGATTGATTCTAGACAAACCGAAATCTCGCATTTGTCCAGTAAACTCCTCAACTAGACGATCGCCTAGCATCTGATCGAACACGTGGCGAGCTCCGTACGATCGTACAACGCCTTCTACAACCCGGTCCAACCTATGTCCTTGGGATTTCAACTGGGTATTAAATCTAATACCCAATCCATGACTATAATCGGATCCGATTAAAATCAATAGAAACAAGTCTATTACCGATTAAAGCACAAGTCCTCGGATGACACCATGGAATCCTCAACTCATGGGTCCATCACGTAAACTTAGCCAAGCATGGCTATGTGAAATGAAAATGTAGAAAGAAAGATGTTCATCATGACCATGAAGAACATGAACAAGTTCATCATGAACATGAAGAACACGAAGAACAATTAAAGAAAATGAAAGCTTCTATTCCAAAATAAATCTCAAGAACATAATGAATCCTTATAGAAAGAGATGAAGAATAGAAAATGAAAATAAAATAATTAAAAGGAAAGATTAAAACTAAGTCATACCAAGAAGGAGGCTAGAAATTAAAGACAAGAATTAAAGACAATACATGAAACTAATAAAGCTAAACTAAGCCATCCCAAGTAGGAGGCAAGAAATAAAGAAGGAACTTAGAATGGGAGAGATCTTGGTCTCTCCAAGGTGTGTGTTTCCCTTCAGCCTCTTCATCTATTTATAGGAAAATTGGGCATCTCATTCATCCATTTTCCACCTCCAAAAACGCGTCATTTTAATTGGTGGCAAATATGGAAGAATCATTAAACCACTTTCCACTTCCAAAAACGCGTCATTTGCAAGCTGGACAAAAACGCGTCATTTGCAAGCTGGATTTACACCCCGAAAACGGCGGATCTAGACCACGTGGTCTTCATATTAAATGTTTCCCTGAATGTCAGCTTTCCAACCGCGCAAACCGGACCTAATTTGGAGGTCTGTAGCTCCAGTTATGGGTCAAATACCGAACGTCATTCCAGAGTCCAGTGACAGCAGCCTGTTTCGGCTTCCAGGCCCATTTTGGCCCTCTAAACATCTGATTTGGCTTTTTGGGCTCTTCATAAGATTTGTAGGGCTTCCTCTTAGCTTTCTGAAATGAAAATTGAAGATCCATTGGACTTCTAGAACTCAAGTTATATCCAAAATACCGAACAGTATTCACGACCCAATTGTAGTAAGAATGTGACTAAAGTTCAGTTTTGAATCCAAACTCAAGATGTGACCAAGATTAATGCAAATAAAGTCTAAAAACTCATTATGAAGATAAAATCACATATTTAGCTAATTGATACATTAAAGCATGACAATGATAGAGTTTTTAGCTTCTTTTGCATTTAAAATATCATGAATTCAAAGATTATCAAATTCCCCACACTTATCCTTTTGCACGCCCGAGCAAAATTAAAAAGACAATAAGCAAGAAAAACTTCTCTTTCCTAACAATTGCTGAAATTTCAAAACTTAACAAAGATCATAAAAGCTCCAAAGGATCAACCAATCAAAACAGAAATCTCTTCATCTCAAATTACTAATCATGGCAATATCATTCAATGATGCTGATCACACAAGATAGTCTTTCAAAGAATGCCTTCAATCAATCTCTCAACTGTATATGGTAAATAAGTGTATCGCTCAAATTCTACTCAAGAAAGTTGTTCTACCATAGGCTTGCTCAATTTCTACTTCTCCACTACTCATAACACATGCTTGCAAAATTCAAGAGGACTTGTTATTAAGGT